>CM062818.1:411727085-412102132 GCA_031772625.1 Pinus tabuliformis | reverse complement strand
TTTGTTTCTACAAGTATTCTCTAAGCAGGACAAGTATGGAGAGGAGTTGCAAGCTCTATCCAAGAGGGAGAGAAATCAAGCGGAAGATCCAGGTTGGTCCCTTTGCTTCTCTCTTATCTATCATACATAGAGGAAATCACAAATTGGTTTGATTGTTTGTTCTTAGGATAGCAGCCAATCCTAGTGGGACTAGTAGATCGAAAAGACACTAGTTTTCTTGGAAAAAAACTTGGATGCATATCTTACAATGATAACCTCCAAGAAGATATTTTGTTATGGTGATCTTCTTGAATTTCATGATAAAAAATACAATGATTGGTCTCCAAAGTTGTTATCATGTTGGTGCGGTGGTTGCTCCACATTAAACGCTACCATAACCACTCCACGACCCTCCTCCAATGCTATTTTTTTCTTGTAGCAGGGCGAATGCCACAGTCTGATAAAGACCCATTTTCAGGAACCCATCAAATCTTGTGTTCCATGAAATTTGGGGCCACACAAGAGGCACTCGAGATATCTCTGTGCCACTTTGGAGAACGATCGTGAGAGCCTCCTCTCCTGCGCGAATATATAACTCCGCCATTATCATTGTTTCCCTCCTCCATATGCTATCACCATTATGGTACCTCTGATATATACATCAGAATTATATTTTACTACAACGCATTTTTTTTCTCCTTTACACTGCAAGTGCAAATTGTTTTACCAGTAGAAGAGCAATTTTTTTCCCACAATACACAGATTTTACAATGCATTCAATCATATCTGTTTTAAGAGTAGTTCTCATTGGCAAGGAGAACTATCCTGAGTGATCCTTGAAGATAAAACACACCCTTATTTTCAATGAGTTGTAGAAAGGAGTGTGTGTTGGAGGTGGAGAGAAAGAGCCAGAATAGCCTACCTTAGGCAAGGAGTTCACCATTTGGGAAAATAAGAACAACAAAGCCTATGCATTAATTGCAGCATCTATAAGTGAAGAGGTGAGTTGCCATATTTTTCCATTTTCTAATGCTTTCAAAGCCTTACAAATGTTGAAAGAACTCTATAACTCACACTTTGCACTTGAAGTTGTTAAACTCATGATTGAACTCTTCACTCTTGAATTAAAAAATAATGATCCTCTTGCTCTTGTATCCAAAGTAAAATCTATAATGCACGATATCAAAGCCACTAAGGTTGAATTGGATATTTCTCTTATTTCTTTTCTCAAGGCACTTTATCCTACTTACTCCAATTATCTTGAGTCATTAAATGGAAATCTCAAAGATATTACCTTTGACTCTCTTGTGAAAAAAATTGTTGAAAGAGAGAAAGATTTTGGAAAGAAGATAGCCCCTGAATCTTTTGAAGAAGCTGTGTGCCTTGCTCATAAAGAAAATAATCTTGCCCAAGATTCTCCAGAGGAAGAGGTGGTCGAAGAGGAACAGGAAGATATTTCAGAGGTAGGGGGGGCAGACACTCTCAAGGAGAAAAGTGAGATTTGCACTGCATTTGCTACAAAAGAAATGGATCACATGATGCCTCCACATGCAAGTTACCTTGGGACAAAATTGAGTAGCAAAGAAACCAACACAAAGGTAAAACTAATGACACAGACAAAGGTAAAGCACCTAAAACCACTCATTATGTTGTGGCACAATGTAATATTGGAGTACATGAAGACTTATTTAATGCTTCACTTGCTTCTTGGAAAAATGATTGGTTGCTTGATTCTGAAGCAACTTGCCACATGACTCATAGAAAATATTATTTTGAATAATTTACTAACAATGTTGATGGAGCAATATACTTTGCAGACCAATCAAAACTCAAGCCATCAGGGCTTGGCACAATCAGGCTTAAATTGCCTAGTCTTCCAGACTTTCTTCTACATCATTTTCTATATCTCCCACAGCTAAAGAGAAACATGTTGTCCTTGGTCCACATCTGACAACAAGGTCACTCTAGTCATATGTTTGATGGCAAGCTTGAGGTGAGAAAAGCATCTGACCACTCACTTGTCATGAGGTGGATAGAAGAAGAAACACTTCTCAAGCTACAAGGTACCTCTGCTCGTGCACAACATTTGTCATACAATTCTCATTATGAAGAAGGTACACTTCCATCATTTTTATTATGGCATGCTATATTTGGACATTTGAACTATGACAACCTCCACTTGTTGAAGAATAATGGTGTTGCTAGTTTGCCTACATTTCTTAGGAAACTTAAGCAATGTGATGCTTGCATTTTAGGAAAGCATAGCAAATAGTATTTTCATGATTCACATTCAAGAGCACATAGAAAACTTGAACTCATTCATCTAGAATAAATTTGATGCTTTTCAAACATTCAAGAACTTTCATACATGGATTGAAAATGATTCACAATCTCATATTGGCTCTATTCGCACTGATAATGGAAAAGAATATAATTCAAATGATTTGAAATCTGCCTTCACCAGCATGGGATCAAACATCAAACAACTGTGCCTTATAATCCCCAACATAACAGTGTAGCTGAAAGACTGAATATAACAATCTTAAATATGGTGCGCTCCATGATGTTTTTCAAAAATGTAAAATTGATGTTTTGGGCTGATGTATTTCTATGTGCTGTATATATAAAGAATAGATGTCCATATAATGCTATCAGAAATAAGACTCGCTATGAAATGTGGTGTGGGAACATTCCTTCGGTAAAGCATATTAGGATCTTTGGTTCCACCTGTTATGCCTTGATACCGAAGGTACATAGAAACAAACTTGGTGCAAGAAGTCGCAAGTGTATCTTCCTAGGGTATTCAAACACCTCCAAAGCATACCGTCTCTATGATGAAGTCGACAAAAATTTTGTTGTACCTAGAGATGTAATCTTTCTTGAAACATCCAAAACTTACAATGTTGTTGAGCGACAACTTGATCACTTTGATAGATTCGCAAATGCAAAAACATTTCAAGAATTTGATAATCAATTCCACATCTTGAAGGGGACATTCCTATACTAGATCAACCTATGGAATATTCCGCTAAAGCACTCTCTCCCCCTCATGAAACTCCAACAACGGATGATACTTTAATTGATGTGATTGATAGAATTGGGAGACTCAATATTGATTCAGTCCCAACTTAATCAACGGAGCAGTCTGGACCATCTAAGAAAGGTCCCACAAAGTGGCTAACAAAGACAATTGAAAGTGTTCATCCTGATGAGGTTGGAAAGACAGGAACTAGAAATTCAAACCGACAAAATGGAGGTGATGTAGATGACTTTGATTCAGCTATTGATATGGATGTTTCTTATGATTGTGAATTGAATTTGTCTACAGATTTAGAACCAAATTCCTTCAAAGAAGCTACTTCTCATGATAAATGGAAAGAAGTTATGCAAAATGTGTATGATGCCCTGATAAAGAATGGCACTTGGAAGCTGGTTGATCCTCCATTAGGAACCAAACCAATTGGCTGCAAGTGGGTCTACAAGAACAAGTATAAAGATGATGGCTCACTTGAAAAGCACAAAGCTAGGCTTGTGGCAAAAGGTTTTTCAAAGAAGTAAGGGGTCAATTATGAGGAGTCTTTTTCCCCCACAGCAAAATGGGCTACCATCCAGACACTCTTTGCCCTAGTAGCTCAGAATGGTTGGAAAGTCCATCAAATGGATGTAAAAACTGATTTCTTGAATGGAGATCTAAAAGAGAATGTTTTTATGTCCCAGCCTAAAGGATTTGCTATGAAAGGAAATGAACATAAAGTATGAAAACTTGTGAAATCCTTATATGGCCTCAAACAAGCACCGCGAGCCTGGTATGAAAAACTAACTGAGCATCTTCTAAAACTCAATTTCAAAAATTATGATCTTGAAGATGAAACTTTGTTTGACAAGAAGGTTGGAAAAATAGTTGTATATCTTGTGGTATATGTAAATGATCTTTTGATGACAAGGAACAATGAAAGCTACATTGCATCCATAAAGAAGGAATTGAGGAAAGGTTTCGAAATGACTGATTTGGACTATGTTCATTACTATCTTGGTATTGAAGTAACTCAATATCCAACATCCATATTACTTTCTCAAAAGAAGTACATTGCAGATTTTTGCTCACATCCTCTTACTACTCCAATGGAACAAAACATAAAGCTCACATCCATTGAAGGAAAAGAATTTGACGATGCAACAAAGTATAAATAGCTTGTAGGAAGTCTCAACTACCTAAACACTACCAGACCAGACAATTCGTTTGTTGTTGGAATCCTCTCTAGGTTTATGCAAAATCCTTGTGAGGGACATTGGTCTACTGCAAAGAGATTTCTAAGGCACTTTAAGGGAACTCAAGACTTTGGAATCAAGTATACACAGGTGGACGACTTCAGCTTGATTGGATACTATGATTTAGACTTTGATGGAGACAAAGAAACTGAGGTATCTACTTTAGGTTATGCTATGAGTCTTGGATCAGGAGCTGTCTCCTAGAGATCATGCAAACAATCAGTTCCAGCAGATTCCATAATAGAGGCAGAATATGTGGCAGCAACTGAGGCAACAAAAGAAATTGTGTGGCTCAGGAAAATTCTTGAATATTCACAGTTAAAACAAGTACAATCAACTCCACTCATGATTGACAATACCTAAGCAATAAAGTTGGCCAAGAACCCAAAGTTCCATGATCAAACAAAACACATCAATAGTGAATATCATCTGATTCGACATCATGTTGAGGCCAAAACAATCCATCTCCGCCATTGTTCCACTAATGAGAAAATTGCAGACATCTTCACCAAATCACTTGGAAGAGAAAAGCTTGAAAGATTCAGAACGATGCTTGGACTCACCAACATCCCTTTAGATTAAGGGGGGAATGTTGACACCTAATCATCAAGATTGGGTGAATAACTATAATTGATGTAAATAAATAATAGAAAATATTAAGAGTCACCAGAAGATGAAATGAACAGTCTCTCATGAATTGTTTTGAGGAGTTACCTCCTGGTATGATAGATGTACCCCCCAAGTTTGGCATGTTTCTTTCCAGAGGTTGGATCAAGATATTAGGTGGAACATTACAAAACGATCTGTCCTATGCTATTGTCCCATTTTTTGGAGGTGAAAGTAGGAGATTATATAGAGAGGCTCAGTTGGCTTATCTCATCAGTGATGAAAGGAATCCCACTAATCATCCCATCTATGCTGTTGACACTGATTTTGGAGCTTCTATTCTTCAGATTGAAGAATCCTAGTTGGCCTCCACGTAGCTTAAGAAACTAGTTTCCATATCACAGAGGAAGAAGGTCGACAAATTTGGGACATGTTCTTTGATAGAGCCTACTCTAAGGAAGATGTAGGGGCAACTGTCGTCCTTGTGTCGCCCACACAGGAATGCATTCATTTATCTTTTAAATTAACTTTTCAGGTCACAAATAACATAACAGAGTATGAAGCCTTGTTATTGGGCTTAAATTCTTCTAAAGAAATTGCCATAAAAGGTCTAAAGGAGTTTGGATATGCAGACCTTATCATTCAGCAAGTGAACAAAACTTTCCAAACAAAGCATCCAAGGCTGAAAGCATACAGAGATGAGGTATGGAAGCTCAAGGACTCTTTTAATATTTTTCAGCATTTCTTACATCCCGAGATTGAAGAACCAGCTTGTTGACTCCCTTTCTATGTCTGCTAGCACGTTTATTCCTCCTTTACCTCCTAAATTGAATTATGAAGTTCAGGTGAAATATAGACCATCTTTGCTTGACAATGTCAAATACTGGAAAGTTTTTGAAGATGATGATGAAATAAATAGGTTTTTACACGTCATTGATGAATTTTTTGAAACGCACATTGACCAAGAAAATGAAACCATTGAAGAATGCAGCCAGTCCAAGCTGACGAATGAGATTGGTCAGGATAACATTGTTCAACTGCCTAGTAACCATATATCCAAAGGATTGGTGCCGCTAGAGAAGCTGTTTGATTATAATGATGTACCTTATAAGCCTTCCAAAATAGAAAATGAGTATGCTATTCATAAACATAATATAGGGAGTCCAGCCCATTGAAAGTACATAAATATGTCCACTTACTTGTCTTTTGCCCAAAGTTCTGAGTATTGCACCTTCATGAAACAATTTGATGATATTTTTTCTTGGGAATAAAATGATCTTAAGACCTATGACACCAACATCATTCAGCATAAGATTCCACTGGAGAAGAACACCATCCCTTTTAAGTATAAATTAAGACCTATCAGTGCTTTCTTATTGCCTTTGATTGAGAAAGAAATTAATAAAATGTTGGATGCCAAGATCATAGCTCCCCTAAGGTATTCAAAGTGGATAGCTAACCTTATGGTAGTAAGAGAGAAGAATGGAGAAATCAGGCTTTGTGTTGACTTCAGGAATCTGAACAAATGCTCTCTAAAAGACAACTACCCCCTACCTAAGATGGAACACTTGCTACACAAAGTTTCAAGGGCTAGAGTCATGTCTTTCCTAGATGGATTTTTAGGTTACAATCAAATTGTTGAACATCTAGAAGATCAAGAAAATATTGCCTTCACTACTCCTTAGGGAACTTTCATATACTCCAAGATGCCTTTTGGACTGATGAATGTTGGGGATACTTTTTAGAGGGCCATGGGCATAGCCTTTGTGGGAGAGAAGGAAAAGTTTGTCCTTATTTACCATGATGACATAACAGTCTTTTCCAGCTGTCATAAGGACCATTTGCAACATTTGAAGAAGGTGTTTCTAAAGTGCAGATAGTTTGGAATTTCTATAAACCCAAAGAAGTCACAATTTTCTTTAGAAGAACGCAAACTTCTGGGAGATATTGTTTCTTCTGA
This sequence comes from Pinus tabuliformis, assembly GCA_031772625.1. Taxonomy (NCBI): domain Eukaryota; kingdom Viridiplantae; phylum Streptophyta; class Pinopsida; order Pinales; family Pinaceae; genus Pinus; species Pinus tabuliformis. Next base: position 412,095,318 of record CM062818.1, on the reverse strand, counting down.
AGTTGTGAATATTGATCCAACAAGAGTTCAAGCAATTCAGAGATTGTCTATCCTAAGATCAAAAAGGGACATTCAATATTTCCTGGGTAAGATCAATTTTGTAAGGAGATTTATTCCAAACTTTGTAGAACTAGTGAAGCACATCACTTCCATGCTGAAGAAAGGATCAAAAATAAAATGGATAGATGCTGCAAGAAGCTCTTTTGAAGCCATCAAACAAGCTGTCATGGAAGCTCCCACTCTAATCAGCCCAAGTTACACCAAGGAGTTTTCTATCTTTTCTTTTTCCTCTTATGATACACTTTCAGTAGTTCTTTTGCAAAACAATGATGAAAGCGTAGAGCACCTTGTGGCATTTTTCAGCGAAATTCTGAGGGATGCTGAACTAAGGTATGACCTTATTGAAAAACAAGCTTATGCTCTCATAAAATATTTAAAGGCATTCAGAATTTATATTCTACATCCCAAAGTGGTTGCATATGTACCTTCAGCCTCAGTAAAATATGTCCTAACTCAGCCAGATATTGATGGAAAAAGGGCTAAATGGATTGCAAATTTCATAGAGTTCAACATAGAGGTGAAGCCCACTAATCTTTTCAAATGCCTGGGCTTGGCTAAACTTATGGCTGAGGAAAATTGTAGTTTGTTAGACATCAATTGCATGGGTTCAAATTCAGGTGATGAGCAGACAGAAGAAGCAGCAGAAGAGCAAGAGAAGAATCAGTCTTTGGCTGAAAATCTAGCCACCTATGAATTTTATTCTAGTATAGTTCATTTTTTTGTAGAAGCTAGAAGTCCCTCCAAGGCTTAGCTTGAGTCAAGCCTGGGCCATTAAGCTCAGATCAGCCAAATTCTGCATTAATAAAAGCCTTCTTTATTGGAGAGACCCATCAGGGATCCTCTTGAGATGTCTAGATAAAGGGAAATTTGTGGAAGTCATGCACTAGTTCCATTCCAGCATCTGTGGAGGGCATCATTATTGGAAAACCACAACCCACAAGATCCTGAGAGTTGGGTATTATTGGCTTACTTTGTTCTCTGACGTGTGTTCTTTTGTGAGGCTTGTGACAAATTTCATAGGTTTGCAGGAAGAGAACAACTAAAATCTCTTCCCTTGAAGCTAGTACACGCCAATGGTCCCTTCCGATAGTGTGGCTTGGACTTTATAGGCGAGCTCAACCCACATTCTAGTGGCCAGCACAAATGGATTTTGGTAGCCACTAATTATTTCACCCAGTGGATTGAGGCTATACCCACTAAGAATGCTAATCATCAAGCTATCATAAAGTTCTTGAATGAGAATATTTTCATTAGATTCGGTTGCCCAACCAAACTAGTCACTGATAATGTAGCAGCTTTCAAGGCAAAAGAATTGGTGGACTTGACTGAATCTATGGGAATTCAATTGGTGCATTCTACATCATATTATCCTCAAGGAAATGGCCTGGAAGAATCATCTAAGAAGAATCTTGTAAGGATAATTAAAAAACTGTTGGAGGACAACAAAAAGAGTTGGGATTCCAAGTTGAAGTTTGCATTGTGGGCTGACAGAGTTACCAGCAAGAAGTCCATACGAATTCTCCATTTAAGCGGGTTTATGGTGTTGATGTTGCTCTTCCTATCTAGCTAATTCCCCCTATGGTAAAATTCTTTCAAGAAGAACAAGATGAAATGAATGACATGGTGAGGAGAATGAATAACCTGGTTGAATTACAGTAGATTAGAGAGCAGCTGATTGAGAAGTCAAGAGTTCATCAGAAGAAAATCAAAGTGGACAATTTCCAAGTTTGTGATTGGGTTCTCAAATGGGATGAATTGAAGGAAAAGAAAGGTAATCATGGTAAGTTTGAATCCTTATGGATAGGTCTGTTTGTCATCACTCCAATTTAGTAGAACAATACCTTTATTTTGCACAGTCTCGAAGGCAAAGATGTTTTTGGTGGCCCAGTCAATGGGCAGTTCTTGAAACTTTATCTCATTTAAGGCTTTAAAGCCTTGATATTTTAAATATGTTTTATAGTTTTCATTTTCTATGCAAAATAAACTCCATGCCCAATGGAACACGAGGAGAAAGATTTGATTTTGGTTTTACAAGAAAGGCATTGGTCTGCAGTTCTTTAAACCTCACAGGGAGGCTTTCATCCCTAGAAGGAGCCAGTGTTAGCCTTGTTGCCATCTGGCCCAAAATGGATCCAAATATGCTCCCTAATTCTTTAAAAGCTAGTAATATCATTCAAAAGATCAAAACAATTGCATGTCAAGAGCCCTTAGAATGGTGGGAAAACACTATCGGGAGGCGAAAATCACTAGAAAGCAGTGAAAAACAGAGCAGCGGAGGCTTGAGAAATGAATGCATAGTAGCCATCATATCTGGCTGATCAACAATCTAGATCAAGTCGGCAGATCGCAATCAGCAGTGGCAATCGGCAGATATCGGTGCAGACCATTGCCCGAGGTGATAGTGATGTGCGATTGCAATCAATCGCATCGTGATATCTTATTGGAGCTTCATAGACGAGCGAGGCTTATACCTATATAGATGTTCGATGTGATAAACCATACCTGAAAGGGTTCCTTAAAGCTATTCTATAAGATTTGATATCCACCTATAGGCATTTTCCTATGCATTTTGCGTATTTTTGTTATTTAACGAAATACAAAGAAAAAATGCGATGCAATAAGACCCGGACGCCAAAGGGTTTGTGAAGAGAAATATATAATATTTTAATTCCGAAGGGAGCCACCTTCCACGCTATTTTCATAATTTTTAACGTATTTTCAAAATACAAAGGGAAGACTGGGAGCAGGACTGAAGTGACTTACAATAGCGAGAGGGCGGACCTGATAGAGGAATAGACCATATTTGAGGACTTTTGAAGTCCGAAGTGAACTGTGTTTTGGTGGAATTTCACAGTGTTTCAGCATTTATCTGTGTTAACAAAAAGTGGTTGTTTAAATGATTTCAAAGGCCCGAGGCACTCATCCAGACAGAGGCTAGAAGACAGAGGCCGGAAGGATGAAAGCCACAGCATGATGTAGCCAAAACCAATAGACGTGATCATGGAGCATTGTAGGTATGAGCGAGCTCCCTGATAGTGCAGCAAATTACCAGAATGTGGTTATGCTGCTGTTACAAAGGAAACCTCCGAGCTCATGTGTGCCTAGTCATGGCATCAAACGTTTAAAAATACATAGGGGATAGATTAAGACCTCTCGAGCGTCATAAGGCTCAAGAGAATTGTAAAAGGACCATAAATATTTGAAATTTTAGAGTAACAAGGGTCCAACTTTTGGAGACTATGGAGACGCTACTCCTCTGAGCGTCTCATCTTCATTCTAGCAATATAAGCTTCTTTCGCTGTTACATGTTCAATTCCCATTTTCTCCTTGTTAAGGGATAAATTCCCCTAGGGTCTTGGGTTGATACCCTATCAGATCAGAGGTTTTCTATACAGAGAAACACATATTCCATACAACCATAACACTAATATAAACAAACTATATGATAAGGGGCATAGCTGGGGGTCCTTTGCTTGAGAAGATCCTGCCAGAGTCCAACCCCTTTTGGAGTTCCTTTTGCTCCTTCAACCTACAAAACAATCAATTCAAGAAAGTACAGTAGTATATGGACTAAACATCATCAACAAACCATCTTCATAGTATGTTGAAAGGTAGTTAGTTATGCAATTAAACAACCATTCACATATGAATCATAACAGGGATATCATAAACATGAAGAAGAATTATATCAAGAACAAAGACAAGTGTTTATTTTATTATATAAAAATAAAGTACAAAAATGAATAATTTCACCTGATTCGTCCTTTCGCAGGCTCCAAGCAGAACCATCCTCTGGATTCTTCTAGTCTCAAGCCTTTAAAAAAATCCTTCCACGACTTACTCCATGATATCTCAAGTAGTAGATAGACATCGTCACACAAGGAAACAAGGGTTTCTTGTAAATGGGGGAAGTGCAGGAGGCACTAGGATCTTCAAACCTAGTCAGGGATATCTCAACATAGTAACCTTTCTCCCTCTTCTCTCCTCCCTTAGTCCTTCCCATTGAAGCCTTTTTATACTTCTCCCAAAGTAGTTTTTTAGTTGGGAATTCATTGGGAATAGTTGGGCCATAGGTACTAATAGGTAATCAGCAGGTAAAACCTGTGATCTCCGCCTGAAATTAAGGAGTTTTAATTTTTTTAAAGTATTTTAAGACATATACGTGAGTTGGGTATACACATACCCGCATACACACGCATTTAGCTCAGGGAAATGTCGTGTATAGGGAATAAAACACTATTTTTTAAATTTTGGACCAGGTCTGGAAGGAGGGGTTGCCCTAGCCCATGAGTACAACATCACAAACATCAAGAGTGAGGTTTGGAGCTATAACAAATGTCCACTAATATATGAGGTTAGAAAGGGTACATGATGGCTGAAATGTATTAAGCAAGTACATGGAAAGGAAATCTGCCAAAAAATGAGAAGGACTTCACCAGAGTTCATCCTGCCAAGCCACAAAAGGAGATCAGAACGAAACACTGTCTGAGGCAGACATACCCATGCTCAGAGAAAGTAAAGCATGTCTGCATATCAAGTACGAGCGGATCCACTAAGTATACAAGTATACAGAACTGGAAAATACATAATGAATCATCTAATCACGATCGAACAAGTACATGTCTGAATATCACATATAAGAATGTCAATGATGCTGAAGAATGAACCAAATCACTGATATTAAAGACTTATCACAAAAGGTATGAAATGAACATGATTGAATAAGATGGTACTACACTGCAAACTCAGGTGCCAACATATGGAATGTCGCCATGACTGACTGCAAATATAAGGTGGAGTGGTATCAACTAGCAGCAACAAGAGCAACTGTCAAGTGAACCAATGAATGCTGATACAACCTAAGGTCTTCACCGACTACTATGGTACATTTCTACACCGTGGGAATAAACGATATGAAGTCGACCATGTGAGAAATAGTTTGATTACCGGTCATTGATGTATACCGTTAACAAATGCGAGACTACTAACCGATAACGATAATGAGTGTCAAGGTACCCAGTACAATCTAACAAGTGTGAATAGATGAGCTAGAGTCGAACACCTATAAGAATCTATAAATTAGTAGACAATGATGGTTTCCCACTGTCGATAGTGAAGGATCTGCCACTAATGACTGCAAACCCCAAGGTACTACCAAATGGACTCTAGATCTTTGCCCCAGAGCAATGAGTTGAAGTCAATGGGGAAAGATCTGCTAGAAGGAACGCATTAAGGCATCCTTCATCAATCTAGTGTGAGTGTAACCTGTAGGCCAATAATGTGGAAGGAATCAGACAAAAAAGATGTAGTAACCTGACCGAAGTACGTTTCCGGTGTACACAAGATATGACTAGCGCACGAAAAAAACCCTATGAACCAACCAATAATGAAAGTTGACACAGAGGCAAGGTATCCACCGATAGGGTCAAATGGAAACCAAGGTACTACACGAATCCCAATGTGTGATAATCTAAGCTGATGTTGAACACAAGGAAAATCACTCAGTCAAAGACCCATGATACTGGTTGATGTTGAGCACAAGGTGACCTATCAATAATGAAAATAGGGCCAGGGTGCAGCTCTAGGCCTGTCCTCAGAGCAAGATGTCGTCGTCGATAAGGACAGGACCCGCCAGCAAGAAGTCAATGAAGACCTTCTCAAACCGACACAAGTAAAGGACCAATATAGCTGACATGATGATAGACATGATACTGACAACCAGGGATGGCCGACTGAAAAATGAGTCAAGAGACACCGTAGAGAGGCCGACTTAGGATAACTTCCCTTGAACAAAAGCATGACTCAATGTGACTATGTGGCAGCATATGATGACTTTGTATAAGTTCGTCATGCAGGAGGCATGAACGAACCCTCCATATGATTGGAAGAGATAACCCATCAGGGGAGAACTGACTCAATAACAAGGTTAAGGTGTACATAAGTTAACCTAAATCCCGCCCAAACAGAGGAGACTTTGCTTTGAGTGCTTTGTTCAAGGGCGACACGACTGACTCTAGATGCTAACAATAAGTGGAAATATTGTCTCGTTCCCGCTCTTTTTTGGAATATATTATTTTTTGTCTTTTTCTTTTAAGCTGGAAAAAGAATAAAAGAATGCTATATTATAGTGGAAAGAATGAGTGTCAGTGAAGTAGATGATCTAGTTCCTAGGATTGGAACATTCCTATGCTCAATGCAGGGAGGTGAAAACTGGTCAATCACACTCAAAGGTGTGTTCCTTCCACGGGTCAAGGTGTGTCAAGTTGTAGAAGTTAAAGGTGTGCAAGTTTGATTTTTCAGTCGTCATGGTCAAAAAGTTGGCTTAAACACGAGTCCAAGTGAAGCCAGCTCAAGGCCAAAAGGTGAAAATGGTCAAAATGCAATGCAGTAGTACAACTCAACATAAAGGAGCCTCTAGGGTATAAGGCCAGAATGAAGCGAGGAAGCAAAGAGGAATGAGTCTTCATCACATAAGTCATGGCGGGACTACAGAGGAGTCCTGAGCTTAGGGACGAAAAATCTGCATGAGTGCCAAGTGACAACAAGGTACTAACTAGGGCACCCATGATAAGGTAGGCTCTACCACACAAATCGTGATACGTCTAAGCAATGAGAAGGTTCCACACCATAACTTGGTGGGGTCGATCTTAAGGCCAAATGTAAAAGGAAACTGATAAGTGCACAATCCAGGTAGAGAAACCTAACCTATATGTCAGTTTCGAGAACCAATACCTATCAGAACGAACCACCATAAAAATTTCCAAAGGAGAAATCTTCCAAGTTCTATATACGTAAAGAGGAACACTAGACAAGAATTAAATACATCTGACATATAAACTACATATAAAATCATATGTTATAGAATACAAAACCTGAAAATGCATACCTTATATATACAATATGGTACAGGGAACCACGCAACCTTGCGGCTTATGCATAATGGTTCTTTTCAACAAACCACTTGAAGGGATCAAGCCAAGGACTCCTTTGGTAGTCAAAACTCACGACTTCAAAGACTTCCTCCTATGAAGGCAAATCAAGTTCTAGAAAACCATGAGAACCACAAGGATCAAAAGAGGGAATTAAGGGGTCCCATGTCCCTATAGGAAGAATCTCTCGGTCAACTACCGGGACCAAGTCCCAAGAAGGAGAATAATAAGTCAAAGGATCCTCCCAGAAGCATTTGAACATTGAGGATTCAATGCTACATAATTGACCCGTGGCGGGGTAGAGTCTACTTGAACACTTGGAACAAACCAAGGGGTATTCTGCAATAAAGTCGAATTAGGGTGGTAATTATCATATGCAAGCTTATCAATAGTGACAATATTCCCGTTATGAGGAAAGCACATTACTCGAAAGAGTGAAGACACCATAGCATTCATAGCATAGACATAATCACACCCATGTAGCATATTAAAGTCTAAAGGGATATCAACCACCATCATATCGATTAAGACAGTCTTCCCACCTAAACTGATAGGCAATTGAGGAAGAACACCCATATATTCACCAGGTCTTCTATCATAGGCTAACAACTGACTCTAAGCTGTTAACAACTTCGGGGAACCCAAAGCTTTCCAAGTCAAAGAGGATATAGTACTTGTAGAGGATCCTTCATCCACCATACATCGATAGACATTTGTGGAATTAACTCTGACCTTTATTTGGAAAGGTGCAGCAGAAGGAAGATGAGGCTCAACAAGACTATCCCAATCAAGGGAAACATTCCTAGAACTTGGAGGGGGAATATTCGAAGCAACCGGAATGCACCCTATACCAAAAGACTCTGTACTAGAGATCAAACAGACTCTTTTGTTAGGCACTTCACCCCCCAAAAGAGGAGTGTAAGCAGCCATCGATTGCAGTGGCTCAAGCACATTATTAACTAATGGTTGATGGGATTGATGAGAAACCATATCAGATCTAGGAGAAGAAGTACTTTCAGACTTGGACCATATCCTTTGAACCTTTGGAATACTAGGGCATAAATGGGTAAGATGGTCTCCCTTTCATATCTTACAAGGGAACTTAGGTTTAAAACTTCTACGTCCAGGTTTCTTATCAACCTCCATTCTACCAACATGACTAGCAGTGGTTTGCGGAGAGTCCTGAACATGACTTACAGATGATCCTGACTCTTTACTAGTATGACCTGTAGTGACTATACTTGTGCCCCCAGCATGACTAGTAGTGGCTGAAGGCTCATCTCCAACATGACTAGCACAAGTTGAAGATGAAGTACTAGTATGACTTGCAGTGACTAGACTTCTGCCCCCAGCATGACTAGCAATGGCTGAAGGCTCATATCCAACATGACTAGCAGAGGTTGAAGATGAAGTGCTAGAATTATTCTTCTACTTTGACTTTCTCTTTCTCCTCTTTTTAGATTTCGTGTTACAAGAAGGAGGAGAAGAAGGAATACCAGTTTTCTCTTTGAAAGAAGGTGAACAATTAGCACCCATGTGATGCCCCTGAAATAAAGCATTCAGCTGAGAAGCTTCAAGAGCATTGAGAATATTCAGAGTGGACCACAACCAAATTGGTAGTCCAACATTCAATCCAGGAATATTCAAAGTGGCCATCAAGGGAATACCAATGTTTCCAAAGAAAGGAAAGGCATAAGGATCCCCTTTTGGGAGGGTACCTTGGTTGATTTCCATAAGAATATTGGCCATATCTAACTGATTCGCAAACCATTCCCTTACGGGAATGTAGAAATTAATTTTCAAGGAAGATAGATATGCAATCAAAACCTTTGACCTTGAGGAGGCAACTCCACAACTTCCGAAAGAACGACCAAATGCCCTTCAAGATTAGCAGAGTGGCAAGTCAGTCACTCAGGATTCAAATTCCAAAAGGTGACTAGACAAAAATACCTAAAGCCAATTATATACAAGGAGCAAAGAGCACTCAACTATAAAGTCCCTAAAAGATGTCAGCCAGTCAAAGAACTTCCAAGTATTTCTGCTTCGGGTGATTAGGACCGGACACCAAAATACAAGAAAGTAAAGTAAGGGGCCTTCCAAAGATAGTCTGGGATAATGACAGCCTAGTCCTACCAGCGAAGGTAATAGAGGAAGTTACGCTAACCTCCTAAAAACAGCCTCCGCCGGTGCAAGCCCCAAAGCTTCGCAAGGGTGCCCTCCAGTAGTACCGTTGAGAGTGATACAACTTTTACCTCAGGTGCCATGAGATTCCCCTCCACAACCACCTATGTAGATCCCTAGCAGTAGCATCTAAGGTTACCAACTTGTATCAGAAACCAGGTGGAACAGTCTTGAGGTTAGATCCGACAAGTAGGAGAGGGGGTATCTCTCTTCCTTATCTTAAAAAACCCTCGTGCTTAACTCCCAGATCTAGAGCTTTCCTGGTCTCCCTAACGCTATTAGATTTTCACTCACTATTCAAACTCCTAGGTTTGACAGTTTAAAATGGCCTTGGAGAGTTATCTCTCCACTCACCTAATCCAAGGCCCTAAAATATCCTAAAACTTGTTGGTGTGTCTAACTTGACAATTATAAGAAGTTCTAGTATATTTTAATTAGCGCTTGTTTTTAAATGGGTGTTCTTTAAGTCAAGGGATAAACAGAAGTGAAACTAGTGGTGTTTTGATGCAAAAGAAATTAATTAAAACCAAACCATATGCAAATGCACTTGTTTTCGTTTTTTAATGAAAGAAATTTCTACTGGGTTCAGAGGAACTTCAAAGAAAGAAACATATTTTTCTTTTCTTTTCTTTTACTCACGCTCCACACTCACAAAATTTAACAAAACTATGGATGCCTAAAAAGATGCACAAATTTATCCTAATGCAACAAGTACATGTTGATGCAAAACTCAAAACTACTCTTAAATGAAGAAATGAAAGTTACTTGTTTATCAATTTTTAATTTGCCACTTAAAATGTTTAGATAGAATATAAGTTGTTGATGCTCATTTCATCCAAACACTAAAATCAAGTTTCAAGACAAAGAAAAATGCACTTTCACTCATAAAAAAGAAATTAAATCAAAACCAAGCTCAAGAAAGCAAGACCAAGTTTCAAGAAGTTTTCTTCAAAAGGAAAATGAAAACGTCTTTTCAAAAGTGCTCTAAACAAGACTGAAACTTTATGATCAAAGAATAGGAAATGAAACACTTTGCGAGTTTACAACACAAAGTGAGAACCCAACAAAATGTGTTTCAAAATGCTCTTAACAATAAAAAAACAACAACAAGAGCTTGGCAACAAAGACCAAAAGATCAAAAAGACAATTTTCAAGAATGTGTCAATTAACAACTTTCGAAAAACAAGAAAAGTAGATGGTCACAAAAATGTAGTTTTGACAAGCAAACACAACGGGTCATCAAGACAAGATTTGACACAAAGATTGAGATCAATCTTTCTGCCCTGAAGGATCAAGCAGCCAAGATTCCTGGCAAGAAATCTTGCGTACTTAAAAATAAATGATGATGCTTGCAAAAGAACAAAAACAAGACCAACACTTCTCACAATTAGAGAGAATTTGAAATTAGATACTTGCTATAAAACTAAAAACTGACACAGAAAAGTAACTATTCAGGATTGAACCAGACCAGCAGACAGACCTTCAGAAACAAAAAGATTTGAAAAATCTTGAAAATTACAAGATATACGTGATTGTATTGATGTACAGCTGTGTGTATACATGACTGAGCCTAAGGAAACCTGTGTATACATGGTTTTACTTAAGGAAACATGTGTATATATGCTTTTGTAAACAATAAAAACAGTGTATATAAAAGATTTCAAGAAAAAACAAGAAATAGTTTGTTAAGGGATAAATTCCCCTAGGGTCTTGGGTTGATACCCTAGCAGATCAGAGGTTGTCTATACAGAGAAACACACATTCCATACAACCATAATACTAATATAAACAAACTATACGATAAGGGGCGAACCTGGGTGTCCTTCGTTTGAGAAGATCCTACCAGGGTCCAAACCCTCTTGGAGTTCCTTTTGCTCCTTCAACCTGTAAAACCATCAATTCAAGAAAGTACAGTAGTATATGGACTAAACATCATAAAGAAACCATCTTCATAGTATGCTGAAAGGTAGTTAGTTATGCAATTAAACAACCATTCACATATGAATCATAACATGGATATCATAAACATGAAGAAGATTTATATCAGGAACAAAGACAAGTGTTTCTTTTATTATAGACAAATAAAGTACAGAAAGGAATAATTTCACCTGATTCATCCTTTCGCAAGCTCCAAGTAGAACCATCCTTCGGATTCGTCCAGTCTCAAGCCTTTAACAAGCTCCTTCCATGACTTACTCCATGATATCTCAAGTAGTAGATAGACATCATCACACAAGGAAACAAGGGTTTCCTATAAATGGGGGAAATGCAGGAGGCACTAGGATCTTTAGACCTCGTCAAGGAAATCTCAGCATAGTAACCTTTCTCCCTCTTCTCTCCTCCCTTGGGCCTTCCCATTGAAGGCTTTTTATACTTCTCCCAAAGTAGTTTTTTAGTTGGGAATTCGTTGGGAACAGTTGGGCCACGGGCACTAATAGGTAATCAGCAGGTAAAACTCACGATCTCTGCCCGAAATTAAGGAGTTTTAATTTTTTTTTAAGTGTTTTAAGACATATACGCAAGTTGGGTATACACATACCTGTGCTCAGGGAAATGTCATGTATAGGGAATAAAACATTGTTTTTTAAATTTTGGACCAGGTCTAGAAGGAGGGGTTGCCCTAGGCCATGAGTACAATATCACAAACATCAAGAGTGAGGTTTGGAGCTATAACACTCCTATATTTCTTGTACTTGAATAGGTTATTCATGTTTTCTTTTCTCTCTAATGCCAGATAACTGTCATCTTATCTCTGCATTGATAAATTATATTTTCAAGTTTCATCTACTTTATGTAGCTAGCCATTCATATGTGTTTATGTATGCATCTACCGATACAATCAGTATTCTCCATATATCCATTGAATCTATAAACTATTGAGCATTAGTGGTCTAAAGCCTTGTCAAGCTGAGGGTTTTCATGCATGTCTGGAGTGAAAATAGAGTTGAAACAATCATCTGACTTGATCCAAACCATCATCCATTCCAATAGTTCCGAGAACGGTATTGAAGATTTATATGTTACCAGGAATCTCCGAGCTACAACCTAGGAGAGCTTCCTAGAGTGCTAAAAGGTCCTAAGTGGTTTTGATCCATGGTATTGAGAAAGGCCTAAAACTATATAAGGAGGCGAAGGTCATTATGCCAAGGTGTGCAAGCATTGAATATCTAATGAAGTGTGAGATCTAATATGCAGGTTATCGGCTTATGGTGCTTTGCTTGATCTGAACCAATGATGAAACTTAGCAGTTGATGAGTGATAAGATCTAATGATGGATCAAGATCTTAGGGCTTGAAATGAATTATCATTATTTGGTTTGATCATGTATAGCCTAGATCTGAATACTGACACATGTGTTGTTCTGTAAATGTTATTATCTGGGTATAACTAAAGTCTGGAATAGCCGCAAATTTATGAATTAATATTTGTAGATGCATACACTCGTTGGCTTTGGTAAAAGTGCGTATACACACTAGTTTAGCTCATCAAAGTAGCATATACATTATGAAATATGATAATTGAATTTGCAATTGGATTTGGTGTTGTTGTATAAATTATGGGTTCTGCTCTGTACTCTGGTAACTGTGTTTTGATGATAGTATACTAAATGTTCAGATTGATTGAATGTGATTTGCTTCAATGATGAGGGGCCTTCAGTGATTCATTTGTGGGTGATTCAGAGATTGATGATTGAGTTTCAATGATTGGTTGTATTGCAGTGGTGATTGATTTTGAGCTTCAATGTTGTTGATGGGTCCAGTATGAAAAATTATGAAACATGGTCCTTGGAGGAAGAGAGAAGGTCGTGGCCTTTTGTAGGTCGGTGACTACATACTGGTAAACATATCATCCAGTATAAGAGCCAGGGGGTTGGAGCTCCCCTCCAGTAACAGCTAGAAAATGAGTGAAGGTTTGAGCATTTAGTAAGCTGGTGCCTATGTACTAGTAAACGGATCGACTAGTACAAGAGCTAGGGGGTTGTAGCTGCCTTCCAGTAGAAGCTGTAGAATGAAAGAAGGTTGTAGCCTTCTGCAGGTGGGTGCCTGCATACTGTTATGAATCTGTACCAGTAAAATATTGTAAACAGGTTTTTCTTATATTAAAACAAGATAGTAGTAGGTGGTTTTTATCCTGCATTAGGTTTCCACCTTAAATCTCGGTGTTCATGTGTGTTTATTATGTGTGATGGTTTGTTCTAATATTACTGCACATGGTTACTTTTTATATGGTTAATGAATTACTAATTAAATATCAACATATGATGAATTAACTAAATCACAAGTTTGCAGGATATATGATGGTTTCCTTAAAAACAATTGTGCGTACACATGGGTTACCTTCATTGAAGTAGCATATATAGATTTGAGTAAAAAATGAAAAATGTTATTGGCTTGAATAATACTGATTCACCCCCCCTCTGAGTATTATTTCCAACAAACTATGCAATCCAAACATAGGTCCTTCTTTGATTGCATGCATGATATTTACAACTCAATAAATCATACAACTGATAGTACATTGTCCCTGCAATCTAGTCTCAGCTGAGTCTTTCTCTGAACTAACATGCATTGTTTCACCAAGTAACTCTTAGTCCTCTATTAGTTCCACAAATTGCTAGAACTAATTTAACTAACTATAACTTAGTAAACTGAGTTATCTAATTACAACTCAATATAAACTCATCTTGGACCCCTAAAATTTAGGGAGAACATATCCATGACTACATAAATACTTCCAACTCGAAATTACTAATATAACTAAGGTAATTAAACTTAATTATTATTTAAAAGTTTCTATGGGAATAGAATTAGAGTTTAATTCACATTTTAATTCAAGGACAAATTAAACTGGAATTTATTGTTGCCATTTCTCAACACTCCCTCTCAACAAGAAAGTGATTACTTGCTACCCCAATCCTATCTCTGTGAAACTCACATTTACATCTTGAAAATTCCTTTGTCAAAATGTCAGCATCTTTCTCCTCCATGGGAATGTAATCTAACAACGTGATCCACCTCAATACACAATATCTAAGATGATGATATGAGATATCAATGTGCTTGGACCTATCATGAAAAACTCGATTTTCAGAGATTTTGATACAACTCTAATTATCACAGTAAATCATTGTTGGATCCATCTACTAACCAAATAGACCAACCAAGATTGGCCTCATCTAGATGGCCTCACATGATTCTTGACTTACAGCCATGTATTCTGCCTTAGACGAATTGAGTGCAATCGATCTATGTTTCTTGTTGTACCAAGAAATTGTCCCTGACCCTATACTGAAGATCCCTCCAGATGTGCTCTCCTTGTCAAATGGAATCCTACCCAATCTACATCAGTGAAGCCTTGAAGCTTCCCTTCCTCTATCCATTTGTACCACAATCCGTACTGAGTATTTCTCCTGAGGTATCTCAATACATGCTTTGACACCTTTTAATATAGCCTAGTAGGCCTAACCATTGCTTGAATCAACTGGTTAACTGCATGGCATAAATTTGGTTGTATTTTCACCAAGTACATGAGTGAACCCACAAGCTGTCTGTAAACAATAGCTTCTAATACCTCTCCCGATGTAGCAACCTCCTTCCTCCAGTTACCAACTATAGAAGTCTCCATAGGATTGCAGCTCTCCATGTGGATCCTCCCAAGTATCTTGTTGGAATTCTTTCCTTGAGACACAAACATATTCCCATCACCCTACCATACTTCCATGCCCAAAAAGTAATGCATGAGCCCCAAGTTCGTAATCTCAAACTCTCTTGTAAGGTCCTCCTTGAAATATTTGATCAGCTGATCCTCACCTGTCAGTATAAGATCATAAAAATAAAGTATAATGATCAACAATTTACCTTCCACCACTATGTGGTACAGGCTCGCATCCACTTCAATCTTCATGAAGACTAACCTGCTGAAGTAGCTATCTATCCTAGTGTACCAAGCATGAGGTGCTTACTTCAGCCCATACAACGCTCTCTTGAGTCGGCACACATGTGACTCATGGTCGAATGTTTCAAAACCTTCAGGCTGCTCTATGTTCATCTCTTCCTCAATCGTGCCATTAAGGAAGATTTCTTTACATCCATTTAATGTGTCTTTCAACCCATTTGCACTGATAGTGCTAATATAGATCTGATCGACAAGCACCGTGAAACAAGAGGAAAGGTCTCATCATAGTCAATCCCCTCTACCTATTAAAAGCCACTGGACAAAAATCTAGCCTTAAGTTTTCCCACACTACCATCTGCAACATGCTTTATCTTGTAAATTCAACGGGAGCTCACCACAAACTTATCCTCTGGTCTCGGAACCACATCCCAAACACTGTTACAAACTATGGAGTCATACTCCTCCACCATGGCATCAACCCAAACCGATTGTTGCACTTCTTCCTCAAAGGAATTTTTGTCTATGTTACACAATATTTTGTTACACTTCTTGCACTTCCTTGTGTCATGCCCAGAAGTTCCCAAAACTTGACAACTATGCAGTGTACCCATCTTGTTATGCAGTCTGAATCTTCCCTGAAGAATCGTTGAAAAGTTTCCTTACGCCTTCTCAGATAAAATGGGTTGAAAACCCTAATTTCTAGGTTAGCACGACTATGACACTTCTTACTCGTGCTGGTGGCAGGTTGCACCATATTAGCCTCATGCTATCAGTGTAGATTTGGCTTGGATACTCGTGATGATCCCTAGAAGGAAATTTTTCACAAAGAGGAAAAGAAGCTTTGTGATCTAGAGTCTTCCAGAACGATGATCTTGATGTTATTCGTTGTAGATGTGGTCGAATTCTCCCAATATTCCCTTTGATCTTATCTCTGTGAGCTCCCTCCTTGAGATGAGGACCTTGCCCTATCTTTGGTGAGATCTTAACTCCCTCTCCTTGCCTATATATTCATCCTCTTCCATTCCCAAATGGTTAGTCTCTAATTATTTGCACCACTTATGCTAAGATAGTGCCTACATGCTATTCACGTTGGCTTGGTGAGCTTGAGCTTGGACTTGGACATTCACTTAAGGAGAGCTTATAACATCAAGGCCTAGGTTTCATTCTTCGTCTTTTATTTATTAATATATACAATTGTTGGTTCACTTTCCATAAATTCTAGTTTCAATGCTTCATTTATCTTAATTCTCCTTCATCTGTTAAGTGGATTACATTTGATTATGCTTATTTCACTTATATGATTTATTGTGTCCTTGGCCTCTTGTGCAAGCATTCAAATGATGTAAGCAGTAAGGACTGAGCCTGAGGAGCCAGTGATCAAGATATTCAACAAAGGAGTGCATCAGATTAAGGTAGGTCTCCTTCCTCTTCTCTTATTTCAATTGTAATTTAGGAAGTTGCCTTCTAGATTGTCTTGTTTGTTGTGAGACCCACTAATTGGGCTATAGGGATTGTATTTGTCCACAGAGAGGATTTACCTAAAGAAAAAAATGGCGACTCCATTGGGAAATCTATAAATTTTCCATCCATTCCTTCAATCTAATCCTATGATAAGTTTGACCAACCATTGATTTTGGGGCTTATGTGCATCATTGTAGGTTTATGCAGTCATTGGTGTTTGCTCTAGAGTCTTGAATCTGGTCTGATTTTTGAAATTTTTGGTTTTTCATTATTTTTCTCGCCCAACGCATTTTCTGGTCTTATAGAAGCACTGCCAACACTGATTTTTAATTAAAATTTGTACTAATATGCCTTTCATCGCTACTTTTCCCTTTATAGGTGTGTTGATCCTATTAGCCTCCTGCTGCAGCAGGTTAATCATCTTTCATGATCGACATTTTTACATGCCAAACATGTCGTTCTGTGCATGCTACAATGCTCCATATTTGCTACAGATGGCCAAAGAACTGTCCATGAAAGCGTGCTAGTCTAAATGCCACTGCTGTGTTCCAATTTTTGGTAAGCAATTCATTTTTAGTTTGAGGCAGTTTTTTCAGTTGGAGGATTTCAAGCGAGGCATGTCTAACTTCCCCTTCTTCCCCTTTTCCCAAATCTCTCACTAACTTCCCCTAAAGATGTCAAGATCTGCTTGATACCTCTTAGTTTCATCATTCTCCATATCATTTGCCTGGGTGAATATCTGCTTCACTCAAGGAATGTACACACTTCTTCTATCAGCCATTTTCCCCCATTGATAGCCTAAGACATCATTCTTAGCGCTTTTTCTCATCATTGTCATATTAACTATTAACTTAACTATGTAGCCCCCTATTTATTTCCCCTTCCCCTACTAAAACTATGGATATTACTCCCCTATATACTTATCCCCTCCCCCTGGTTGAAAGATAACCATATACATCCTTGGGAATTGCTAAGTTTATCTGAAACTTAGCAAGAACCCTCATTGCCCCTCTCAAACACATCACATGCCTCCTTGATTCCTTTGGAATCCTTCCAAGGCATGAAAATTCCCAAAAAACCATGCAAAAATCATTAAAAACCTTCAAAAAATGAGAAAATCCTTCCTTTTGGGCCATCGGACCCCTTCCGATGGCTCAAAAACCATTCATAAGCATAAAGGCCACCCCTCCGAATTCATTTTTCTTTGCATTGTAATAAAATGCATGCTCTAAAGAGAAAAGGCTCTTTTTGGTCCCCCTCTGATGCGATATCACTATTGGGAGGGGGCAGTGGCATATTATTAACATATATGGCAGCTCTACGAAGGCAGGTGCCCTCCCTCCGACGCGATATCGCTGTCGGAGGTCGGGCGATCCCATACATATGCGTTGTTTGCATTGCGAAAGGCTCTGAAATGACGGACCCGACATAACAATAAAGCAGAGCTCAATGGTGTATCGGGTCTGCAAGCCCATTTTTTATAAAACCTCCGATATGAATCGCCGACGGGCTGAACCCGATTTAAATAAAGAAGCGGCCTATAAACAGTTCGGGTCCGTGGCATTTATTGCGTCGAGGTTCCGACGGTTGTACCGCTCCAAATGGCTGGAGCTGAAATAAATTGAAGCACAGTTTTGAAAGCATTTCGGGTCTGTAAGGTCCCCAGGCGCAGCGAAAAGGAGTTCTCCGATATTCCGGAGCCGATAATTTATAAAGGGCAATTTTGAAAGGGATTTCGGGTCTGTTGGACCCGTTTCAAATGTAAATCCGACAATATGATGGGTTCCGATGGTTCGGACCCGATCTCCATATAAAGCGCAGCACATATATGTTTCGGGTCTGTAAGGGCCCCTTGTTCAGCGAAGTGGAAAGGCTCCGAATGGCCGGAGAAGAATTAACAATAAAGTAGATCTTAATGGTGTGTCAGGTCCGATGACCCATTTTCATTCAAATCCACCGATAAGAGTTCGCCGATGGGCTGGACTCGATATAAATGAAAAGGGAGCCTATAATGCATTTCGGGTCCGTGGGGTTCATCGCTCATCGGAGGCATTATGGTTTGGGATCCGCCGATCCGCCAATCGCTGATTTAGCGCCAGTCGTTGGATTTGCCTTCTCGCGATCCAACGGCCATGATTTAATAGAATGCACTGTGTTGCGACAGTGCCAATTTTCAATGAAAATTCATGTTTTTTAAGCATTCGTGCGTTATAAGGAAAGGGGCATTTGTTAAAGTTTTGTTTATACAGCGCTCCTGCCCGCCACAACTGCAAAGGAGCGATGCTTTCCTTGGCTATTTTGAAATCGCTTCATGCCCATAATACATCCAAACGCATGGTTTTGCCTCAGCAATCTATTAGCATGCATTTCTCCTCCGTTTCGCAGCATTTTTTGAAGATCTAAATTTTTTATTGGCCAAGCGCCGATAGCATCCCAAAGGCCACGGAAGCATTTGCAGCAGTTATTCTTGCATTAAATTGGCAGATAAAGGGGCGATTAGATAGTTAAAGAGTATCCGAGAGAGAAAGTGGCCTGATTCAGTGTCAAAGTGTATCAGAGGAAGTGGCAAAGAGTATCAGATCAAAATATCAGCAGCCCGAAGCAGCAGAACATTAAAGAGGCCCCCATCAAAGTCAATAAAGCAGCTCAGAGCCATCAAAGCCCACCAGATCACAGTTATGAGCATTAAAGCTACTCTACAGTAGCAGAACCACCTAGAGGGGAAATTCAAGTGTTTAAAGCCCAGATTTTGTAGAGACAGTGTACAAAGACACATATGAGTAGACCTGCAAGTCCCAAGGCACAATTATTGCAGAAGTGCCAGCGCATTGCTCAAAAGACCTATAATTTATTCATTCTTATGGTTGCAGTCCCTGCGCAGCTGGTAGATAGGCATTCTTTCATTTATTTGCAATAAATGTTAGGTTAGAAGCATTCATTTCTCTAGATCTGATATCAGATCTGCTGTTGTAGATATTTTGTAGATATTTTCTCTATTTATACCACCCTCTGGATAGTGTAAAGGGTTGGTTGGTTGTATTTCTCATTCCAGACTTGTGCTATAAGATTAAGAACTTCTGTAATCAAAGATTGCTGGAATATTTGCATTTGAATTGGCTGGTTGTGCTTTCAATGGCTGAAGAGCTCGATATGGAATTCTCGTGCTTGCTCATGGTCCAATAAGTCTTTCCTCCCTCTGTTGTCAGCTTATATGTATTTGTATCATATATATATCATAATCTAAGTTGCAGGAAGAAGGAATAGTTCAGAAATGGTTTTCATACCCTCTGTGCTCAATTCTTGTAACTTTTCTATGTTTTCCTCCGAATTAGTGATGAATATGCATACTTAATTGATCATGTTTAAGCTATTTCCTTCACATATGAATGTTGTTTAGGAATCCTTCATTGCTCCTATATAGTCTTCATCCACTTTCCCTCTTTGGCTGGATGAGAGATCCTTAATTGCCTCTCATCCCCTAACCTCCATTTCATCCTTGTTCCAGCATTTAATCATTGTGCCACGTGTAGCTATCCTGCTCCATATTCCCCTCTTCTACCAAGGAAAACACACCCTTCAGTTCACATTCATTGACTCCATGCCCAATGGTTTGAACTTCTTACACTTTGCATGCAACTCTGCTTGAATAGATCAACCATCCCACCAAACTCAAACAAAACCCATGTGCATCATATCTAGCCTAAAATCATCCCTTAAACAAAGCTAAATCCTAAAGAGAGAGTCCTCTCTGACTGCAGGTAGGCTAGGACCTGCAGTCCAAAGATTGGTTTGTGGTTACCTCGGCCGTATCCCTTTGGGAGTCAAAAGGGACAACCTGAGTGATAACATAATGGCGACACCACTGGGGACCTGAAATCATTTGTTTATTACTGTATACCCCCAATTTTGATCAATTTGGCTTGTTTTCTGGAGAAAGTGTCCCTTTTCATCAGAGCTTCTCATGTTTAGCTCTGATCTATGATGGTGGACAGAGATCAGGCACTTCAAGGTTAATTCATCCACCTGGCGACTCCACTCAGAATAAAGACTCCACTGGAGAAATGAACCCAAAAGAGATATATGAGTAGATCAAGCTTTTGACCTGGATTACTATCCAAGAGGTCATGTTTTTTCTCCATAAAGTTTTGCTGTGTATATTGTATTTTAAAGACTATTCTATATCATATTTTTATGATTTTCCTTTGGAAAATGTTGTTGAAAAGACTCCTTGCACATTAGAGCAGCAGTCTTCAAATGCTGTTGAAGATCATCATACAGCCAAGGAGGAACCAAAAAGAGAGCCCAGTCTTACAGTTCCTGTATATACTCCTGTGTCTCGTAAAGTTCCTAATAGATATAAGCCTCTCATTTTGCCTCCTGTGCTTAATCCTCTTCCTGCAAATCATCCTGAGTATCTCCCTAGATTTGATGGAGAGAATGGTATTACTGCCCAGAAACATATCCAGGATTTTGAAGACTATGTTAATATTTTTGAAGTGGAAGAGGAAGATGTTAGTCTTAGACTGTTTGCCTTTTCTTTGCAAGGCGAAGTTAGGACTTGGTTTAAAGCATTGCCTGAGGCCACCATCTCTAATCTTCAGCAGTGTTCCAAGCTCTTCCTTGATAGATGGATGATTAAAATCAATTTCCTCTCACTCATCGAAGAATATAATCAGTTAGAAAGGTGTCCAAATGAATCTGTTCAACAATTTTCTGATCGATTCAATCAAGTTTATCTTTCTATGCCTTTGAATATTAGGCCTCCCCCTGATCTGGCTCTATTGCAATATCCAAGAGCTTTTGATCCAGAAATGGAATTTCGTTTGAGAGAAAGATGCCCGTCCACTTTGAAACAGATGCAGGACGTAGCCGTGGACGTGGAGGCAAATCTAAAGAGGAGGGAAAAACAGCGCAAGGCAGAGCAAGAAGAAAGACTTCATAGTGTGTTACAAAAGTCAGAAGAAATGATGCAGTTGATCACAATGAAAGTAGAAAGTTTAGAGCGCCAGGACACATCTGTTGTGCAAGAGGAAAGTAGTGACATTCACGAACAAACCTACCACAAATCAGATGACATATTCATGGAGCCATATGTGAAGGAGGAGACTCCTCATATACTGTGTGAATATAATAACTTCTCTTCTTTCAACTGTCTGCCCAAATATGATCTGTATGATGATGATTATGAGCCTAACGACCAAATCAG
Organism: Pinus tabuliformis; assembly: GCA_031772625.1. Taxonomy (NCBI): domain Eukaryota; kingdom Viridiplantae; phylum Streptophyta; class Pinopsida; order Pinales; family Pinaceae; genus Pinus; species Pinus tabuliformis. The sequence continues at coordinate 412,073,586 of CM062818.1, read as the reverse complement.
CCTTGCAGAGGAATCAGATCCTATTTTGGCAGGAAGCGAAGTTCAGGCTCAGAAGCTTGAATGTAATGATCAGCTTGCCCAGTTCAGCTATGAAATAAAGGAGGAAAGCGCAGAAAATTTTGATTTCAGCAAAGGAACTTTACCATTTTGTTTTGAGTCTTTTCAATTTATCAGGGATAATTATGATGCTGTGTATGATCAAGTGTCACCTTGTGTTGCTATTGACCTCCTGGAGGTTAATCAAAATCTTGTTCCAAAGGTATTGCCTCTAGTTTTGCAGCCCCAAAGAGCCATCGAATATCAGATTGAGGAAGACTTAGAAGTAGCAGCATATGATCAAATGATCCAAGTGGATCCCCTGCCTCTTTGTTTTCAGCCATCTGAGTTATTCGAAGAAGAAGAAGAGGAGCAGCCTGTGCAGATTAGTAAAGTCCTATTCGAGCCAGATTGTAATAAATTGCAAGCACCTCTGCAAGTTTTGAATGACCTATCTGCTGGCAGGCAGAATGATGAAAGAGATCACCGCTTTTCTCCATTAGCAGGCTGCAAGGCTCAGTATCGAGTTGTTGATGATCTCTCGACTCCAAGGCATGGTAGCGATCCTGAACGTTTGTACAGTTCTTTATTTCAGCCTAGCAATTATATATATATGTTAGAGGACAGTTTTGTACAGTGTTTAAACACAGCAAAGGAGGTCAGTAGCTTCCTGATCTTCTCAAAGATTAATAAAGCCACATTAGATTGCAAGATCTCAGTTTTTCTCACCGGCAAGCACAAGCAGCAAATTTCACTGATGTCTATTTTGCTTAAATGGCTGCATTGGTTATTTCACTTCACCTAACAGCAAAGTAAGTGTTGTTTAGGGTAGGTAGGTAGGTAGGATCAATAGGGCAGGCAGCCAAGGGAATTTTGTAGAACACAGCAACAATTGAATACAACGCAGTCTGACCTGCTGTTCTTGGCTTTTCACAAGGAAAAGCCATCCCCAAGTGGAGCCAATGTTAGCCTCATGCTGTAACAGCTTAATCATCTTTCATGATCAACATTTTTACATGCCAAATATGTCGTTCTATGCATGCTGCAATGCTCCATATTTTCTACAGATGGCCAAAGAACTGTCCATGAAAGCATTCTAGTCTGAATGCCACTGCTGTGTTCCAATTTTTGGTAAGCAATTCATTTTTAGTTTGAGGCAGTTTTTTCAGTTGGAGGATTTCAAGCGAGGCATGTCTAACTTCCCCTTCTTCCCCTTTTCCCAAATCTCTCACTAACTTCCCCTAAAAGAGGTCAAGATCTGCTTGATACCTCTTAGTTTCATCATTCTCCATATCATTTGCCTTGGTGAAGATTTGCTTCACTCAAGGAATGTACACACTTCTTCTATCAGTCATTTTCCCCCATTGATAGCCTAAGACATCATTCTTAGCACTTTTTCTCATCATTGTCATATTAACTATTAACTTTACTATGTAGCTCCCTATTTATTTCCCCTTCCCCTACTAAAACTATGTATATTACTCCCCTATATACTTATCCCCTCCCCCTGGTTGAAAGATAACCATATACATCCTTGGGAATTGCTAAGTTTATCTGAAACTTAGCAAGAACCCTCATTTCCCCTCTCAAACACATCACATGCCTCCTTAATGCCTTTGGAATCCTTCCAAGGCATGAAAATTCCCAAAAAAACCATGCAAAAATCATTAAAAACATTCAAAAAATGAGAAAATCCTTCCTTTTGGGCCATCGAACCCCTTCCGATGGCTCACAAACCATTCATAAGCATAAAGGCCACCCCTTCGAATTCATTTTTCTTTGCATTTTAATAAAATGCATGCTCCAAAGAGAAAAGGCTCTTTTTGGTCCCCCTCCGATGCGATATCGCTATCAGGAGGGGGCAGTGGCATATTAATGACATATATGGCAGCTCTCCGAAGGTAGGTGCCCTCCCTCTGATGCGATATCGCTGTCGGAGGTCGGGCGATCCCATACATATGCATTGTTTGCATTGCCAAAGGCTCTGAAATGACGGACCCGACATAGCAATAAAGCATAGCTCAATGGTGTATCAAGTCCGCAAGCCCATTTTTTATAAAACCTCCGATATGAATCGCCGACGGGCCGGACCCGATTTAAATAAAGAAGTGGCCTATAAATAGTTCGGGTCCATGGCCTTTATCACATCGGGGTTCCGACGGTTGTACCGCTCCGAATGGCCGGAGCCGAAATAAATTGAAGCACAATTTTGAAAGCATTTCGGGTCCGTAAGGTCCCCGGGCGTAGCGAAAAGGAGTTCTCCGATATTCCGGAGCCGATAATTTATAAAGGGCAGTTTTGAAAGGAATTTTGGGTCCGTTGGACCCGTTTCAAATGTAAATCCGTCGATATGATGGGTTCCGATGGTTCGGACCCAGTCTCCATATAAAGCACAGCACATATATGTTTCGGGTCCGTAAGGGCCCCTTGTTCAGTGAAGTGGAAAGGCTTCGAATGGCCGGAGCCGAAATAACAATAAAGGAGAGCTTAATGGTGTGTCGGGTCCGATGACCCATTTTCATTCAAATCCACCGATAAGAGTTCGCCAATGGGCCGGACCCGATATAAATCAAAAGGGAGCCTATAATGCATTTCGGGTCCGCGGGGTTCATCGCTCATCGGAGGCATTATGGTTTGGGATCCGCCGATCCACCGATCGTCGATTTAGCACCAGTCGTTGGATCTGCCTTCTCGCGATCCAACAGCCATGATTTAATAGAATGCACAGTGTTGCGGCAGTGCCAATTTTCAATGAAAATTCATGTTTTTTAAGCATTCGCGCGTTATAAGGAAAGGGGCATTTGTTAAAGTTTTGTTTATACAGCGCTCCCGCCCGCCACAACTGCAAAGGAACGATGCTTTCCTTGGCTATTTTGAAATCGATTCATGCCCATAATACATCCAAACGCATGGTTTTGCCTCAGCAATATATTAGCATGCATTTCTCCTCCGTTTCGCAACATTTTTTGAAGATTTAAGCATCATTTTTGATCGGCCAAGCGCTGATAGCATCCCAAAGGCCACATAAGCATTTGCAACAGTTATTCTTGCATTAAATTGGTAGATAAAGGGGCGATTAGACAGTTAAAGAGTATCCGAGAGAGAAAGTGGCCTGATTCAGTGTCAAAGTGTATCAGAGGAAGCGACAGAGAGTATCAGATCAAAATATCAGCAGCCCGAAGCAGCAGAACATTAAAGAGGCCCCCATCAAAGTCAATAAAGCAGCTTAGAGCCATCAAAGCCCACCAGATCACAGTTATGAGCATTAAAGCCACTCTACACTAGCAGAACCGCCTAGAGGGGCAATTCAAGTGTTTAAATCCCAGATTTTGCAAAGACAGTGTACAAAGACACATATGAGTAGCGCAGCAAGTCCCAAGGCACAGTTATTGCAGAAGTGCCAGCGCATTGCTCAAAAGACCAATAATTTATTCATTCTTATGGCTGCAGTCCCTGCGCAGCTGGCAGATAGGCATTCTTTCATTTATTTGCAATAAATGTTAGGTTAGAAGCATTCATTTCTCCAGATCTGATATCAGATCTGCTGTTGTAGATATTTTGTAGATATTTTCTCTATTTATACCACCCTCTGGATAGTGTAAAGGGTTGGTTGGTTGTATTTCTCATTCCAGACTTGCGCTATAAGCTTAAGAACTTCTGTAATCAAAGATTGCTAGAATATTTGCATTTGAATTGGCTGGTTGTGCTTTCAATGGCTTAAGAGCTTGATATGGAATTCTCGTGCTTGCTCATGGTCCAATAAGTCTTTCCTCCCTCTGTTGTCAGCTTATATGTATTTGTATCATCTATATATCATAACCTAAGTTGCAGGAAGAAGGAATAGTTCAGAAATGGTTTTCATACCCTCTGTACTCAATTCTTGTAACTTTCCTATGTTTTCTTCCAAATTAGTGATGAATATGCATACTTAATTGATCATGTTTAAGCTATTTCCTTCACATATGAATGCTGTTTAGGAATCCTTCATTGCTCCTATATAGTCTTCATCCACTTTCCCTCTTTGGCTGGATGAGAGATCCTTAATTGCCTCTCATCCCCTAACCTCCATTTCATCCTTGTTCCATCATTTAATCATTGTGCCACGTGTAGCTATCCTGCTCCATATTCCTAGAGGGGAAATTCAAGTGTTTAAAGCCCAGATTTTGCAGAGACAGTGTACAAAGACACATATGAGCAACCCTGCAAGTCCCAAGGCACAGTTATTGCAGAAGTGCCAGCGCATTGCTCAAAAGACCAATAATTTATTCATTCTTATGGCTGCAGTCCCTGCGCAGCTGGTAGATAGGCATTCTTTCATTTATTTGCAATAAATGTTAGGTTAGAAGCATTCATTTCTCCAGATCTGTTATCATATCTGCTGTTGTAGATATTTTGTAGATATTTTCTCTATTTATACCACACTCTGGATAGTGTAAAGGGTTGGTTGGTTGTATTTCTCATTCCAGACTTGCGCTATAAGCTTAAGAACTTCTGTAATCAAAGATTGCTGGAATATTTGCATTTGAATTGGCTGATTGTGCTTTCAGTGGCTGAAGAGATCGATATGGAATTCTCGTGCTTGCTCATGGTCCAATAAGTCTTTCCTCCCTCTATTGTCAGCTTATATGTACTTGTATCATCTATATATCATAACCTAAGTTGCAGGAAGAAGGAATAGTTCAGAAATGGTTTTCATACCCTCTGTGCTCAATTCTTGTAACTTTTCTATGTTTTCCTCCGAATTAGTGATGAATATGCATACTTAATTGATCATGTTTAAGCTATTTCCTTCACATATGAATGTTGTTTATGAATCCTTCATTGCTCCTATATAGTCTTCATCCACTTTCCCTCTTTGGCTGGATGAGAGATCCTTAATTGCCTCTCATCCCCTAACCTCCATTTCATCCTTGTTCCAACATTTAAGCATTGTGCCACGTGTAGCTATCCTGCTCCATATTCCCCTCTTCTGCCAAGGAAAACACACCCTTCAGTTCACATTCATTGACTCCATGCCCAATGGTTTGAACTTCTTACACTTTGCATGCCAACTCTGCTTGAATAGATCAACCATCCCACCAAACTCAAACAAAACCCATGTGCATCATATCTAGCCTAAAATCATCCCTTAAACAAAGCTAAATCCTAAAGAGAGAGCCCTCTCTGACTGCAGGTAGGCTAGGACCTGCAGTCCAAAGATTGGTTTGTGGTTACCTCGGCTGTATCCCTTTGGGAGTCAAAAGGGACAACCTGAGTGATAACATAATGGTGACTCCACTGGGGACCTGAAATCATTTGTTTATTACTGTATACCCCCAATTTTGATCAGTTTGCCTTGTTTTCTGGAGAAAGTGTCCCTTTTCTTCAGAGCTTCTCATGTTTAGCTCTGATCTGTGATGGTGGACAGAGATCAGGCACTTCAAGGTTAATTCATCTACCTGGCGACACCACTCAGAATAAAGACTCCACTGGAGAAATGAATCCAAAAGAGATATATGAGTAGATCAGGCTTTTGACCTGGATTACTATCCAAGAGGTCATGTTTTTTCTCCATAAAGTTTTGCTGTGTATATTGTATTTTAAAGACCATTCTATATCAGATTTTTATGATTTTCCTTTGGAAAATGTTGTTGAAAAGCCTCCTTGCACATTAGAGCAGCAGTCTTCAAATGCTGTTGAAGATCATCATACATCCAAGGAGGAACCAAAAACAGAGCCCAGTCTTACAGTTCCTGTATATACTCCTGTGTCTCGTAAAGTTCCTGATAGATATAAGCCTCTCATTTTGCCTCCTGTGCTTAATCCTCTTCCTGCAAATCATCCTGAGTATCTCCCTAGATTTGATGGAGAGAATGGTATTACTGCGCAAAAACATATCCAGGATTTTGAAGACTATGTTAATATTTTTGAAGTGGAAGAGGAAGATGTTAGTCTTATACTATTTACCTTTTCTTTGCAAGGCGAAGTAAGGACTTGGTTTAAAGCATTGCTTGAGGCCAGCATCTCTAATCTTTAGCAGTGTTCCAAGCTCTTCCTTGATAGATGGATGATTAAAATCAATTTCCTCTCACTCATCGAAGAATATAATCAGTTAGAAAGGCATCCAAATGAATCTGTTCAGCAATTTTCTGATCGATTCAATCAAGTTTATCTTTCTATGCCTTTGAATATTAGGCCTCCCCCTAATCTGGATCTATTGCAATATCCAAGAGCTTTTGATCCAGAAATGGAATTTCGTTTGAGAGAAAGATGCCCGTCCACTTTGAAACAGATGTAGGACGTAGCCATGGACGTGGAGGCAAATCTAAAGAGGAGGGAAAAACAGCGCAAGGCAGAGCAAGAAGAAAGACTTCATAGTGTGTTACAAAAGTCAGAAGAAATGATGCAGTTGGTCACAATGAAAGTAGAAAGTTTAGAGTGCCAGGACACATCTGTTGTGCAAGATGAAAGTAGTGACATTCACGAACAAACCTACCACAAATCAGATGACATATTCATGGAGCCATATGTGAAGGAGGAGTCTCCTGATATACTGTGTGAATATAATAGCTTCTCTTCTTTCAACTGTCTGCCCAAATATGATCTGTATGATGATGATTATGAGCCTAACGACCAAATCAGCCTTGCAGAGGAATCAGATCCTATTTTGGCAGGAAGCGAAGTTCAGGCTCAGAAGCTTGAATGTAATGATCAGCTTGCCCAGTTCAGCTATGAAGTAAAGGAGGAAAGCGCAGAAAATTTTGATTTCAGCAAAGGAACTTTACCATTTTGTTTTGAGTCTTTTCAATTTATCAGGGATAATTATGATGCTGTGTATGATCAAGTGTCACCTTGTGTTGCTATTGACCGCCTGGAGGTTAATCAAAATATTGTTCCAAAGGTATTGCCTCTAGTTTTGCAGCCCCAAAGAGCCATCGAATATCAGATTGAGGAAGACTTAGAAGCAGCAGCATATGATCAAATGATCCAAGTGGATCCCCTGCCTCTTTGTTTTCAGCCATCTGAGTTATTCGAAGAAGAAGAAGAGGAGCAGCCTGCGCAGATTAGTCAAGTCCTATTTGAGCCAGATTGTAATAAATTGCAAGCACCTCTGCAAGTTTTGAATGACCTATCTGCTGGCAGGAAGAATGATGAAAGAGATCAGTGCTTTTCTCCATTAGCAGGCTGCAAGGCTCAGTATCAAGTTGTTGATGATCTCCCGACTCCAAGGCATGGTAGCGATCCTGAACCTTTGTACAGTTCTTTATTTCAGCCTAGCAATTATGTATATATGTTGTAGGACAGTTTTGTATAGTGTTTAAACACAGCAAAGGAGGTCAGTAGGTTCCTGATCTTCTCAAAGATTAACAAAGCCACATCAGATTGCAAGATCTCAGTTTTTCTCACTAGCAAGCACAAGCAGCAAAGCTCACTGATGTCTATTTTGCTCAAATGGCTGCATTGGTTATTTCACTCCACCTAACAGCAAAGTAAGTGCTGGTTAGGGTAGGTAGGTAGGTATGATCAATAAGGCAGCCAGCCGAGGGAATTTTGTAGAACACAACAACAATTGAATACAAGGCAGTCTGACCTGCTGTTCTTGGCTTTTCACAAGGAAAAGCCATCCTCAAGTGGAGCCACTGTTAGCCTCCTGCTGCAGCAGGTTAATCATATTTCATTATCGACATTTTTACATGCCAAATATGTCATTCTATGCATGCTGCAATGCTCCATATTTTCTACAGATGGCCAAACAACTGTCCATGAAAGCATGCTAGTCTAAATGCCACTGCTGTGTTCCAATTTTTGGTAAGCAATTCATTTTTAGTTTGAGGCAGTTTTTTCAGTTGGAGTATTTCAAGCGAGGCATGTCTAACTTCCCCTTCTTCCCCTTTTCCCAAATCTCTCACTAACTTCCCCTAAAAGAGGTCAAGATCTGCTTGATACCTCTTAGTTTCATCATTCTCCATATCATTTGCCTTGGTGAAGATCTGCTTCACTCAAGGAATGTACACACTTCTTCTATCAGTCATTTTCCCCCATTGATAGCCTAAGACATCATTCTTAGTGCTTTTTCTCATCATTGTCATATTTACTATTAAATTTACTATGTAGCTCCCTATTTATTTCCCCTTCCCCTACTAAAACTATGTATATTACTCCCCTATATACTTATCCCCTCCCCCTGGTTGAAAGATAACCATATACATTCTTGGGAATTGCCAAGTTTATCTGAAACTTAGCAAGAACCCTCATTGCCCCTCTCAAACACATCACATGCCTCCTTAATGCCTTTGGAATCCTTCCAAGGCATGAAAATTCCCAAAAAACCATGCAAAAATCATTAAAAACATTCAAAAAATGAGAAAATCCTTCCTTTTGGGCCATCGGACCCCTTCCAATGGCTCACAAACCATTCATAAGCATAAAGGGCACCCCTCCGAATTCATTTTGCTTTGCATTGTAATAAAATGCATGCTCCGAAGAGAAAAGGCTCTTTTTGGTCCCCCTCCGATGCGATATCGCTATCAGGAGGGGGTAGTGGCATATTATTGACATATATGGGATCTCTCCGAAGGTAGGTGCCCTCCCTCCAATGGGATATCGCTGTCGGAGGTTGGGCAATCCCATACATATGCGTTTTTTGCATTGCGAAAGGCTCTGAAATGACCGACCCGACATAACAATAAAGCAGAGCTCAATGGTGTATCGGGTCCGCAAGCCCATTTTTTATAAAACCTCCGATATGAATCGCTGACGGGCCGGACCCGATTTAAATAAAGAAGTGGCCTATAAACAGTTCAGGTCCGTGGCCTTTATCGCATCGGGGTTCCGACGGTTGTACCGCTCCGAATGGCTGGAGCCGAGATAAATTGAGGCACAGTTTTGAAAGAATTTCGGGTCCGTAAGGTCCCCGGGCGCAGCAAAAAGGAGTTCTCCGATATTCCGGAGCCGATAATTTATAAAGGGTAGTTTTGAAAGGAATTTCGGGTCCGTTGGACCCGTTTCAAATGTAAATCCATCGATATGATGGGTTCCGATTGTTTGGACCCGATCTCCATATAAAGCACAGCACATATATGTTTCGGGTCTGTAAGGGCCCCTTGTTCAGCGAAGTGGAAAGGCTCCGAATGGCCGGAGCCAAAATAACAATAAAGGAGAGCTTAATGGTGTGTCGGGTCCAATGACCCATTTTTATTCAAACCCACCGATAAGAGTTCGCCGATGGGCCGGACCCGATATAAATCAAAAGGGAGGCTATAATGCATTTCGGGTCCGCGGGGTTCATCGCTCATCGGAGGCATTATGGTTTGGGATTCACCGATCCACCGATCGCTGATTTAGCGCCAGTCGTTGGATCTACCTTCTCGCGATCCAACGGCCATGATTTAATAGAATGCACAGTGTTGCGACAGTGCCAATTTTCAATGAAAATTCATGTTTTTTAAGCATTCGCGCGTTATAAAGAAAGGGGCATTTGTTAAAGTTTGTTTATACAACGCTCCCGCCCGCCACAACTGCAAAGGAACGATGCTTTCCTTGGCTATTTTGAAATCACTTCATGCTCATAATACATCCAAACGCATGGTTTTGCCTCAACAATCTATTAGCATGCATTTCTCCTCCGTTTCGCAGCATTTTTTGAAGATTTAAGCATCATTTTTGATCGGCCAAGCGCCGATAGCATCCCAAGGCCACATAAGCATTTGCAGCAGTTATTCTTGCATTAAATTGTCAGATAAAGGGGCGATTAGACAGTTAAAGAGCATCCGAGAGAGAAATTGGCTTGATTCAATGTCAAAGTGTATCAGAGGAAGTGGCAAAGAGTATCAGATTAAAATATCAGCAACCCGAAGTAGCAGAACATTAAAGAGGCCCCCATCAAAGTCAATAAAGCAGCTCAGAGCCATCAAAGCCCACCAGATCACAGTTATGAGCATTAAAGCCACTCTACAGCAGCAGAACCGCCTAGAGGGGCAATTCAAGTGTTTAAATCCCAGATTTTGCAAAGACAGTGTACAAAGACACATATGAGCAGCGCAGCAAGTCCCAAGGCACAGTTATTGCAGAAGTGCCAGCGCATTGCTCAAAAGACCAATAATTTATTCATTCTTATGGCTGCAGTCCCTGCGCAGCTGGTAGATAGGCATTCTTTCATTTATTTGCAATAAATGTTAGGTTAGAAGCATTCATTTCTCCAGATCTGATATCAGATCTATTGTTGTAGATATTTTGTAGATATTTTCTCTATTTATACCACCCTCTGGATAGTGTAAAGGGTTGGTTGGTTGTATTTCTCATTCCAGACTTGCGCTATAAGCTTAAGAACTTCTGTAATCAAATATTGCTAGAATATTTGCATTTGAATTGGCTGGTTGTGCTTTCAATGGCTTAAGAGCTTGATATGGAATTCTCGTGCTTGCTCATGGTCCAATAAGTCTTTCCTCCCTCTGTTGTTAGCTTATATGTATTTGTATCATCTATATATCATAACCTAAGTTGCAGGAAGAAGGAATAGTTCAGAAATGGTTTTCATACCCTCTGTACTCAATTCTTGTAACTTTCCTATGTTTTCCTCCGAATTAGTGATGAATATGCATACTTAATTGATCATGTTTAAGCTATTTCCTTCACATATGAATGCTGTTTAGGAATCCTTCATTGCTCCTATATAGTCTTTATCCACTTTCCCTCTTTGGCTGGATGAGAGATCCTTAATTGCCTCTCATCCCCTAACCTCCATTTCATCCTTGTTCCAGCATTTAATCATTGTGCCACGTGTAGCTATCCTGCTCCATATTCCCCTCTTCTGCCAAGGAAAACACACCCTTCAGTTCACATTCATTGACTCCATGCCCAATGGTTTGAACTTCTTACACTTTGCATGCCAACTTTGCTTGAATAGATCAACCATCCCACCAAACTCAAACAAAACCCATGTGCATCATATCTAGCCTAAAATCATCCCTTAAACAAAGCTAAATCCTAAAGAGAGAGCCCTCTCTGACTGCAGGTAGGCTAGGACCTGCAGTCCAAAGATTGGTTTGTGGTTACCTCGGTCGTATCCCTTTAGGAGTCAAAAGGGACAACCTGAGTGATAACATAATGGCGACTCCACTGGGGACCTGAAATCATTTGTTTATTATTGTATACCCCCAATTTTGATCAGTTTGCCTTGTTTTCTGGAGAAAGTGTCCCTTTACTTTAGAGCTTCTCATGTTTAGCTCTGATCTGTGATGGTGGACAGAGATCAGGCACTTCAAGGTTAATTCATCCACCTGGCGACTCCACTCAGAATAAAGACTCCACTGGAGAAATGAACCCAAAAGAGATATATGAGTAGATCAGGCTTTTGACCTCGATTACTATCCAAGAGGTCATGTTTTTTCTCCATAAAATTTTGCTGTGTATATTGTATTTTAAAGATGATTCTATATCAGATTTTTATGATTTTCCTTTGGAAAATGTTGTTGAAAAGCCTCCTTGCACATTAGAGCAGCAGTCTTCAAATGCTGTTGAAGATCATCATACAGCCAAGGAGGAACCAAAAATAGAGCCCAGTCTTACAGTTCCTGTATATACTCCTGTGTCTCGTAAAGTTCCTGATAGATATAAGCCTCTCATTTTGCCTCCTGTGCTTAATCCTCTTCCTGCAAATCATCCTGAGTATCTCCCTAGATTTGATGGAGAGAATGGTATTACTGCCCAGAAACATATCCAGGATTTTGAAGACTATGTTAATATTTTTGAAGTGGAAGAGGAAGATGTTAGTCTTAGACTGTTTGCCTTTTCTTTGCAAGGCGAAGTTAGGACTTGGTTTAAAGCATTGCCTGAGGCCAACATCTCGAATCTTCAGCAGTGTTCCAAGCTATTCCTTGATAGATGGATGATTAAAATCAATTTCCTCTCACTCATCGAAGAATATAATCAGTTAGAAAGGCATCCAAATGAATCTGTTCAGCAATTTTCTGATCGATTCAATCAAGTTTATCTTTCTATGCCTTTGAATATTAGGCCTCCCCCTGATCTAGCTCTATTGCAATATCCAAGAGCTTTTGATCTAGAAATGGAATTTCGTTTGAGAGAAATATGCCCGTCCACTTTGAAACAGATGCAGGATGTAGCCGTGGACGTGGAGGCAAATCTAAAGAGGAGGGAAAAATAGCGCAAGGCAGAGGAAGAAGAAAGACTTCATAGTGTGTTACAAAAGTCAGAAGAAATGATGCAGTTGATCACAATGAAAGTAGAAAGTTTAGAGCGCCAGGACACATCTGTTTTGCAAGAGGAAAGTAGTGACATTCACGAACAAACCTACCACAAATCAGATGACATATTCATGGAGCCATATGTGAAGGAGGAGTCTCCTGATATACTGTGTGAATATAATAGCTTCTCTTCTTTCAACTGTCTGCCCAAATATGATCTGTATGATGATGATTATGAGCCTAACGACCAAATTAGCCTTGGAGAGGAATCAGATCCTATTTTGGCAGGAAGTGAAGTTCAGGCTCAGAAGCTTGAATGTAATGATCAGCTTGTCCAGTTCAGCTATGAAGTAAAGGAGGAAAGCGCACAAAATTTTGATTTCAGCAAAGGAACTTTACCATTTTGTTTTGAGTCTTTTCAATTTATCAGGGATAATTATGATGCTGTGTATGATCAAGTGTCACCTTGTGTTGCTATTGACCGCCTGGAGGTTAATCAAAATATTGTTCCAAAGGTATTTCCTCTAGTTTTGCAGCCCCAAAGAGCCATCGAATATCAGATTGAGGAAGACTTAGAAGCAGCAACATATGATCAAATGATCCAAGTGGATCCACTGCCTCTTTGTTTTCAGCCATCTGAGTTATTCGAAGAAGAAGAAGAGGAGCAGCCTGCGCAGATCAATCAAGTCCTATTCGAGCCAGATTGTAATAAATTGCAAGCACCTCTACAAGTTTTGAATGACCTATCTGCTGGCAGGCAGAATGATGAAAGAGATCAGCGCTTTTCTCCAATAGCAGGCTGCAAGGCTCAGTATCGAGTTGTTGATGATCTCCCGACTCCAAGGCATGGTAGCGATCCTAAACCTTTGTACAGTTCTTTATTTCAGCCTAGCAATTGTATATATATGTTGCAGGACAATTTTGTACAGTGTTTAAACACAGCAAAGGAGGTCAGTAGCTTCCTGATCTTATCAAAGATTAGCAAAGCCACATCAGATTGCAAGATCTCAGTTTTTCTCACCAGCAAGCACAAGTAGAAAAGCTCACTGATGTCTATTTTGCTTAAATGGCTGCATTGGTTATTTCACTTCACCTAATAGCAAAGTAAGTGTTGGTTAGGGTAGGTAGGCAGGTAGGATCAATAAGGCTGCCAGCCAAGGGAATTTTGCAGAACATAGCAACAATTGAATACAAGGCAGTCTGACCTGCTGTTCTTGGCTTTTCACAAGGAAATGCCATCCCCAAGTGGAGCCACTGTTAGCCTCCTGCTACAGCAGGTTAATCATCTTTCATGATCGACATTTTTACATGCCAAATATGTCGTTCTATGCATGTTGGAATGCTCCATATTCTCTATAGATGGCCAAAGAACTGTCCATGAAAGCGTGCTAGTCTAAATGCCACTGCTGTGTTCCAATTTTTGGTAAGCAATTCATTTTTAGTTTGAGGCAGTTTTTTCAGTTGGAGGATTTCAAGCAAGGCATGTCTAACTTCGCCTTCTTCCCCTTTTCCCAAATCTCTCACGAACTTCCCCTAAAAGAGGTCAAGATCTGCTTGATACCTCTTAGTTTCATCATTCTCCATAACATTTGCCTTGGTGAAGATCTGCTTCACTCAAGGAATGTACACACTTCTTCTATCAGTCATTTCCCCCATTGACAGCCTAAGACATCATTCTTAGCGCTTTTTCTCATCATTTTCATATTAACTATTAACTTTACTATGTAGCTCCCTATTTATTTCCTCTTCCCCTACTAAAACTATGTATATTACTCCCCTATATACTTATCCCCTCCCCCTGGTTGAAAGATAACTATATACATCCTTGGGAATTGCTAAGTTTATCTGAAACTTAGCAAGAACCCTCATTGCCCCTCTCAAACACATCACATGCCTCCTTAATGCCTTTGGAATCCTTCGAAGGCATGAAAATTCCCAAAAAAACCATGCAAAAATCATTAAAAACCTTCAAAAAATGAGAAAATCCTTCCTTTTGGGCCATCGGACCCCTTCCGATGGCTCACAAACCATTCATAAGCATAAAGGCCACCCCTCCGAATTCATTTTTCTTTGCATTGTAATAAAATGCATGCTCCAAAGAGAAAAGGCTCTTTTTGGTCCCCCTCCGATGCGATATCGCTATCGGGAGGGGGTAGTGGCATATTATTGACATATATGGCAACTCTCCGAAGTTAGGTGCCCTCCCTCCGATGCGATATCGCTGTCAGAGGTCGGGTGATCCCATACATATGCGTTGTTTGCATTGCGAAAGGCTCTGAAATGACGGACCTGACATAACAATAAAGTAGAGCTCAATGGTGTATCGTGTCTGCAAGCCCATTTTTTATAAAACCTCCGATATGAATCGCCGACGGGCCGGACCCGATTTAAATAAGGAAGCGGCCTATAAACAGTTCGGGTCCATGGCCTTTATCGCGTCGGGGTTCCGACGGTTGTGCCGCTCCGAATGGCCGGAGCCGAAATAAATTGAAGCATAGTTTTGAAAGCATTTCGGGTCCATAAGGTCCCCGGGCGTAGCGAAAAGGAGTTCTCCGATATTCCGGAGCCGATAATTTCTAAAGGGCGGTTTTGAAAGGGATTTCGGGTCCATTGGACCCGTTTCAAATGTAAATCCATCGATATGATGGGTTCCGATGGTTCAGACCCGATCTACGGCCACTTTCACAGTCACTTGAAGCTGAAGGATTTGAACATGGAATTGTCCCAAGTATCCAACCCCTTACTTCTCACCGTCCACCTTGAGACTCATCATCATCTCAGGATTCTGATCTAGAAACCCCTAAGATTGCACAAAGGTTTGTTTTATACCCTCCAAATCCACTTTTTGATCCATTTGTGATATCTCCTCAACACCGTTATAGTCCATATGACAATCCTAATGTTCCTTTGGAGTTATCCACTTGTCCATCTCAGGTTCCTCCTCGCCAACCGTTTCCAGCCATGGCTGAAGAAGGTGAGTTTCCAACCTCTCCTCGAGCTCCTCTGAAAGTCTTAGATACTCACACTCCTAGCGTTGATAATGATTACAAATAAGACTTTCCCCTGAAAGCCTTTCCTTATTTACGAAGGGTTCATGTTGGCTTTTATGGGCCTGACCCAGGTTCAGAGGTGATTTAGCCAAGAAAATCTCGGTACTACTGGCCCTTTTGGAAATAGTCTGTAGAGAGAAAACTGAGGTCTCACCCAAACTAGTATGGGAGGGTGCTAGAACCAGGTTTTCGCACCCTGGGGATGTCTAATGAGATTTTGGCGGTCCATGGTTTGACCTTGCGCGCACGTCGCTACATGCACGTATTAGTCCCTCGCAACCTGTGATGATGCCTATGCACAACCTTACTTGGGGTACGATCTATATTATACCCAAGTTCCTTGCTATTTACCTTGTTATTACCCAATTACTTAACTTATTTGTGTAAGACTAGTGATAATTAATAGTATATCCAACAATCATACAAGTATGCATGGTAAACAAAACAATATAAATGTAAAGAAGACAATACACAAGTAGATGCATAAAAATTGGAATCAACTTCTCTTTATTATTCCTCATTCAATATTATAGACTCAATACCACCCTGCGCACTTAGCAGTAGGGGTTCGTTCACTCAACTACGGACTCTACTAGGCCTCTGCACACTCAGCTGTAGAGCCTCTTCCTACTACTACAACCCAATACACTTAGATTCTTTGTCTATGCTCTAATTGTTCTTATTCTCCTCATTTGTTACTTTTAAAACTTAGAGCCTCATTCTACTTATAGAATCCCATGGTCCGCAAACCATGGGTAGGCTGACATGACATTACATTACTTTACAATACTTAGGGTGGAAAACCTTATGACTCAACCTATACTTCGCACTCCGTGCCTGCAATTCACAAAGTCTTACAATACATTTGACCAAAACTTGGGCTTTGAGCCCGAAAACATGTTGTGGGTGATACCATGCCTAATAGGCCCCCAACACAATCATCGCGACTCATCCTCGAGTCACTTTGTTGGCATGGCGATCTTGGCACGGAGTCCCTCCAACTGGTCTCGACAACCTGAATTTCAGTAGTGCACTGAGTTGTTGTCTGTTGTACCTGCTGCATTCTTGCATTTGAATCATCTCTGTCTGAATTGTGTCCTTACCTTGGTACCTACATCTCTTGCATGTGTTTATAGTCCCGCACCCTTGTCCAGCTCCTCAGGTCACGAAGACTATGTTTCAGCTGGTTAGTCAGAGAGTCGGCCTGCCTATGTATGGTTTCAAGTGAGTGTCGTTTACTTTGCCTGGGAAGGGTTCTCCATTTAGTTTGACTAGCTGGAATACGCCTCCGTCTATGACCTCCTTAACCATGTATGGTCCCAGTCAGTGCATTCTAAATTTTCCTGGAAATTTTTCAAACTTACTGTCATACAGCAGCACTATGTCTTTTACCATGATTATGTGCAAATTGATATGGTTGTCATGCAAGGACTTTTCACACTACTTTCATACCTGTTGATGAAATCCAGCAAGAAAATATTCTTCCTCAAGTTCTTCTAATTGCACAAGCCTTTCTTCCAAATCTTCGCGGTCCATCATGCCTATGAGAGCTACTATTCACAGACTAGGTACAATGTATTCCATAGGCATGACAACTTCCATGCCATAGACTAATTGGAAAGGTGTCTGTCCCATCAATTTCTTGCACGTTGTCCTGTAAGCCCATAATACAATAGGTACGTGCAGGTCCAGTCATTTCACTACGCGTTACATACTTTGGTCAGTGCAATCTCCAGTATTTTGTTGAATGCCTCTACTGTCCCATTAGCTTGTGGGTGGTACAGTGTACTTTTCTGATGATACACCTAGAACTCTTCTATGAGTGAGCTGATGATTTCATTCAAGAAATGTGTTCTGCAATCACTCATTGAGATTTTCAGACAGCCAAATCATGTCAACACATTTTCAAACAAAATCTTCACAGCCATAGTGGCTATGTAGTCCTTGTGTTGGGTCCCTATAATACTAGTGATTACCCCATTACTATTGTACTTGTACCCCTTATTAATATTGTTGTGCCCCTATTATCCCCATATTGTTATTACTATGCCCCATAGAATCCCTCTATTGTTATTTTTGTGGCTTTATATTATTATTGTTAGGTCGGTTGGGTTATATTGTGACTCCTTAGACTCCTATATATAGAAAGGAGGTTTTGTCATTTGAATCATCCAAGAATTGTTCATCTATGTAATATAAAGGAGGTTTCCCCCTCGAAGAGGCTAAATTCTAAGGCATTGATCTATCTTTTCTATCTTTTTCTAGAGCTGGTTTCATAACATTTGGTATGAGAGCTTTGGATTCTGGGTTTTCACTGCTCCAAACAGGTCATCGTGGAATTTTCACTATAAATTTTTCTCTGTGATGTTTCAGAAGTTGCAAAAAAAAATCATTTGAGAATAAATCACGCTGAACCTTGGGTCCAAATTTCAGAGCTTTTCACGCTATATTTGTGGAGATATGATCTGAGGAAGTTGGTCTTTTTGGAGACTCCTGAATTACATTCCAAACAAGTGACCTGGGGAAAAGCATCATAACTTTCTCTCTGTCGATCGGATTGAAATTTCATAAGAAGGTACAAAAATAGGACAAACTGTAGTTTCTTTTATGCATTTTTCAGATCCAATGGTCGAAACAGTGACTTGTGGCACGTCGTACAAGTTCGCTCTACTGAACTAGTCTATAATCAAGTCACTGTGGGAGATTTCACATAACTCTTCCTTGGAGAATCCAATTTGGGTAAGACTTGTGGCATTGGAAAGAGGACACTGAGGGCTACTACAGATCAAAAATTCAGATCTAGATGATTGGAAAGTACAGAGATACATCAGAGGAAATATCGAGCTCCTACAAAGTGAAAAATGGTGTGTAGATTTTCTTAAATTTTTGCTTAAGTTTGGTTTGAAAATTTATTTTGAAGGAATTCAAAGGGCATAGTAGAGCATTATTATTGGTAACTGATGCCCTGAGGAAAGAAAATGCAAACACCTAGTAAGGAACCTGAAATCTCTAGCATGACTCATGAAGAAGAGGAAGAAATGCAACATGATATATCAAAATTACAAGACCCTTGAACAAAAAGGAACAAAATTTAAGATGGATGGTTTAAAGAAAGGCATAGAAGCTAAGATGGATTGTTTAAAGAAAGGTGTAGAAGCTAAGATGAATGATGTGGAAGCTAAGATGGATGATTTGAAGATAGATTTGAAGACAAACCTGGAAGAATTGAAGATAAATATGAATATGTTGCTACAAGAAAGGGTCACTAATGGTGAAAGGGTAGTAAAGGAAACTCATGATGAGAACAAAAGAAATGTTAATAATGATTCTATAGACTCTAATGTTGGATCAAAGACCCACCATATTCCAAAAATCTATATGAGGAAGTTTGATGGCAAGGATCCCGCAACATGGATATTATAGATGGAGCAATTTTTTGATCTCAATAATGTGAAAAACAAACAAAAGGTACGTATTGCAACTTTATATTTGGAACCAAATAAGTTTGTATGGTATCAATGGCTTTTCTTGTAAACAATTTATCACTTGGGCAATTTTTACAGAAGAATTGATAGCACATTATGAGGATACAAAAAGCAACACTTTTTTTAGCCAATTGATAAGTCTCAAACAAAAGGGTTCGATAATGGAGCACATTGAGGAGTTCCAAAAATTGAACATAAGGGTAAAAGATATTCCAGAGGAGCATAGGATTGATGTGTCCATAAGGTCTTTAAAGGATAATATCCAACATGATGTTCGCCTTTGGGAACCTGATTCATTAGAGAAGGCATTCAGGTTAGCAAGAAAAATGGAAAGAAAAATTATGGCAACCAGGAAGCATACCACTCACAACTATAAAGACGGAAATGTTGTTGCCTCTAGTCTTCCACAACCTATAAGCTTGACACCACAACAATTGAAAGAAAAAATAGCAAAAGGGCTTTGTTACAGTTGTGATAGCAAATACACTAAAGGTCATAAGTGTGCTGAGAAGAAATTATTCTACATAGATTGTGAAGAGGAAGAAGAAAAGGAGCAAGAAAGGTCAAAAGAAGAGGATATACTCCAGGAACAAAGCCTAGATAAAGAAGAAATGAATCCTACCATATCTTTTAATGCATTGGCAGGAATTACCACTCCTCAAACCATCAAGATAGAAGGAAAAATCAAGAAGAAAAAGGTAATAGTGTTGATTGATTCAGGAAGTACCCACAATTTTATTCATTGTAAGATAGCAAGAGAATTAAATTGCTTCTTATATCCAGCACCAGAGTGTCAAGTGATGGTTGCAAATGGAGGGACAATAAATTTCTCGGGAAAGTGCCATAATATCAAGCTATCCATGGGAGCATATGTATTGACTAGCCCAATGCTTTCAATTCCAATGGGAGGTGTTGATGTTGTACTAGGAGTCCAATGGCTACAATCCTTGGGTACAATAGCTTTTAATTTTCAAGAACTTTTCATGAAATTTTCTGTGGAAGGAAAGGAAGTTGAATTAAGGGGTATTGCAGGGAAACTGGGAAAGATAATAAGCTCTAACAGTATGACAAAGCTTCTAAAAAAGGAACAAAGAGGTGTAATTGCACAATTATGTTCACTAGATGTGTCCACATTGGAATCATCTATTTCTCCAGATCTCCAAAAATTCTTGGACAATCATTCAAAGGTATTTGAGACCCCCAAAGGTCTCCCACCTATTCGTGATCATGATCATGCTATTCATCTGATTCCAGGAAGTGTTCCTCCAAACATCAGGCCGTACAGATATCCCTATGCCCAAAAGAGTGAAATTGAACGTATGGTTGCAGAAATGCTAGAGGCTGGTATAATTCAACCAAGTCAAAGTTCTTTCTCTGCTCCAGTCATATTGGTGCACAAGAAGGATGGATCATGGCGCATGTGTCTGGATTATAGGGAGCTCAACAAGGTCACTATTAAAGATAAGTTTCCCATTCCTGTCATTGATGAATTACTGGATGAATTGCATGGATCAATTTACTTCACCAAGTTGGATCTTCGTTCAGGATATCATCAAATCAGAATGAAGATTGAAGACATCCGAAAACAACATTTAGAACTCATGAGGGTCATTATGAATTTTTGGTCATGCCTTTTGGCCTTACCAATGCACCTTCAACATTTCAAGGTTTGATGGATTCAATTTTCAAACCATTCCTTAGAAAATTTGTGTTAGTATTTTTTGATGATATACTAATCTACAGCAAGTCTTGGAAGGATCATGTTGAACATGTTGACAATGTGCTACAACTATTGGAGGAGAAAAATTATATGCAAAAAGATCCAAATGTTTCTTTGGAGTACAAGAGGTGGAATATCTGGGTCATATTGTATCTCATGAAGGAGTTAAGGTAGACCCTAGCAAAATTAAAGCCATTAAGGAATGGAAAATTCCCACATCCATAAAGCATCTGCGAGGATTTCTCGGGTTGATAGGGTATTATCGCAATTTTGTTAAGAATTATTGGAGAATAGCAGCACCTCTAACAACATTATTGAAGAAAGATGCATTTTCATGGACTCCAGAAGCAACAAAGGAATTCAAACATCTTAAAGAGGCAATGTGCCAAGCACCAGTCTTAGCTACACCGGACTTCACAAAAACCTTTATTGTGGAACGTCATGCTTCGGGAAATGGAATTGGTGTTGTTTTAATGCAAGATGAAAGACCAATTGCTTTTGAAAGTCGTCCAATCAAGGGAAAGTTTTTACACAAAGCTATTTATGAGAAGGAAATGTTGGCAATACTCCATGCACTTAAGAAATGGCGACCCTACCTAATGGGAAGACACTTCAAGGTAAAAACGGATCATGATAGCCTTAAATACTTTTTAGAACAAAGATTATCCTCTAAAGAGCAACAAAAGTGGGTCACAAAGATGTTGGGTTATGACTTTGAAATCATCTACAAAAAAGGGAAGCAAAATGTGGTGGCAGATGCACTCTCAAGAAAGGATGAGGATGTTGAAGCATTGTTGTGCGCCATTTCTATTATCCAACCAGATTGGATAAACGAAGCAAGGGAGGAATGGAAGAATGAAGAAGAAGTGTGGGCACTTATTCGAAAGTTACAACACGATTCCAGTATGTCTGATACATTTAGCTGGAAAAATGATTTGTTATGGTACAAATATCGCTTATACCTCCGTAAGAATTCCCAGCTAAAACAAAAGATTCTTATGGAATTGCACACTTCTCCCTTAGGAGGGCACTCAGGATTTTTAAAAACTTACCACAGGGTTAAGAAGGAATTTTTTTGGGATGGCCTTAAATCAGATATTCAAAAATTTGTGGAGGAATGTTTGGTTTGCCAACAAAATAAAGTTGAAACAATTAAGACATTGGGTCTATTACAACCTTTATCCATTCCAAGCCAACATTGGGAGGAGGTTTCAATGGATTTTATCACAAGTTTACCCAAGTCTGAGGGAAAGAGTGTCATCATGGTGGTAGTTGACAGACTTACCAGGTATGCACACTTTTGTGCATTATCACATCCATATAAATCCAGTACAGTTTCTACTACATTTATGGAAACAATTCAAAAGCTAAATGGAAACCCAAAGATTATTGTAAGTGACAGAGATCCCATTTTCACTGGAAAGTTTTGGACAGAATTATTTTCTTGTCTTGGTACTTAGTTAGCTCATAGCTCATCTTATCATCCTCAATCTGATGGGAAAACTGAGATAGTAAACAAATGTTTGGAAGGATATCTTCGTTGCTTTGTATCTGATAAATAGACACAATGGGTCAAATGGTTTCCTCTGGCTGAATGGTGGTATAACACTTCCTTCCATACAGCAACAAAAATGACCCCATTTATGGCACTTTATGGGTATTAGCTACCATTCATCACATCATATTTAAGAGAAAATTCTAAGGTTCAAGCAATGGAACATCACATTGAACATCAACAAGTCCTCCAACTCTTAAAGGATAACCTCATGTTGGCACAGAATAGAATGAAACAACAGGCAGATCAACATCGTAGCGAAAGAAGTTTTGATGTAGGTGATTGGGTATTCCTACGGCTACAACCATATAAGCAAATATCCCTCAAGCAAGTTAAGAAGGATAATAAATCATCACCAAAGTATTATGGTCCATACAAGGTGTTGCAAAAGATTGGTACTATGGCATACAAATTGGAGCTTCCTGCAACTTCTCGATTGCACCCAGTTTTCCATGTTTCATGTTTAAAGAAGGTTATAGGCGACAAGCTCCCAGTTTAAACAATATTTCCAGAACTTGACGACGAAGGAAAAATTATATTCGAACCGGAAGCAGTCACAGAAACAAGAACTTGACAGCTACAAAATCGATCAATTTCGGAGTATCTTATCAAGTGGAAAAACTTAGCCGCTGAAGATTCCACATGGGATGAGAATTTTATACAGAAGCATCCAGAACTTCTCAAGCATTGAGGAAAACACTTTTTTGAAGGAGAGGGGCATGTTGGGTCCCTATAATACTAGTGATTACCCCATTACTATTATACTTGTACCCCTTATGAATATTGTTGTGCCCCTATTATCCCCATATTGTTATTACCGTGCCCCATAGAATCCCTCTATTGTTATTTTTGTGGCGTTATATTATTATTATTAGGTCGGCTGGGTTATATTGTGACTCCTTAGACTCCTATATATAGAAAGGAGGTTTTGTCATTTGAATCATCCAAGAATTGTTCATTTATGTAATGTAAAGGAGGTTGCCCCCTCGAAGAGGCTGAATTCTAAGGCATTGATCTATCTTTTCTATCTTTTTCTTGAGCTGGTTTCATAACACCTTGACCCACTGTGCTTCCACCCAATGTGTCAGGTACTCCGTTGCAGTGATGATGTAGCACACACCCATCTTTCCTTGATGTTTTATCAATCCCACAAAGTCAATTGCCCATTTTTCAAATGGCTGTAGTGTCATTTGTGGATTTAGTGGCTTCTTGTCCCTTTGTGATTGTTTTCCAGTCCTTTAACATATATCGTAGGCCTTATAGTGCACTTTCAAATCCTAGTGCAGGGTTGGCCACCATAACCCTACATAAAGAATCTTCTATGCGGTTGTGTGTCCTACATAGTGTCCTCCTGCATCACCCCCATGTGCTCCCATGAGGATCTGACCTCTTTCAAATTCAGGTACGTATCTCTGCAATATCCCATTATTACCTATTTTGCAGAGGTGCTCTACAATGACAGAAAAGTCCATCATGCACACCACCTATTCCTTCTTCTGTTGGAATGAGTATTCCTTCGATGCAGTCCCTGTTATTATAAAATGGATTATATCTTTGAAGTGTCTGTCAGTGATGCGTACTGCAAAGAGCTATGCATCAGGTAGTCCCTCCTCCATATTTGTGCGTTCCTCGCCCGTCTCAATTTGTGACAAGTGATCTGGTCTAGCATTTAGGTGTCCCCGCTTGACAATGACCTCAAAATCATATTCTTGAAACAGTAAGAGCCATCTGCATATGCACCCCCCCAACATAGGCTTATTCACCAAGTATTTCAACGCAGAATGGTCGATGTACATCTTGAAATGTCCTCCGAGTAAATAGTGTCGGTATTTCTGGAGCACGTACACCATTAACAACCCCTCGCACTCACTGGTATAATAGTTCTTTTCTACTTTGGACAATCTTTGACTTGCAAACGCGATTGGGTGATCTATGTCCTCCGCACCCTCCTATGTGAGTACAGCTCCCGGCGCAATACATGACGCATCAACATGTACATGTGTTAAATTGGCAACTAGGGAAAAACTCCATGTGGGTTAGCTTATTTATGGCAGCTCATAATTTTATTGGATCCCTCTCGTCGAGAGGTGTAGGATTGATCCAAAGATCATTCGATTCCGATAAGTATTTAAGGAGATATGAATTTATTTTGTTTATGTAATTATTATCAAGCCGACCAGCTCTTATGTAGGCTCTAGAAGCCAAAACGTCATGTCTATTCAACCTTACGCTTTTAGTATAAATAAGAGAGGATGTGAAGTCTTTTAGACACACTCTTCATGTGATCTCCTCCTCACCACGTCTTGGGTTTTTGGTGAAGCAGAGAGACACTAAGAGTACGCTGATGATGCCCTAGCCGCAGTAGAAGGTGCCCTAGCTATAGGTGAAAGAGGAGACTTAATCCGCTCTTAAGGAAGGCTCTAATCCGTTGAAAGAAGAGCTTTAATCCACACTTAATGGAGGCCCTTATCTACTGTC
Source organism: Pinus tabuliformis (assembly GCA_031772625.1). NCBI lineage: Eukaryota > Viridiplantae > Streptophyta > Pinopsida > Pinales > Pinaceae > Pinus > Pinus tabuliformis. The sequence continues at coordinate 412,049,077 of CM062818.1, read as the reverse complement.
CAAGAGGCTCTTCTGTGCAGTCAAGGAGGAGCCTTAATATGCTAACTGAAGAAGCCCTAGAAGCTGTAATGGAGAAGTCTATAGGCAGCAAGAAGAAGGCTCATCATTCAGTCTACAATTGATGCAAAGGAGACTGTGCTTGGGGGCAAAGAAAAGGAGACAAAGGTAGCTGCAGAGAAGTCTATCCATAACCATAGTGATGCCTTAGTCACAGTGATGCCCTAGCCGTAGTAAGCTGTAGGCTTATGAGGAGACCTACACAAATCTCCCTTAGCCGCAGTCAAAGAAGCAGGTTCCAGCCACAACAAATGGAGGCCTTAAGTAGCTGTCTAGTAATGCCCTTAGCTGCAGTAAGGGAGGCCCTTATACACAGCTCCAAGAGACCCAGTTGCTATCACCTAAGTCGCTGACATAATGCCACATTGCTATAGGTGACAACATGGCCTATTTTAGGATTGTTTGGGCATGATCAAGCTGTTCTTGATCTCGGTATGCTAGACAGAAGAATCCACAAAAAGGAGGAGCTAGGGACAGTTGTTTAAAGGGTTGTTTAGATCACTGTTTGAAGAGACTAAAGCTACAATCCACTGTTGGGCTAGGCCGCAGGCCATAGCCAATAGTTGGAGGCCTTTTTAGTAGCTGCGCTTAGAAGGTAAGAAGCCCTATAAGGCAGCGTATCACTGGAGGATTGTATGAAGGCCCGCCACAGTAATCAAGTGAACTGTGGGGTATGTTTAAGGTGTTATGGCTCTCAGAGTTTGTGCCCGAACAAATGACCAGGTCTGCCATGCACCCGTCCTTATGAAAGGTACCAGATTAGTAGCCTTGACATGATCAGTAAAGCAGCAAAGGAAGGAGAGTCTTATGGAAAGAAAGCTTCAGTAATCTGGGTAATTGACTGAGCTGTTCATCTGCTGCATATCTTCAGTCCTTGGGATCAGATCTGCAACCTCATTTTGTGTTATCTTCATGGTGAAGATCTTTGATGACTGATCTCTTATCTTGTCAAGTAAAAGTATTGACTTCTGATGTATATGTACTATCTCTCACTCTGCTGAACCATTGAAGAACATAGAAGAAGAATTTATCAAGGGTTTCCCCACATTGGGGTTTGTCCCTGGCTTGCGCCATATCTTGTGTCCTCTTGTCTTGGCTTGTCTTCTGCATATTATATTTATGTTCTATCTGTAGTTTATCGTAATCTTGATGTGATTGCTAACTCTGAAAATTTAAATAAATTGCTCTAGCATAGAACATACCAAAATTAACATGGTATCAGAGCTGAGGTGAAGACAATGCCCAAGCAAGAGTGAAAGAGCAATCACCAAATACAGTTGGGACAAGACAAAAGGATCAATGGGTTCCTCATAATTCACCTAGGGTGAAGTTGAAGCAGAGAATGTTATCAGAATGGCGCAGCAAAACTTTTGATTGCATCACTTCATTGGGAAGTTCAGATCTAATGGTAGGAAGGAAGGGTAGATGTCTTGGTTATGAGTTCGGCCCTTATGTGAAGGAGTGCCCGAATGACAGAGATGCAGGTCATCAAAGACAATGGTCGACTCTTCCACAAAAGCAAGGAACCCCAAAATCTCTTTTATGTACCTGATTGAACCTGATGTCCATCTCGGAAATGGAAGTCAAAGGTTACAAGGTGGCACTTATCGATGGAAAGATACGTGTTTTAAAATAGATTTTTTAAAGATGTTTTTGAGTTCAGGGTTGTATCAAGTTGCAGGAAGTCCACTGGGGACCATGTCCATTGACACAGCACCGGAGGTCTGTGAGACAGATGGTGACTAGGATGCCTGAATTCAAAAAGAAGCATGTAGGTACATGTCTGAAATGTACCGAAGGAAAATATTATAAGGGGACCATTCCCCTCATTCAGTAGGTTCACAGGTTTGGAACAACTCGAGGAGTTTGAGAATCATGATCAAGGAATCTCATGTATACAGGTGGATGAAATCCCTCTATGGCTTGAAGAAAAACACCTCGGGCATAGTATGAGAGGATTGATAGCTGTCTAATACAGCTGAGATTCACTAGGAGTGAAACCGATCCAAACCATTACTCAAAGGTTGTGGATGATAAACCTCTTGTACCGGCACCTATGTCTGACAGGTGCAGACCCTCTCATTTATAGGAGACAGAGGGAGTTGGATTCTAAATGTGGGAAGATAAGTTGTAAGCTTGTGACTGCCTCAAGGATCTTAACTTTAAGAAGTTATATGGTAATGATGTCGGACCAAATTTGGGAAATTTTTCTGAGTTTCATAAACTCATTCGCATTGATGTTCTTGGAGAACCTCCGTCCAAACATATGTGTTGCAGTTAGCATGGTGAGCTCATATTTGGTTGAGCCTCACTGGATTGGTACCAAGAATCTTCTGAGATATCTTCAGGGGCACAATCTCTAATGGATTGAGATACTCTGCCGAAAATATGAAACCACATGATTATTCGAATGATGAGTGGGCAGGCAGTGTGGAGGATCACTAGAGCACTTTTCAGTGTTGGTTCTCTTTGGATTCTGCTTCGATGCAGGAAGCAGAAGTTGGTCACTATAAGCGCCGCCAAGACCAAATACATGGCTACGAGTATAATCTTGTATGAAGCTGCATGGTTGCAGAATTTCTTAGCTGTTTTCGATTATTGAGGAAACCTGTATTCGACAATTGCTCCAGCGGACAAACATCAGATACTGCCTTATCTGGGATATGGAAAGTCGATGAGCAAGGAGGCTCCATCACACTGAGATGATATACAGGTCACTAAAGCCCGGGGGAAAGATCAAATTTGTGATTTTCCCGAATGACTTGGAGTCATCAAGAGACCTTTGTAAAAGGGTCCTGCATGTTGCATACATTGAGCTCTGGGAGCTCTGGGGGGCTTGCAGAATCTACTGGAGCAACATACGACCACAGGGTGACTCACCCTCCCCTAGTGGTGCGCACTGGAACAAGATGATTCACTCTCTTGTGGGACAAGATGATTCGCTCTCTTGTGGAACAGGATGATTTGCTCTCCTATGTAGCAGGATTGATGTGTTCTCCTGTGAGGCCTAGATTGATGTGTTCTCCGTGGCGGCCTGGATTGATGTGTTCTCCATGGCGATTGTAGCAGGATTGATGTGTTCTCCTGTGAGGACAGGATTGATTAAGTTCTCCTGTCGAGGCATCCTACCCATGCAGTCTGGGACTCATGGGAAGTACCTCTCATCTGATCAATGAGCAGGGAAATGAAGTTAGGGACCATAGTAGTACCGATGGATGCATCGTTGTATCTACCGTACTCCCTACGCTAGGATGTCCTCCATTGATCTGGGATCAATAGTACTGGTCTGGGACCAGTGGTAGGAGTTGTACATACTATGACGCTGACTTCGGGTCGGCTGAGACTGGTCTGGGACCAGTGGTACATACTCCGAGACTGACTTCGTGTCAGTGCAGGACTGGTCTAGAACCAGTGAGAGTGGTACATACTATAACACTGACTTTGGGTCAGTTGAGACTGGTCTGGGACCAGTGGTACGCACTCTGAGTCTGACTTCGGGTCAGTGGAGAATGGTATGAGACATTCTCAATCAATTCTTCTTCTTCATAGTTCAGCAGAGCAGAGCAGAGTAGAGCTAGCAGAGCCAGCAGAGCTAGCAGAGTTGAGTAGAACTAGCAAAACCAGTAGCGCTGAGCTGAGCTGAGCAGAGCAGAGCTAGCAGAGCCAGCAGAGCTAAGCAGAGTAGAGCTAGCAGAACCAGCAGCGCTGAGCTAAGCTGAGCAGAGCAGAGCTAGCAGAGCCAGCAGAGATGAGAAGAGCAGAGCTAGCAGAGCCAGCAGAGCAGAGCTAGCCGAGCCAGCAGAGCTGAGTAGAGTAGAGCAAAGCCAACAGAGCTGAGCAAAGATGGGCAAAGCAGTGTAGGGCACTAATGGCAGAGATAGTACAGTCAGACATATGGATCAGCAGATGGAGTTCCCCCTAGTTGAGAGGGAGTGTTAAATTGGCAACTAGGGCAAAACTCCATGTGGGTCAGCTTATTTATGGCAGCTCATAATTTTATTGGATCCCTCTCGTCGAGAGGTGTAGGATTGATCCAAAGATCATCCGATTCCGATAAGTATTTATGGAGATATGAATTTATTTTGTTTATGTAATTATTATCAAGCCAACCAGCTCTTATGTAGGCTCTAGAAGCCAAAACGTCATGTCTATTCAACCTTACACTTTTAGTATAAATAAGAGAGGATGTGAAGTCTTTTAGACACACTCTTCATGTGATCTCCTCCTCACCATGTCTTGGGTTTTTGGTGAAGGAGAGAGACACTAAGAGTACGCTGATGATGCCCTAGCTGTAGTAGAAGGTGCCCTAGCTATAGGTCAAAGAGGAGCCTTAATCCGCTCTTAAGGAAGGCTCTAATCCGTTGAAAGAAGGGCTTTAATCCACACTTAATGGAGACCCTTATCTACTATCCAAGAGGCTCTTATGCGCAGTCAAGGAGGAGCCTTAATACGCTAACTAAAGAAGCCCTAGAAGCTGTAATGGAGAAGTCTATACGCAGCAAGAAGAAGGCTCATCATTCAGTCTACAATTGATGCAAATGAGACTGTGCTTGGGGGCAAAGAAAAGGAGACAAAGGTAGCTGCAGAGAAGTCTGTCCATAACCGCAGTGATGCCATAACCACAGTGATTCCTTAGTCGCAGTGATGCCCTAGCTGTAGTAAGCCGCAGGCTTATGAGGAGACCTACACAAATCTGCCTTAGCCGCAATCAAAGAAGGAGGTTCCAGCCACAACAAATGGAGGCCTTAAGTAGCTGTCTAGTAATGCCCTTAGCCGCAGTAAGGGAAGCCCTTATACGCAGCTCCAAGAGACCCAGTTGCTATCACCTAAGTCGTTGACATAATGCCACATTGCTATAGGTGACAACATGGCCTATTTCAGGATTGTTTGGGCATGATCAAGCTGTTCTTGATCTCGGTATGCTAGGCAGAAGAATCTGCAAAAAGGAGGAGCTAGGGACAGTTGTTTAAAGGGCTGTTTAGATCACTGTTTGAAGAGACTGAAGCTACAATCCACTATTGGGCTAGGCCGCAGGCCATAGCCAATAGTTGGAGGCCTTTTTAGTAGCTGCGCTTAGAAGGTAAGAAGCCCTATAAGGCAGCGTATCACTGGAGGATTGTATGAAGGCCAGCCGCAGTAATCAGGTGAACTATGGGGTATGTTTAAGGTGTTATGGCTCTCAGAGTTTGTGCCCGAACAAATGACCAGGTCTGACATGCACCCATCCTTATGAAAGGTACCAGATTAGTAGCCTTGACATGATCAGTAAAGCAGCAAAGGAAGGAGAGCCTTATGGAAAGAAAGCTTCAGTAATCTGGGTAATTGACTGAGTTGTTCATCTGCTACATATCTTCAGTCCTTGGGATCAGATCTACAACCTCATTTTGTGTTATCTTCATGGTGAAGATCTTTGATGACTGATCTCTTATCTTGTCAAGTCAAAGTATTGACTTCTGATGTATATGTACTATCTCTCTCTCTACTGAAACATTGAAGAACATAGAAGAAGAATTTATCAAGGGTTTCCCCACATTGGGGTTTGTCCCTGGCTTGCGCCATATCTTGTGTCCTCTTGTCTTGGCTTGTCTTCTGCATATTATATTTATGTTCTATCTGCAGTTTATCGTAATGCTGATTTGATTTCTAACTGTGAAAATTTAAATAAATTGCTCTAGCATAGAACATACCAAAAATTAACATCCCATTTTGGGAAGACCAGGATTGGAGTGGAGGCCAGTTTCCCTTTAAAGACATCCAAACTCTTGATGCAATCATCATTATAGCAATATGTAACATCCTTTTTCAATAGCTTTTCCATCGGCGTTCTTATTTGGGCATAAATTTTGATGAACTTCCTATAGTATCCAGTGTGCCCCAAAGTAGCATGTAGTTATTTAACACTTCACGGTGCTTCCAAATTTAGGATAACGATAATCTTCACGGGGTCCACCATCAATTCTTGTTTGGAGACCACATGTCCCAATAGATTTCCAAATGGAACGAGGAATGTACACTTCTTAAGGTTCAACACAATCTGGTGTTGGCAGCAAGTATCCAGAATCAAGCATGAGCACACTACATGGTGCTTAATTAATTGAAAGATAGTCCATTCACCCACATAAACCTCCAAGAACTTGTGGATCTATTCTTTGAACGTGGTCACAACGATGCACGAGAATATAGCTGGCACATTCTTTAGTCAAAATGGCATAACGGTGTATTGAAAGCAGCCCCATTCTGTTGCGAAGGTCATTTTTACCCTATCTTATGGCACGATATTGATCTGATGGTACCTTGTGAACCCATCCGTGAACGAGTATGCTTCCTGATCACCAACATTCTCCAGTACTTCATCTATGAATGGTGTCAGGAATGGATCGTTGTTATAGACATTTTTAGGCACTGCAACCCCAATCATACATGTACATAAACCAAGGGATCCTATGTCCCTAAAAGTGTTGCTTCACACCGTAACTGAACAAGGTCAGCTAATTACATCATCTCCCAGAAGTTCTCCACAGGAAACTACTCAGAACTGATCAAAGCTAGACCATGAAGACTGCCCAATGTAGAGGGTGCAATGCATCTCACCTACTCAGTGTAAAAGGTGCGATGCATATTGGAAAGCCCTTCTGTAGGGTGCGATGGGCGAGAGTAGACAAATGGTAGAGACAGTTTGCAAGGTGGATCGTCATGGAATCTTCCAGAAACTTCTCCTGTGACACTTGCCTCTCTGAATTCGCCCAGGGATGAGTAAGAGATCATCAATCTCCAAGTGGAATCAAGAACTATTAGAGAGAGGACACTAATAAAATTCCGAGAAGCTGACTCACCCCCCTGCAATCATCTATATATGGATCCCTCATCCCAGAGATCCAGAGGTTATAATTTTGTATCTTGTAAGGAAGTGTTGTTGGTTTCTTGGTGGAATATCATAGTGCTGGGTGATCTAAGCTTTTCATGAGGTGAAGAAGGGCTTTCATGATGGGAGGATGACGCTGGGTCAGAACAATTGGTTGTAATCCTCTTTTCTATTCTTGATATTAATAAAGCTATTCAAGTTTTCCTCCACATTCTTGTATGTTTGATGATATATGCATTTGTGTGGTCAATATATATCTGGTCCTATATTGTTTATGATTGTAGATCTCTGTTCTTCAATAGTATTATGATGCTTTGATTCCATAGGTGCTCTTTGAAGCTGGGTAGACAAAGGCAAAGTGGAAAGGATCTGTTAGAAGGGAGAGGAACCAAGCAAGGAACTAAGCGCAAGACTGAGGTTGGTGTCCTTTGTTCCCCTCTTATCTACTTCTCATAAAGGAAAGCGGAAGTAGTTTTCGTTTGTTTGTTTCTAAGATAGCTACCAGTCTTAGTGGGACTAGTAGCTCCGAGTGGACAATAGATTTTCTGATAACAAAATGGCGACTCCACTGGGGAGCGAATAGATTGTTTGCTTATCCATATTTGTTTGTTTTATAAACTTACAGACGGAGCCTAAAGTCAAGCTAGCTAGCCTTCAAACTGCATCTGCTATGCAAGTGCAAAGTAGATCAATGTTGCTTCAGTCTATCTCTGGGTTTTGTTTATAAGCTTAACAATCAATTTGCAAACCTTCTAATTTCCCTAGTGGTGGCTCTAGTAACCTCATCAGATCAGCCCCTATGATTTCTATTTACTGACTATTATTAGCTCGGCCTAAATTCCTGAACTAAGCTACAAACTATGACCCGGAACCAAGTTCAAGTCTCGTCCCTGGATCATCACACTTTCTCCTCTTGGGAATCTGGATGCATCGCACCTCCCATGTGTAGTAGGTGCGCTGCATCGCACTTTCCCTATGTTGCAGGTGTGCTGATCAGACAAGACCTCTTCCGCTCTCAGATTTTGATTTCTGTGTTCACTGCCTTCAGCTTTATTCAAAAGTTTTGCTGTCTGTGATTAGTATACCACTATAGAAACTCCCTTCTTGTGCATGATTCTGCCTCCATAGTACAAAGAATTGTGAATGTTTTTATGTATTGTGCACCATTTACAATTCTCTTTTACAAAAAGGTAGCATAATCAAACTGTCGTCTTTTCATTTGAAAGTGTCGCAAGTGTCATTTTCAGTCAAAGAAAATAATTCTATTGTTATTTATGGTCAATTATACAGTTACTCTTGTATTTGATTTGAATTAGTAGTTTTTCAAGTGTCGAAAGCAGTTTTCAATTCAAAATAGCAAAGTGTCATCATTATTTTCCTTTCGTTTTTTAAGAGAAATTTGTTAGTATTGTCGCTTTGAAAAGATAATTCAGATTTGTACTTATCATTCTTCTTGCCATTCACACATTAAGAAAGCCAAAAACAAATACATGCATGTGCATTTTCATTTAGAATTCTTGTTGGTTTGATTTAGGACAGTGCATCTAGTGTGTGCTCTCTGCTCTATGTTGAAAGAATAGCATCTCTCTTTCTTTAGTAGCTAGGATTTTCATTGCAAAAAGAAGATTAAACGATTGTTTATCATCTTAGATTGCATTTTAGGAATTGTATATCTACATCATGCGGTGAACCTAAAAGGAAAATTTCTTAAGAGAGATCAACTGTAAAATAAATTCAATGAACATAAAAATGCTTTGGAACCTAGCGCACAACATCTAGAAGTCTAGGCTAGAGACATATTCCGGCATCGTAAAGCCTGGTAACTATCGCTTTCATTGCTGGTTGGGTGATTCCTCCTCTTTGAGATGACAAGTGCCAATACAGAGTTTTGCTCCCACGTACCATTGAGTATATATTGCGAGACCACAATAGGCTATATCCTTTATCCATAGGAAGTTATGTCTACTGCCCTATTGATCGCAATGCACTGAACACAGCATTCGGGAAGATTGACTACCATATCGTAACAAGTATTCTGCAGTTTTGCGATTGGTTTGGTAATCCCTCTGTCTAGATTTCCAGACTAGTCTCTTTCATTCCTTTTCAGACTCCTTAAAGGAAAAGGTCCATCTGAGCACTTGTCACTTTAGGCTCATTAAAAATCGAAGGCAACTAGAGTCATCTTTTGTTTTTTCACAACTCTGAAAAATTGAAAAAACAAGTTGTGTCAAAGCATCTAAAATTTATTTTAATCGGAATAATATCACCATTCCTACGTTGGTCTTAGGTTGAGAAAAATGGAGTCCACCAACCAAGGATTTCCCCTTGGAAGAAATCCTATTCCTTTCTCCTCTTGGGGAGATGTTGGTGCACCTCATATGGCCACATTGTCACTTCCAGGATTGACGAGTGGCTTTCCAATATGGCTGTTCTCGACCTCCATCGTTCAGAACACCGTGATTCCTGAACAATCGAGTCAGAAACTGGATGATACTAAAGTTACCCCCCAACCTTCTACTTCATCTGATTCTCCCTCTCCTCCTTCCTCTTCACTTGATAAAGCTGGTAAAGCCAAAAATCAAGTAACTAAGAAGGAGAAGAAGGGGAAGGAGAAGAAAGAGAAGAAGAAGAAGGAGCCAAAGGCAAAAAGGGGTAACTGGGTATCGTCTAGTGAAAATCCACACACTGCACCATCCAAGCCTAAATCTCCATGTGTCATTTGCAAAGGAGACCACTGTCATTGAGATTGTCCTTGCATCGCTCAGATCTTAAGGGACTGCTCTCCTCGTTTGCACAATCTGGTGTCATCAACCTCTGAAGATCATGTTGAAAGTACACCATCAACTAGTGAAAGCGAAGCATTTGGACAGAAAAGGAAATGTAAATTTCCTTGTAAACTATGTGAAGGCGATCACGTCGTCCACTGTTGTCCCTTCCTAGATGAAGCTAAAAGAGTCTTGGATAACCGTCCTGCTTCACTACAACGACTTCCTCCTAGATACAAGAAAATCTTGCCGAGTCCATCATTAGTTGAAAATCTGACTGACACGTCATTGTGGTCGGTCGAAGCATCTATCATTGAAGATAAACCTATTGAGTCCATACCAGACGAAAGTCAAAAGGTTGAGGCGGCAATCGACCCGGTCTTGTCTTCGAAAGGTCCATCTTTAGATGATACAATCACCGAAGAGAATGAGAATGACATCATTCAAATTTTTTTCATAAACACAGACTCTGATGAACATGGGGGCAATCTACCCGTTCCTTTACTGCAGGAAGGAAGTTCGTTAGAGTCATATCCGGCCATCTATTTGGTCCCACCTCTAAGCAACCTAGTCATTTTTTTCGATTGGAATCTACTAGGCAGACCCCGTTTACCAGCTAATGTACCATTCTGAATCATTGTACAAGCTTACAAAATGATCATGGTCAGTACCATCATAGATGAAGGGGCTTCTATGAGTATCCTTTCCTCAACTGCTTGGGAAGTGCTTGGTTCGCCATCGCTTCTTCCTGAAATGAGAAATATGACAGGCTTCGATAAAGGAACTAGTCGACCATTAGGGATCCTTCCCAACGTGCCCATAACGTTGAGGAGGAAAACCGTTTATATGAATGTAATGGTAGTCCAAGGACCTCTAGATTATAATCTCCTCCTTGGGCGTGACTATATTTATAGCATGGGAGCCATTGTCTCCTCACTCTTTAGAGTAATGTGTTGTCTGCATGAAGGCTGAGTGGTCCAGCTCGTAGACCAGCTTTCGTTACCCAACTCACACATAGCTAATAATCAAATGCCATCCCTAAATGGTCTTTTCATGCAAGGAATGTCCCATCAATCTCCAGTCCATCCACCTGAAAAGTGCGAGTGATTCGGGAGGACATGACTGAAACCCAAGGGGCATGCACCCTGGTCCGTTTTGGCAGTAAAACCTTGGGTATAGGGTAAGTTTCCGTGAAGGATTTAAGACTGGTCCGACACCCGTCTGTATAGGAAGAGGGAGTTAGACTGGGATAAGATTCTTTTGTGAAGGTTAGGTGATTGGAGCCTTTGTCCAAATGGACTAAGCCGAGGAAGTGTTTCTGTCTGCTGTGCGGATGGAAACTATCTTGCGAATGCGAGAACTTCTAAATGGTAACCTGGGAACTTTACTTCACTATACCTGGGGGCATGCAAACCTTTTTTCCTGAAAGTAAAGAGTGACCATTTATTTTCTTAGTTTGTAGTTTCTCAACCCTTTAAACTCGTAGGATTGGTCATTCCTAGCTTACATAATGAAAGGATCTAGAGAAAAGTTTCGAATGGTGCAAGCTCCTTAAAAATTGAACCTATCGATGAGACATCCTTATTATACAACTGGAACGAGAATTTTTTATGCGAAGTTCAAGCTCGTTAAAGATTAAACCTTAACAATGAGCAAATGTTTCCCCCAGAGTTTAAGCTCATTAAAAAATGAACCAATCCCAGGTAAATAACCATTGTGAATGCATTATCATCAGCTTTTGAGCCTTGGTCGTGTTCTTACCATCACCTCCACTCTGTTTTAGCAGATCATTCACCTCCATTTGATTGTTTACCCCTTTTGAGGATAAGCTGCGATGAGTGATCCTGTTAGCCATCCTTGTGACACTACTATAATTGGAAAATTCCAAACCTTACCTGGAATCAGCTGCTACCTGAAATTATCACTTGTTCCTCAAAAGACGAGTCTCCTTTAAGCTCTTTTCATCTGACTCGTAAAATATGAAAAGATTGCCGAGCAATTGGCCTCTCAAGCTCGTTAAAGCTACTGGAAGTGCTATCCCTCCTCTAGATTTTAATCTTTTTGGACCTGAGGGATTATTACACAAAAAGATCGAGCGCTTGTTTTGTTCGGCTCGTTAAAATTACCGAAAATTCATCCCTTTTGTATTATTTTATACATTTTCAGACATAAGGGATTATATGATGAAAAAGGATTATTGGAGTCTCCTTTACGTCCCTTTCAGACTCTCTAAAACTGAAAAGGACCGAGTTATCTTTGTCATTAAACTCATTAAAACCAAATAGCGACAAACTTGTCCATATAGACAAGAACGAGTTTCACTGTCGCTAGGCTCGTTAAAACATAGCGACAGGTTTTCCCAAAGGGAAAATTATAGAACAAGCATATGCTATCCTCCTCAAGCTTGAAAAAAATAAAGAGGTACCGGTCAGCAATGACTGGGGAAAAAAAGGGAAGAAAACTTGAAGAAACTTTATTGGTAGCAAGTCGCTCTTGAACATGACACTTTCACTCCACATCCGAGTCGGGTTGGGTTATTCCGTTCACCAGTCATATCACCATTGGTCCATCACACCATCCATATTTGGGGTTAACGCTACCAATCCATGTTAGTGTTGCTAGTATGTTCAAGAGAAGTTGCTCAGAGAATTCGCCTGTGTCTCATCTCTGAAATCATTTACTTCGTTCTGTGTTGTATATGTGGGATTCATTAAGGCCCTCCTATGATGGGTCACTTCTTGTCAACATCAGCTCATTATCCAAGAAGTCAACTTAGGAACAACGCTTTCAGTACTTTGAAGCTCGTATGCCTCAATGGCAAGTTTCTCACTTCCGGCGACAGGTTTACATCAATGGCCTTCGACCAAAAGATTTTGCGTGGTGTTCGATGCCAAGTCCCTTTTCACACCACGTGAATTGTACTGTAGTACCTTGAGGGTCATCATCATTATCGGTGATTCCTCTCGTGCTTGTTAAAAGCTTACATCATTGGCTGGTAATCAGGCAATGTCTTTCCATGTTTGACACTAGAACATCTTTCACATGGATCGACTCATACTCCGAGTGAAGATTGGACGAGTTTGAAGACCTCGGATATAGTTTCGTCCATCTAGGCTGCGGTATATTCAGGAAAATAAAGACATCAAATGTACATCATTGCTACACATATGATCATTCGAATCAAAGGATGATGACTCTATCAGAATCATCAGTCTGCCACACAGAAGGTTGTCTGTCTTATGTACATGAAAATGAATTTATAAAGTTGAGCATGGGAATGCCCGCCTCAGTTAGATCATGAAAAATATTATGAGGATAATGTATTGTATTGTATCTTATTATAGGTCACCTTCTAGCTCGAAAAAACTTCAGATCCTCATGATAAAGCTTTTCACCCGACATCAAAAGATTAACGACCTCATGCTTTAGGGGGAAACTGTTATAGATATTTTTGGGCATTGCAACCCAAATCATACATGTCCATAAACCAAGGGCTCCTAAGTCACTAAAAGTGTTGCTTCACACCCTAAAGGAGCAAGGTCAATTGATTACATCATCTCCCAGAAGTTCTCAACAGGAAATTGCTCAGAACTGGTCAAAGCTGGACCATACAAACTACCCAGTGCAGAGGGTACGGTGCATCTCATACTGGAAAGCCCTTCTGTAGGGTGCGATGGGCGAGAGTAGACAAATGGCAGAGACAGTTTGCAAGGTGGATCGTCATGGAATCTTCCAGAAACTTCTCCTGTGACACTTGCCTCTCTGAATTCGCCCAGGGATGAGTAAGAGATCATCAATCTCCAAGTGGAATCAAGAACTATCAGAGAGAGGACACTAATCAAAATCCTAGAAGCTGATTCACCCCCCTGCAATCATCTATATATGGATCCCTCATCCCAGAGATCCAGAGGCTGGAATTTTGTATCTTGTAAGGAAGTGCTATTGGTCTCTTGGTGGAATATCATAGTGTTGGGTGATATAAGCTTTTCATGAGGTGAAGAAGCGCTTTCATGCTGGGACGATGATGCTAGGTCAGAACAATTGGTTGTAATCCTCTTTTCTATTCTTGATATTAATAAAGTTATTCAAGTTTTCCTCCACATTCTTGTATGTTTGATGATATATGCATTTGTGTGGTCAATATATATCTGGTCCTATATTGTTTATGATTGTAGATCTCTGTTCTTCGATAGTATTATGCTGCTTTGATTCCATAAGTGCTCTTTGAAGCTGGGTAGACGAAGGCAAAGCAGTAAGGATCTATAAGAAGGGATAGGAACCAAGCAAGGAACTAAGTGAAAGACTGAGGTTGGTGTCCTTTGTTCCCCTCTTATCTACTTCTCATAAAGGAAAGCAAAGGTAGTTTTAGTTTGTTTGTTTCTAAGATATCTACCAGTCTTAGTGGGACTAGTAGCTCCAAGTGGATGCTAGATTTCCCGATAACAACCGTGTACACAAGCGTCGTTAAACTTTCTAAGGTCCACGCATATTCTTATTTCACCCTTCTGTTTTTTCTCCTATACTACCATAGGACTCACCCAGTCAGATTCTTCCACTAGTTCAATAATTCTGGCTATGAGCATTTTTTCTAATTCGTCGTGAACCTTTTCTTTATACCTTGGATTCAAGCAGTAGGGTCGTTGCTTAACTAGCTTCACATCAAGTTTCAAGGTGATATTCATCATCCCTAAGTCACCAACGATCCCTTTTAAGTACATAATTTTGGTCGGGAACAAGTCTTGGTGTTCACGGAGTAACTCAGCAAACTTAGCCACCGTGGCATCATCCCAATAGTCCCCAAGCATTGCGTACTTCAGCTTCACCTTCGTTCCAATGTTTACTTGCTTTGTTTTTATTGGTGCGGTGATTTTGGGGTCTTCAAGTGATGGTCCTCGAATCTTGCGACAGCCTTCCATTTCTAAAATGTTAATATTTCATGGGTCCTCATCATCCTCCTCAACCTTTACATTCTGGTACTCTAGCGTGCAACTCAACTGTGTCACCCATTCTGGCTGAAGTACTTCTATTGGCTCCTGGGGTATTTTGAAGATAACAGCTTTTATTTCCTATAGCGCATCATCAACAATATCTAACCAACCATCTTCAAACATGAATGTCAATAGAAATCCCTAGTGCAAGGCATCCCATTCACTTGTACCATGGCAGAGCTCCATCTCAGTATACCAATTCATGGGTATGACATCTAGGGTGTGATAGAATAAATGTACCCATTCAGGCTATGGCTCTTCACTATAGACCTTGGTCCATTTCGCGAGGTGTGTACGTGGGTGATCCCGTCCATCATACTTATCTACTAGCTATGGCTGTGGTTTCCCAAAGTGCAGGCACATCATTCTTCTGCATCTGCGCGATTCCTCAAAACTTCCCTGATGCATACCCCACCACCTTATGGCATCACGCATAGTGCCCACTTTAGTGCATTGAACCGTTGCTGTTCTGATACTGTGCTTTAAAATTTGCTCAGGAATTCATCCACCGCTGTCAACCCATCATATGTAGGCAGATCCCTTGCCTCTGTTGTCACACAGCATAGTGATCTAACCATCATGTTGCAATTAAGTGTTGTTACTTTGTGTAGCCAATTCTGCCATCACTCTATCCCTTCATCTGAATCCGAAGTGCAGGAGCTTTCACGCTCCCATGAAATCCTTCCATCTACAGTCAGATCCACCCAATCATCCTCATGCGGTTATCTTGTAAATACAATAGAGATCATCCTCACTATCGTCGTCGTGCACTGGTTTAGTGTATCATGCTCCTTTAGATGGATCTAGTGGTACTACTACACGTAGTGACTTTTTGTCGAAGATCATTTTGCCCTTCTTCAGATTTATGAATCCGTTCATATCGGTTGTTATATGAAAAAATGACCTCCTCATCAACTCAAAGGTGAAAGACAAGATGACTGAAGCAAAGACCACAATTGCAGGCCTTGATTCCACACTAACGCTCTCTGCACACTGCTAACCTGCTTTATAAAGCTTGTTACCAAGCATAGATGAGCGTTAGTCACCCTGCTAACTCAAGTTGTTAGACCAGGGGGAGTGTTAGTGAACCTAAGGGAAGTTCAGAAGGTCAAGCAACAAATCTGCTCATAAATATCTGGATATTAATCCCTAAATTTGGTCAAGAAAAGAAAGGAAACTCCAAAAGTCAAGATATTTGGAGAAATTCCAATTTGAGAATGAAGGCAAATGGGAAAAGCTTGAAAACAGGGTAGGTTCATGGCTTTTTCCCTAATGAACTCTAGGAGGAGCTTGGTAGCCCTAATTTGATTGCTACATAAGCAGTGAGAGGGCCATTGTGAAAGGGGTTAGAGCATTTGGAAGGATAGCCCATTGAGCTATTGTGAACTGTCATAAAATTGAAGAAGTGAGTTGAAAGAGGGAGAGAGAGAGAGGAAGAAGGGGTAGAGGAAGGCTGATACAACAGATGGTTGTAATCACTCTTCCACTATAAATATAGAACTGCAGTTATGTTCCTTACTCCATAGTGTCAGTAATGTTGTTCATTTATTTGTTCATTCTGATGCTTGTCGAGATGAGTAGTTACGTTATACACTAATACATGTTTATTGTGCATTCTTTCATTAGTTTTCAAGAGCATCTGCTGTGATTGGTTTACGTTATCCTTTGTGTAGGAATTGTCTTGGAGCCGACCTTGAAGGAATCCTTCTTGCCGCATAGAGATCTCCAAACAAATCTAGAAGGAGCTAAAGGTGATCCTCTTTCCATACCTTGTCAATTTATGTTTGATAAATGAACATGTGTGTAACTTGGTAGCTTTTCCAGATAATCTTATAGTTTGTTTAAGGTCTCAGGAAGCCCTTTGAGGGTAGTTTTCATCCCATTCATTTTAACCCATAGTGAAATTGGTGACTCCTCTGGGGACTATACATCTAGTTCCCGGTTTACCCAGACTCCTCTCAGTTCTTCTATTTATTCTAAGAGATCCCTACATCAAATCCTTTTCTGATCCACAATCTATCTTGTTACTTCCTACTAGTTTGCATTCTCCTCGGAAACTGATCCTAAAGGCCCTTTGTTTGAGCTATTTCCCTCAGTAACGCAGGTTGCCCGGTTAAACAGAGCTTTATAAAGCTCTATGCCTATGTACAGGGAGCGTTAGTGGCCCGACTAACTCTCTGTTTACACTGAAACAGAGCGTTAGTCTCCAATTTCCATGTTTTCCAAAAGATTCTGTGGACCAAAAGGGGGGGAACTTGTCTCAGGGACTAAAGTAAGATCTGCAATAGTATTATGTTAACAAATTTGGTGTCTTCAAAATTTATTTTTAAGAAAATGTTTTAGTTTTTCTCTCTTAAAATACATTTTTTTTGAAATAAAGACTAATAAATTGTATTAATCCTTCTATCGAAATAGTTTTAAGCTGCTTCATTTTGGTTTTCAGTAGTTGTTAGGAAATATTGGGAAAAGAATCTTTTGGTTATGCAAGTGTTGAATGGCTTTAGATGCACAGACAAATCCATGAATATTTTAAAAGATGATTGTGTAGAATAAGACTTGTTTTCATAAGAAATTCAAAAAAGAAATAAGAGAATTGTTATACATGATTTATTGAGTCCAGAGTCTCACCATATTCATACATTAACACCCCTACCGAAGACAAATAATCAAGTACACTAAAATTTACATTAAAATCAATCAGTTATTCTTTTGAGAAAACTAACATTAGCTAGATTAGGACCTTGGGATAAGCATGTGAGTGAACTGCCCAAGGTTGAAAACCAAAACTAGTGTCGTTAACGAGTGAAAAATTCTTCTTCACTCATATTACCAGGACCACTCCACTATTAACAAAGCAAAATACGAGACAACATCAAACTATAATTGAATGTAGCCCACCTTCTCTTACAAATCCTTTGGGCGTTCTGTGTATTGGGGGTCCCTTCGAGGATTTTGGAACTGAGTCGGGGACTCAAGTATCCTACCAACACAATGCACTCTCTATGACTATGTCCCCCCTAGTAATGTCTATGATTTGAGGTATCTCCAATGGCCAAAACTTCTAGGTACTTACACAAGGTGACTGGGACAGGTTGTCCTGATACCTAAAATCGACGGATCTACTTTGTCTTTAGTTTTTGGGAGGGTTCTCATCTTCACGAGAGTACTTATCCCCCCAATCTGAGGTTTGGGCAAAGCTCAAAAGTAACCGTAACCATACATTTGGCCATCCTTCTATGTTATTCATTGAGGGACTAGGTTTCATCTCCAGTAATCGGTACTTATCATACGAGATACCTTCCCTCTGTTTTCTGATTGATATATTTAGTGTATTTTTTATTTTTAGGTGCCTGAGTGCTATCATTATTGAGACTTTAAAGAATATCACATTAAAATCTATTTGATAAAAATTAATGGTCATCGTGGCTACATCCGGCCCTTGTTGTCACTCCAGATGATTGTTAGGACTTCCTCCACTCATTATGGAGGATCCGCACAAGTTCCACTGACTCAGATTCCTCATCTTCAAGGAATCAATCTCCTAAATCACACACGAGATCTGTGTGGACGACTGACGATTCCATTTTGCGGGAGGATTTCTTCACATAAGGATTTCTTCCTCACTTTAACACTCCGATCACAAATCTGTCGGCTCTTATCATTACTCTTGTGGTACCTGTAGTTCCTTCTTCAGTAGGTGGAACTTTCCCATCTATCCAATCAATTCCTCAAAGGTCGTGGAATTTTAGAGACATTGTTGGTCCTCTACCACTCCCCCATTCGACGGTCATCACAACACTGGTAATATAGAACCCCACTATCCCATTTGTCCCAGGTACAGAAACTCACATAACACCCTCTATAAGTGGAACCCAGCAGATGTTAGGTTCCACTCCTATGGTGCCACAATGCATACCTTCGACTAGTGCCACATATAGTGCTCCATATAACACTCAATGCGGCACTATGGGCGTGGTTCCAGTTTACCAACAACAAGGTCAGCTGCCAATGTATAGTTCCAACCCCCAGATTCAGATATCTGGGGCGGTTCCCAATATGCACATGCTGGTGGGGAATGTCATAGTTCCCCCTCCATTCTCAGGCATGCATGGATAGTTGCTGATTGACATGAGTGTTCCCTTTGTCAATCAAAGCCATATGGTTAGTTCTATGTCAGTTGGGAATCCACAAGGGATTCCCAACCAATCCATGGGGGCACCCTACTCACAGACTCAAATGAGTCAAGGGGGCACCACTTATACTGGGGGAAATTTCATACCCCAGTATCAAAATCCTCATGAAAATCCACTCTACAACATGGTATTGCAAAAGCAACTACTACACCATGCAACCCATGTACACTATGGGGAACCAAACAATGGGAGGACACAGATCTCCTCAGGTCATCTGTCATCACCATGGTTTGAGTCAGGAGCACCCAACAATTTGCCTTTTTTGGCAACATTGGATATTCCTGACTTACACAAATTGACAAACGACCCATCTACCACAACTTATAGTGGCCGCTGATCCCGCATAAAATACTGATGGACATTCCAAAGTTTGATGGAAAACAAGGGGAGGATCCAGGCACCCATATCACCACATACCATCTCTGGTGTGTTTCTAACTCTATGATGGATGATAGTGTCTAGTTACGTCGTTTTCCCCACACCCTCACTGGTAATGCCGTGAAATGGTATATTGAGTACCACGCACGTCAGTAAATACCTTTGACACTTTAGCGATGGAGTTCCTAAAGCACTTTCAGTTACCTATCTGCTATGAGATAGGGACAGAGCTCCTTACTTCATTTTTTCAGGATACTACTACCCACATCTCTGATCATATTCATGAATGGAGACATAGGTAGAGGTTTGTCAAAGCTCCCATCCCTAATTTTCTCTTAACAGACTGGTTCTGTAAGTCCTTACTCCCACAAATCGTTAGAGATGTCACTTTAGGTGGTGCGGTTACAGAAGACCAATCCATACATCATGTCCAAAACTTAGATTTGATTTATTCACAGTCTAGCACTCTCTATGACATAATCCCCCATGCTCCCGGTAACCCCAATCCCCCCACCACTCAGCACCCTGGAGTGCATGCCAACAGGATTGTCATTGCAACCTCTGGGGTCATTGTAAAATAACTCAATGGTTCCATTGCCAAGCTGGTAGTGAACCCTTCTACAAAAGCAACTGCTCTTCCTGCCACTGCAATAAACTCTGTGCAGTCTACACAAAAATCTGGTGGCAAGAACAAGAAGAATAAGAACAAGGCTACTCCTTCTGAAGAGCAGTCATCCAAGAAGCCCAACCCAAAATAAAAGGTCGCTACGCCTAATGATGAGGAAAAGGATAAAGGCACCATATATCCATACAAACTCTGTCTTGGAGACCATGTAACCTGGTGTTGTCCGCATCTTCAAGAATGCACAGATTACCTTGCCAAAATAGATTCTGGTAAGGCACCTGCTGTCCTTAGAAATCCTTTTCCTGCTCAACAGCAGCAAAATCTCTTTGTCAACCAACTGCAACCCACGCTAGGGGGCAACGATGGTTCGCAACATCCTTAAGTTGGTGAAGGAAGTTCTACCATTTACACATATGAAATAGTAGAACTTGCCACAAGAGCCAAATCTTATGGAGCTCCTGTCGCTCTAGCAATACAACCATCCTCAAGTCAAAACCCATTGCCATCCAATGATCTTTATATCAAAAGGTCGGTTGAGGACTTTGTAATTTGACCCCCCAAGGGGGCACTTCGATGCAAAATGCACAATACATTTTCACGTGCTGCCGAACACTACAATATCATAGAGGATTTGGTGCAACCACTGTCAACTACGTCAGTGCCCGAACTATTACAAACATGCCCCAGCCAACAGAAATCTTTGCTTTCAGCTATCAGAGGTATTGACCCTACGGATTCCATGCTCACTATTTTTGACATGGACAAGTGTAAACCTCCCCTTTCCCACCAGCTTTCATCTTAGGTGCATATCACTATGAAAGGTAAAGGTATACATAGAACTGTCATTGACGAAGGTGCTTCAACCTGCATCATGTCAGCTTCATGTTGGCTCACCCTGGGTTCCCCAACCCTATCCCCACCATCGAAGTCCCTTAAAGCTTTCGACGGCCACGCCTTTATCTCAAAAGGATACCTATCTAGTTTTCCCATCACTTTGGCTGGGAAAACAGTAACAGTGGACATAGAAGTCATGGACAAGAAACTCGACTATAATCTATTGCTGGGTCACAGTTGGACATATGCCATGATAGCCATCGTATCCACTATCTTTTTTATCATCCTATTTCCATTGGATGGAAAGGTCATTACAGTGTATCAGTTGTCTTTCTGCACCCCTGATTATTCCCCATTACTAAGTGGCTCCATACCCCTAGTAGGAGGTGGAACTGATAGTTATGTCAGTATAGGTACTGGTCTGCTGAAGGCTTCTTCCTTGATGGGTTGTTTTCCTCTTCAACCGCCCTAGGTTTCAAAATCGGTCAACATATTTTCATCAATTCCTCATGAACTGACCGATCCCTGGATCCTAACAACACCTTCAAACCTTGACACATTCAGAGACCAGATGCCACTGTCACCAGCTGAATCGGCCTACCAAGGAATTCAATCTGCATCCACATCTCTAGTCATGTTGGCTATCACCAATGGTACCAATGCCCTCCCCATAACCACTCCTTTAGATCCACTTGATCAACTCCCATCTACAAACGAAGCTATTCAAGAAATCATGAGTTTTGGAGAACAACATTGGGAGGATTGGCATCTTTTGGTTTCGACATCTAATGCGGACATGATGCCTCTTCAAGTCCCGTCCTCTGACATAAACGACATCATTTACCCACCCTATACAAGCATCCAAACTTTTGGGGTGGAAGGAAATATGGGTGACAGTTCCAGGTCATTTCCCATAGATATTTCGGTCATGACAGGCATCGTGGAAGACACCCAGATGTGAGAAGATTGTAGTCCTAAGGAAATTGCAAGCTCCACCTGCCTACATGAGGAATTCCAGGATGAATTTGTTTGGTCTCATGAGGAAATTCCCGACATTAATCTGTCATTTGTCGCGCATGAGATCCAACTTTACAACGAGGAAAACTGAAATGGGTGGCCAATCCCTTCCCTAGAAATAGCCTTTGAACCCATGCCCGGCCCTACTGCCGAAGAGGAATGCCTACTATACCTTAAATAGCTGGATAAAACCCATCGAGATGCCAATTTGGCACTCGAAGCTCACAAGGAGCGGGTACAAACCCAATTTCTGAAATAGGTTAGGTTTTTTTCTTTCCAAGCGGGCAATTTCATATTTCTCTACCATCCAAAAGATTGTTAGAAAAGTATATATTGTGGAGCAATGGAACACATAAAATATTGTAGAAATATAAACACAGAAAACGCATAAAACAAGAGAGACACAGATATATGTGGTTCACCAAGTTTGGGCTACGTCCACCCCGAATAGCCAGTCCTTCCTTTCTATTATCCATCAAAATGAAGAGACACAACCTACAACAAATCCGCTGTAATATCCTTTGTTTTCTCTCACAGTCTCACCTCTCTGTTTCTCGCTCAGAGAATACACATCTATATCTCAGCCTCAAATGCAATGCCCTCATATGAAGAGAGGGGTTGCCTTCTAGGGAAAAAAACCCTAAACTAAACATAAGTTCTACCATCAGATCATGTACTTAATGAACGGCCCAGATTGACTAGAAATTACTATACTTTTACAAAGCAATTTTACATCTCTTTCTGGCTTCAGGGGCGCTGCCCCTGAACCCCCATCGGAGGACCACTGGCCCCCGGACCTCTTAGTCGGGGGGGGGATTGACCCCCCTGGACCCCCGCGGGGGGGAAAAGTCCCCCATGCACCCCCCGCATGGAGGGATGTACAAACTTCTTGGGGTATACATCCAGTTGATGCAAAATACCTCAAAACAATCATGCTCCACACACAACAATCTCCCACGTGGAGAATGATTGTAGCAACTCCACCGCTGCTTCATTTACTGGAAAATGACTCCTCTTTGGACTTGGCTATTTCTCATCTTCATCATCATCCTTGAAGACCAATTGAAACTAAGCATGTTCTCAGTTTCTCCCTGGTTACAACTTTTGTTAGCATGTCTGCAGGATTCTGGCTAGTGTGAATCTTTTCCACCTTCAACTCTCCATATTCCAACACTGATCGTATGAAATGGTACTTGAGCTGTATGTGTTTAGTCCTAGAATGAATGTTGAGTTATTTGCAAGATGAATGGCACTTTGGCTATCACTGTATAATGTGCCCATATCATGCTCCTTACCCAATTCACCTATAAACCTTTGTAACCAAATCATTTCTTTACTAGCCTCTATAGTAGCAACATACTCTGCTTCTATTGTTGAAAGCGCAACAACACTTTGGATTTTTGAAACCCAACTAAGAGCTCTTCCACCAATAGTAAATAAATATCCTATAGTGCTCCTCCTATTATCTCTGTCACCTGCCATATCTGCATCAACATATCCCTGTAGAGAAATGTTTGAAGCACCAAAGCATAATGCTTGATTTGTGGTACCTTTCAAATATCTGAGAATCCATTTCACTGCCATCCAATGTTCCTTTCCTGGATTGTTCATGTACCTACTTACAACTCCCATTGCATGTGCAATATCAGGCCTTGTGCAGACCATTGCATACATTAAGCTTCCAACTACTAATGCATATGGAACTTTAGACATATAATCCATGTCTTCTTAGGTCTTTGGGCACATTTCCTTACTAAGTTTGAAATGGCTAGAAAAAGGTGTACTAATTGGTTTTGCATTGTGCATATTAAATCTTTTCAACACCTTTTGTATGTACTCATTCTGAGACAATGTTAATTTGTGATTTTTCCTGTCTCTAGTGATTCTCATACCAAGGATTTTTTTTGCAGCTCCCAAATCCTTCATTGCAAATGGATTTGCCAATTTTCTTTTGAGCACATTTATTTCCTGCATGTTAGACCCTGCAACAAGCATGTCATCTACATACAATAACAATATAATATAGCTGGAATCATTTTACTTTTTCAGATAAACAAAATGATCAGAGTGGAATCTAATATAACCTTGTTCAGACATAAACTTGTCATATTTTATATACCACTATCTTGGAGCCTGTTTTAAGCCATACAAGCTCTTCTTCAACATGCAAACTAGTTTCTCCTTCCCTTGTTGGAAATAATACTGAGAGGGGGGGTGAATTAGTATTATCAGAACTATAAAACTTTTTCAATGCTCAGAAACATATATGCTACTTTCGTTAAGTGAACCAGCGTGTACACGCAACTGTGAATAAAGAAAACAGCATATAACTAGAAATCTTATAATTCAGTCAGTTTATCTTCAGTTAAGTGCATGAGGACATTATTCACCATATTAAGAGTAAACAGATGCAGTAGAACAGATCACACAGAACCACACATATGAACACCAAGATATAAGGTGGAAACCCAATGTGGGTGAAAACCACCTGCTGCAAGTCATCTCTATCTTTAATATGAAACTTCAGTTTACAATCCTTTTGTACTGGTGCAGCCTTATACCAGTACGCAGGCTACAACCTGCAGAAGGATACAACCTTCTCTCGTTCTCCAAACTTCCTTGGAAGGGAGCTCCAACCCCCTTTGCTCTTGTACTAGCCAAGATACTAGTACATAGGTGCTGGCCTACAATCTTCTTTCTTTCAGGTACCACCTTTCATACATTTTCAGACTGGATATTCCTGAAGCACAACGTTACAATCTGAAGACCACAATTCATTCAACTTTCACAACAAAACATCCAATCAATCACTGAACCACTGAAACCCTGTCAAACACCAGTTACCAGAACACAGAGCAGACTACAGAACTCTGCAATAACAGTCAGACCCAACTGTAACTCAAAAATCAAGCTCCAAAATATATACGCTACTTCAATGAGAGAAACCCGCGTATACACGCGCTTTTACCGAAGCCAACCTGCGTACAGATCTAAAAATAAATTCTATCAACTTGCAGCTGTACCAGACATCAGTTAGACCCAGAACATAACACTGCGTCAGTATGCAGATCTAGAAATACGCATAATCAACCATATCATAATAGTGCATTTCAAATCATTAGATCCCGATCTATCCTTTGGATCTAGTCTTTCATCAACCAAAGTGATCTCTCCTTAGCTTAGATCAAGCAACCCAGAACCTGCATACCAGATCTCTTTCTTCTTCAGATGTTCAAGCCTTTACTTGATGATTTGCCTAATGATCTTCTCCTCCTTATATAGCCTTAGGCCTAGCTCAATACCAAGAGCCAAAACCATAGAAATCCAAAACCATCAACTTCAAAACTAGAGATCTACACGTTTGTCGAGGTACTTTGGTCCAAAGACATGGGCACAAGTACCGAGGACTAACTACCATGGACCAAAAGGAAACTTCCCGACATATACGCCCTTTTCTGTTCATGCATCTGCGTGTATACGCGCCTTCGTATATAGCTCTCCTGCGTATACGCGACTTAGCATGCATATTAACAGCGTGTATACGCAACTTGGACTTGATTAACCGGCGTATATTAGATTTCTCTTTATTCTGTAGTCTGAACGGAGATCTGTCATCAAAGAGAGTTGCCATCAAGGACAACACCTGTATCAAAGCGCCACACCTGTGCCAAAATGCCAACAATCTCCCCCTTTGGACTTGATGGCAACCTCAAGATCCTTAGAATCATTCTCCCCCTTTGTCATCAAGGGCAAAGGGCTATGCTCCCCCTGAGTACATGCTGATACCTCTGCTTGGCTGTGCTGAATCATGCTCCCCCTGACTGTAGGCCAGATCTGTAAAAGATGTTCTTCAACAAGAACCAAGACTTCTACACCATAAGGAACCTTCCTATCACCAAAAGACTCAATACATACATCCATACTCCCTACCAAGAGGGGACACATCAGAAACAACCAATTATATTACATCAATCATCCGAGGCATAGTGGGGAAACCAACATAGGCCGTTACATGACCTTGACATCATAAAAGAGATATCACAAAAGAGATACATGACATAGAGACAACAGGTCTAGACCAAGACTTATGAAAGTCACCAGCAGCATCTGATAAACATCTTTTAGATCAGCAACCAGGATTTCTTTCTGAGCTCCTTCTCCTGAAACCAATAACCAAAGCATCTAAATGCCAACAATGCTTTATGAGACTTTTAAGCTGCTCCCCCTGAACCTGTGCCTGCTGCACCTTCTGAAACTGTGTCTGAAGGATTCTAACATACCCATCTCAGACTTTTTCAAACCAGAGTTTGCCCTTGCTGCTCAGAACTCCATATACGCAATTTATCCTGTACAAAACAGCGTATGCACGCGGATATAATCTCTGCAACAAGCGTACTCCATACACGCGACTTTCCCCGCATAAATTGGCGTGTATACGCGTATATACCTTACGTAACTTGCGTATACCAACTTTTCTGTAGAACAGACAAGCTTCAACAGCAGGATGAAGCATCAACTACTCCCAGCTTTTGTCTGAGATATTCAAAAGTTTCCCTGGGTAGTGGTTTTGTGAGAATATCAGCAGCTTGTTCCTTAGAAGGAACATACTCCAACTTGACCTTCTGCTCAAGCACTTGTTCCCGGAGAAAATGGTACTTGATTGGTATGTGCTTGGTCTTTGAGTGCATGACTGGATTCTTTGAAATGTTGATTGCACTAGTATTATCACATAAGATAGAAACTGGTGGAGTGCAAGTGATTTGAATGTCCTGCAAGGTCTGCATCATCCAAAGAAGTTGTGTGCAACAAGATGCCGCAGCCACATATTCTGCTTCAGCTGTAGATAAGGCAATCGAACTCTGTTTCTTGCTGAACCAAGATACTAATCTGGAACCCATGAAGAAGGCACCACCTCTTGTGCTTTTCCTATCATCCACACTTCCAGCCCAATCTGCATCTGTGTAAGCATGAAGAGTGAGATCTGTATTTCTAGGATACCATAAGCCATAGTTTTGGGTCCCTTGAAGATACTTGAAGATTCTTTTGACTGCCTGAAGATGAGTTTCCTTTGGGTTGGCTTGAAATCTTCCAACAATTCCTACTGCATGTGTAATATCTGGTCGGGTACCTGTCAGATAGAGCAAACTCCCAATCATGGATCTATAAGTGGGTTGGTGAACTGCTGCTGATTCATCATTTGCACTGAGGCTGCATCCTGTAACCATGGGTGTACATACTGGCTTTGACTCTTCCATGCCATACTTCTTCAAGATCTGCTTGAGGTATTTGGTTTGAGACAAGAAGATACCTCCTTCATTTTGTTGAATTTGCAATCCAAGAAAATATGTCAATTCTCCAAGTAGTGACATTTCGAATTCTTTCTGCATAAACGAGGCAAAGTTTTGACTCATAGTCTCTTCATTGCTGCCAAAGATAATATCATCTACATAAACAACAAGAATTAGCAATTTGTTATTTTCAACTTTTATATAGAGATTGCTGTCTGTTGATCCTTTTGAAAAGCCTTGTTGGTGAAGATATTTGTCCAACCGATAGTACCAAGCCCTTGGAGCTTGTTTGAGTCCATAGAGAGCCTTTTTTAATCTGCATACAAGGTTTGGATCATTCCCAAGAATGAAACCATCTGGCTGCTCAATATATACTTCTTCTTCTAAGTCTCCATTCAGAAAGGCTGATTTCACATCCATTTGAAATACCTTGAAGTTTTGAAAGCTTGAGAGAGCAAGGAACATTCGGATAGCCTCAAGTCTTGCCACAGGAGCAAAGGTCTCTTCAAAATCTATTCCTTCTTGCTGTGCATACCCTTTACAAACGAGTCTGGCCTTGTTCCTAATTACTTCTCCATTTTCATTCAATTTATTCTTGAAGACCCATTTTGTTCCTATTACATTTTTATCTTTTGGTCTAGGAACTAATTCCCAAGTGTTGTTCTTTTCGATCTGCTCAAGTTCTTCCTCCATTGCTTTGACCCAACATTCATCCTTGCATGCCTCTTTCACATTTTGTGGTTCAGTGGAGGAGAGTAATGCCAAATAGCTTGAAGCTTCTGCAAGTGTCCTTCTTGTTTGTACTCCTGCTTCTTTCTGCCCCACAATCTGAGATTCCGGATGATTCTTTTGAACATATGTGGATGGAGTCTTCTCTTCTACTCTTGTCTACTCCTCTGGTTCTTCTTGAGGTTCTTCTTCTTCATCATTCCGTCTTTGAGGGTAACCTTCATCTTCTTCAATGTCTTCATGGTGAACTTGCCTAGGAATATATCCCTTCTCATCAACCACTACATCAATGCTGTCAACAATTTTGCCAAGTCTTTTATTGTAGCACTTGTATGCTTTGCTATGTGGAGAGTAACCAAGAAGAATGCCCTCATCTGCTCTTGGTTCAAGTTTGCCAAGTTGCTCATCAGTATTTTTAATATAACATTTGCTCCCAAAGATTTTGAAGTGCTTCACCGAAGGAGTCTCACCACTCCAGAGCTCATGAGGTGTTTGAGTGTTGTTTACTCGGACATTTGTTTTGTTAAGAATAATAACCGCAGCATGTGCAGCTTCACCCCAGAAGGTTGCGGGAGTACCTGATTCATCAAGCATAGCACGAGCCATTTGTTGGATTGTTCTGTTCATTCTTTCCGCAACCCCATTTTGCTGAGGAGTTCTAGCTGTAGAGAATTCTCTTCTTATCCCATGTTCTTCACAGAAATCGAAAAATTCGTTTGAGGTAAATTCCCCACCTCTGTCAGATCTGAGGCACTTAATTTTGTGTCCTAATTCGTTTTCAACCAAGGCTTTGAAGGATTTGAATTTTTCGAATGCTTCATCTTTGTGCTTCATGAGCCCTAACCAAACAAATCTGGAGAAATCATCAATGAATAATATCAGATATTCTTCTCCTCGAGGTGTCCTCTTCCTAAATGGACCACATACATCTGTATGGACTAGCTCGAGAGGCATGCTAGCTGATCCTTCCTTTTCTGGAAAGTTAGTTCTGGTTTGCTTTCCAAATTGACAAGATTTGCATATGGTATTGTCTGGAATTTTGATATCTGGAAGACCACGAACTGCCTGATATTTGCATGCTTTCCTTATTTGTGAAAAGCTTAGATGCCCCAACCTCCGATGCCATAGCCAATGTTCATCATCCTTGCTTAAGTAGCATTGTTGTCTTTCCTCAAAGATATATAGATTATTTGGAGTCCTTCTTCCTTTGATCACTGTTTTACCTGTATCAAGATCGCGAACACAACATCCATTTGATCTAAATATTACCTCAGTTCCTTGATCGCACATCTGACTGACACTGAGAAGATTATGCTTCAATCCATCAACATATAAAACATTTCCTGCTTTGACCTCCTCTTTCAACGGAGCAACACCTTTTCCTTTTATGGCTGCAGAGATATCGTTCCCGAAAGAAACTTTCTTCCCCTTTTCTAATGCGGTATATGACTCAAGCTTTTCTTTGTCCCCTGTCATATGCTTCGAACATCCGCTGTCAATGTACCATAGACTTTCTTGACCTTCTGCATAAAAGGCTATCCCACATCTTTCTGGTTGTGATTCTTTTATTCTCCATGTTCTAACATTTGAGGTTTGTTCCTTCTGAGTTGTCTTCCGGAATCTTCTCCTGCATTCAGACTCTTCATGACCAAAGTTATTACAAATAGAGCATTCAACTTCATTTTCAAGAACCGAAAAATTGTTATAAGTCCTTTTCATGGTTCCAGTCATTCTCCCTTGCTTTTGAGCTTCTCTAGTCATGATTGTTTTGTAGGCAACACATTGAGTTGCTTTGTGACCGAAGTTATGGCAAGAAAAGCATTGGCCATTAAAGAAACTTCTGCGATAATCAGATCTATCATCCAACCGATTGTAGCTTCTATTCATTCTTGGAGCAAATTGGGAAGATTTTACCTGTGGCTGATTGTAGCTTCTGTTTGTCCTTAAGGCTGTTTGTCCCTGAATTTCTTGATGGTCTTTATTTGTTCTTGAGATAAACTGTCCCTGATTCACCTGATGACTTTTATTTGGCCTTTGCTCGCTTCTCCTTGCTGCATCAAGATAACTTTTAGAGGTAGAGGCTTGAGATGTTTCTCCATTATATCCAAGACCTGTCTTGATCAGAGGAGATCGCTGCACATTGATAATCTCATCCAAGGTTTCAGATCCTTTGACAAACTTAAGATTAATAGCTTTTGTTTTCTCAATTTCTTTTCCGAGACCAACAATTTCACCTTCTAGTTTTTCAAGATGTTTTCTTTTTCATCAATTTGAAATTGTAGAGTATCAATGATCACACTCTTTTCTTCTATACATCTCTTGAGTCTAGTAATTTCATCATAGAGGTTATTCACATCTACAGCATCCTCATAATCATCATCTTCAAATGCCATTAACAACTTATATTTATTACCTTGTTCATCTTCATCATTGTTTGATAAACCATCACTATCTTCATGGGTGTAGTAGCTTTTCTTATTTGCACTTAGTTTCTTGTTCCATCTAGCAGGTTCCTTTCCTTTATCCTTATAAGGACATTTTGCAGCATAATGACCTACTCTTCCACAAGCAAAGCATTTGAAAGGTAGCTTACCTCTTAACCTTCCAGAACCCCTTTGAAGACTTCTGACAAAATTTGATTCTTCTTCCTCTTCTTCTGGAACATGGCTTGCTTCATAGTAATCTTCTTTGCCTGATGCCTTAAAAGCAGCTTCCCTTCTGTCTGATGGACCTCCCTTTCTCATTTCATAAGCAGTTAGAATTCCATGTAGCTGAGACATAGTGAGAACACGGAGATTTTCCTTTTCTTCTATTGCAGATACTTTAGATTCAAACTTGGGGGATAATGATCTTAGAATCTTTTGAACTACTATAGCCTCTTTTATTTCTTCACCCAAATTTTTCATACAATTAACAATCTCATCTACCCGAAGAAAATAATTAGCAACACTTTCATCATTATACATCTTGAGAGTCTCATATTGAATCCTGAGAGTTTGAAGTTTAGCTTGTTTTACCTGTTCATCTCCTTCATAGCTCGTGATCATTTTGTCCCATATCTCTTTTGCTGATTTGAAGTGCATTACCTTCATGAATTCTGTTTGGGATATACTTCCTAATAGAGTACTGACTGCTTTTGCATTTGTTTCATACTTCTTTTTCTCAGCTGGATCTGTAGGAGTAGCTGAAGGAAAAGCATAGCCTGTTTCTACAATGTCCCAAACTTCTGTACCAAGAGATTGAAGATATGCAGTAACTCTTACCTTCCAATAATTGAAGTTTGTCCCATCAAAAATCGGTGGCCTGATTGATGCTTCTCTCTCATAGTTGCTCATGGTGAACGATCTACCTTCAAGCGATCAAGCTTCTCTGAAGGACCTGCTCTGATACCAATTGTTGGAAATAATACTGAGAGGGGGGGTGAATCAGTATTATCAGAACTATAAAACTTTTTCAATGCTCAGAAACATATACGCTACTTTCGTTAAGTGAACCAGCGTGTACACGCAACTGTGAATAAAGAAAACAACGTATAACTAGAAATCTTATAATTCAGTCAGTTTATCTTCAGTTAGGTGCATGAGGACATTATTCACCATATTAAGAGTAAACAGATGCAGTAGAACAGATCACACAGAACCACACATATGAACACCAAGATATAAGGTGGAAACCCAATGTGGGTGAAAACCACCTGCTGCAAGTCGTCTCTATCTTTAATATGAAACTTCAGTTTACAATCCTTTTGTACTGGTGCAGCCTTATACCAGTATGCAGGCTACAACCTGCAGAAGGCTACAACCTTCTCTCGTTCTCCAAACTTCCTTGGAAGGGAGCTCCAACCCCCTTTGCTCTTGTACTAGCCAAGATACTAGTACGTAGGTGCTGGCCTACAATCTTCTTTCTTTCAGGTACCACCTTTCATACATTTTCAGACTGGATATTCCTGAAGCACAACGTTACAATCTGAAGACCACAATTCATTCAACTTTCACAACAAATCATTGAAGCACAAAACATCCAATCAATCACTGAACCACTGAAACCCTGTCAAACACCAGTTACCAGAACACAGAGCAGACTACAGAACTCTGCAATAACAGTCAGACCCAACTGTAACTCAAAAATCAAGCTCCAAAATATATACGCTACTTCAATGAGAGAAACCCGCGTATACACGCGCTTTTACCGAAGCCAACCTGCGTACAGATCTAAAAATAAATTCTATCAACTTGCAGCTGTACCAGACATTACTTAGACCCAGAACATAACACTGCGTCAGTATGCAGATCTAGAAATACGCATAATCAACCATATCATAATAGTGCATTTCAAATCATTAGATCCCGATCTATCCTTTGGATCTAGTCTTTCATCAACCAAAGTGATCTCTCCTTAGCTTAGATCAAGCAACCCAGAACCTGCATACCAGATCTCTTTCTTCTTCAGATGTTCAAGCCTTTACTTGATGATTTGCCTAATGATCTTCTCCTCCTTATATAGCCTTAGGCCTAGCTCAATACCAAGAGCCAAAACCATAGAAATCCAAAACCATCAACTTCAAAACTAGAGATCTACACGTCTGTCGAGGTACTTTGGTCCAAAGACATGGGCACAAGTACCGAGGACTAACTACCATGGACCAAAAGGAAACTTCCCGACATATACGCCCTTTTCTGTTCATGCATCTGCGTGTATACGCGCCTTCGTATATAGCTCTCCTGCGTATACACGACTTAGCATGCATATTAACAGCGTGTATACACAACTTGGACTTGATTAACCGGCGTATATTAGATTTCTCTTTATTCTGTAGTCTGAACGAAGATCTGTCATCAAAGAGAGTTGCCATCAAGGACAACACCTGTATCAAAGCGCCACACCTGTGCCAAAATGCCAACATCCCTTTCACCTCATGTCCTTGTGGTTGCTGCATACATATCTCTTCCTCCAAATCCCCTTGGAGAAAGGTTGTATTTACATCTAACTGCTTAAGATGAAAATCTTCAGCTGCTACTAGACTTAGAATAGTTCTAATTGAAGTCATTTTAACAACAGGAGAAAATATTTCATCAAAATCAATACCTTTCTTCTGTGCAAACCCCTTCACCACATGTCTAGCTTTGTACCTCTATTTTCCTCCATTTTCTTCCTTCAGCCTGTAAACCCATTTATTCTGCAATGTAGTTTTACCTTCAGGCAACCTGACTAAGTCCCAATGGACCCTCGTGGGGGGAACAAGTCCCCCCTGCACCCCCCCGTGTGGAGGGGTGTACAAACTTCCTGGGGTATACATCTGGCTGAAGCAAAAGACCTCAGAACAATCATGCTCAACACACAACAATCTTCCACTTGGAGAATGATTGTAGCAACTCCACTACTACTTCATTTGTTGGACAATGACTCCTCTTTGGACCTGGCTGTTTCTCATCTTAATCATCATCCTTGAAGACCAATTGAAACTGAACATGTTCTCAGTTTCTCCCTGGTTACAACTTTTGTTAGCATGTCTGCAGGATTCTAGCTAGTGTGTATCTTTTCCAGCTTCAACTCTCCATCCTCCAACACTGATCGTATGAAATGGTACTTGAGTTGTATGTGTTTAGTCCTGGAATGAAATGATGAGTTCTTTGCAAGATGAATGGCACTTTGGCTATCATTGTATAACGTGCCCATATCATGCTCCTTACCCAATTCACCCATAAACCTTTGTAACCAAATCATTTCTTACTAGCCTCTATAGAAGCAACATACTCTGCTTCTGTTTTTGAAAGTGCAACAACACTTTGGATTTTTCAAACTCAACTGAAAACTATTCCACCAACAGTAAATACATATCCTGTAGTGCTCCTCCAGTTATCGCTGTCACCTGCCATATCTGCATCAACATATCACTATAGAGAAATGTTTGAACCACCAAAGCATAATGCTTGATTTGTGGTACCTTTCAAATATCTGAGAATCCATTTCACTGCCATCCAATGTTCCTTTCCTCGATTGTTCATGTACCTACTTATGACTCCCACTGCATGTGCAATATCAGGCCTTGTGTAGACCATTGCATACATTAAGCTTCCAACTGCTAATGCATATGGAACTTTAGACATATATCCATGTCTTCTTGGGTCTTTGGGAACATTACCTTACTAAGTTTGAAATGGCTAGCAAAAGGTGTACTAATTGGTTTTCCATTGTGCATATTAAATCTTTTCAACACCTTTTGTATGTACTCATTCTGAGACAATGTCAATTTGTGATTTTTCCTGTCTTTAGTGATTCTCATACCAAGGATTTGTTTTGCAGCTCCCAAATCCTTCATTGCAAATGAATTTGCCAATTTTTTGTTGAGCACATTTATTTCCTGCATGTTAGACCCTGCAACAAGCATGTCATCGACATACAATAACAATATAATATAGCTGCCATCATTTTCCTTTTTTAGATAAACACAATGACCAGAGTGGCATCTAGTATAACCTTGTTCAGACATAAACTTGTCAAATTTTAGATACCACTGTCTTGGAGCCTGTTTTAAGCCATACAAGCTCTTCTTCAACCTACACGCTAGTTTTTCCTTCCCCTTCACCTCATATCCTTGTTGCTGCTGCATATATATCTCTTCCTCCAAATCCCCATGGAGAAAGGCTATCTTTACATCTAACTTCTCAAGATGCAAATCTTCAGCTACTACTAGACTTATAATAGTTTAGATTGAAGTCATTTTAACAAAAGGAGAAAATATTTCATCAAAATAAATACCTTTCTTCTATGCAAACCCCTTCACCACAAGTCTAGATTTGTATCTCTATTTTCCTCCATCTTCCTCCTTCAGCCTACAAACCCATTTATTCTGCAATGTAGTTTTACTTGCAGGCAACCTGACTAAGTCCCATGTCTGGTTATGCATTAAGGAGTCCATCTCTTCTTCCATGGCTAGCTACCACTTCTTCTTGCTGTCGTGGCGGAAAAAGTCATTTGGGCTAACACAACTGACCTCCCTAGGAGCCTAAACTCGCTAGCGACAAACAAGACAAAATGGAGTGATCTTTCTCTAAATCTACCTTTTACAACATGAAAAGTACAAGTGTTTAGGCTTACCTTATTCCAAAACGCTGTTGTTGTAGTCCGTCCTTGCCAATCCGGATGAGCTCTTCCTTCAAGTCAATTCCTGCAACCACAAACAATCAAACAATTACCGAGTACTTGTATTTCATATAATAAAACATAGATTCAACATGCAGACCAAGGAACACATGAAATAACTCATTAACACAAGCTATTGAGAAAAATAAACCAGTTTGTATTAATAACGAAACAAAGAAACTCTTACAACCTGGCCTTGGTGTTGTGCAAGTTCCTCCCAGGGTCCATCAAGTGTTTTCCTCTACTTTGACAAAGCTCACCCACTTCCAAGTAGAATCATGTAAAGACAATCTCTCCTCACAAAGGTTCTAATGGAAGACCTAAATCCTGCAGCATTTACCCAAAGAAAATGTATAGCTCCAACCTCTCCTCCTTCTGGCTCAATGCCTTTATTTATAGTGTTGTAAAGAGGTTATTCAGGTCCACTATCAATGGGATCATCCCCCTCTATGGGTGGGATAGCTCCCTTATTGATGGGATAAGTCCCCTCTTAATAGAGATACATGAACCAACTGGAGGCGCATCCATTTCATCAAACCGACCTCTAGAATGTTCTAGAAGTAACCACAAGTAACTTTTTCAAGATAAAACTTGCGCATTTTTCCTTTTACAGAAGGACGCACCTGTCCTTTAACATACAGAGCGTCCATGGACGCAGTTTTTGTGAACATGACCTGCGTCCCCGCAGGTAAGGCTAGAGAGAACCTGCGACCCCAGAGATAAACATAGTTTTTACAAGACTTTCTCTCTTCTTTGAGTTTGAGATGGATAACAGAGGCATAAAGACTTGCCTAAGAGGGTAGCATGACTGTTGATTTGAGCCATACTAACTGTAAGTAGTCAAGGTGACATTTTTTAGTGTAACAGATTGCCCCCTAAAGTGCGAAGCCTGGAATAGATTGGTATTTTGTAATTCTAGGAAGGGTGAAGCGCTTTATCATTTCAAGGATTGACTTGTGGATGACCTGGTTAGAACCTGCAATTTTCAACACAAAATACATGTATAAGATTATATCATCACTGAGGTAGGCATTCCCATACTCAGATTCAAAACTTTAACTAATGGACTAACTATTCTGATACAGGAATGATCTTGCAGTACATCATTTTTATAGACTTTTGTAGACACAGTATGGACGCAGCCATCTGTTTATGATTAGTCTACATAGACAATGAATACAAAACTCCTCGCAGCCTGGATGGTAGAAACTAGATCCAGGGTCTTCACTTCTACTTCCCGAATTGGTACGATTCTAAACATGTGATTAAATGATTTGATGTCGAACATGTTAGAAACCACTTGATTACCAGTCGATGATGTGAACTGTTTAACAAGCGTGAGAGAGACCATCAGTAATGTCAATGGTTCTCAAAGTACCAAGCACAACCCGTGAAATGTGAATAGATGTTCTGATGTCGAACACTTCACGGAATCCTTTGATCGAAAGTCAATGATGTAAACTGTCATCAAAGGCGAGAAACCTGCCATTGATGCATGCAGACTTCAAGGTACTGTCGATTCCTAAGTCATCTTTCTAGATAATGTGTCGATGTCGATAGAAAGCGACTTGTTGCAGGCAAGCCTGCAACGCGAAATCATTGTTCAAGTTGAAGAAATGTTGCTGTAAGGACTGACTCAGGGATGGTCAAATGGATGATAAGTATTTTGCAGATGAAAGTTTTGCTTGCAGACCTCTTGAACACATAACGACACAACAGATGGTTTGGTGACGAATAACTCAAAGTTGATCCCTGAAACCGGGTTAAAGACTTTCAAAGTGATTTGATCAACTGTGAGGTAAAAGATTTCCCAACCCAGGTGAATGAAAAAGTGTCGTGTTCAAGAGTGGTAATAAAGTTTCTTTTGAGACAAAAGGTAACAAACAGGTTCA
The DNA here is from genome assembly GCA_031772625.1 of Pinus tabuliformis. NCBI lineage: Eukaryota > Viridiplantae > Streptophyta > Pinopsida > Pinales > Pinaceae > Pinus > Pinus tabuliformis. Next base: position 412,012,306 of record CM062818.1, on the reverse strand, counting down.
TTCTTCTCTCTTTTCCCCCACCATTTCTGGCAAGTACCTCTTTATTTTTAACAAGCTTGAGGAGGATAACATATGCTTGATTATAAGCTCATCCTTCGGACGAGTCCAACCTAGTTTAAATTCGAACCCTAGGAAGGAGTGGTTCGTTCCTGTTTGTAATTGAACAGGTCCTCTACTGTAAAAGTTTAACGAGCCCAGTATAGGAGAAACTCGACGTTTTTCAATTTTAGAGAGTCTGAAAAAACTAAAGGAGACTCCACGTTGAACTTTTTCGTACATTTGTGTCCCTCAAGCCCGAAAAAGTATAAAATAATACCTGGGGGAACCGCTTGATCTTGCGACCAAGGAGTACTTTCATAATAGTGTCGTTGACCTGAAAAGTAAAAAGCGATCAAGGACACGTCGTTTTATTTCCTTATCGAGTTTGAAACGACAAAACCCGGCAATCTTTTCCTGATTTTGCGGTCAGAAAAGAGCTAAAAGGGGACCGTCTTTTAATTCCGTTTTAACGAGTGTAAAAGAAACGCTCGGCAATCTTTTCATGCTTTAAGAGTCTGAAAAGGGCTTAAAAGAGAACTCCAAGGTTTCACTTTTTCGTAAGTTTTAACGAGTTCGAAAAAGGGATAAAAATGTACTCATGGTTTTCACTTTTTCGTAAGTTTTAACGAGTTCGAAAAAAATGATAAAAATGTACTCATATGGCCGACTTTCAATTTAATTTACGAGAAGGAAAAGACGGAAAGAACTCGGCATTTTCGTTTGTTTTACGAGAATGAAAAGTAGCAAAATAATCTCGGGATTTTCATGAGTTTAACGAGTCTTGAAAATAACTAAAACTGACTCGAGATAGGTTTCATTTTTACAAAAGCTTGAAACAGAGGAAAACTATGCTTCATGCCCCCTAAGCGTAACTGCTAGAGCGCATGCCCCCCCAGCTTCATTTCATTCAACCAGTAGGATGAAATGAAGGTTCATGAATGAGATCGTTTAAAAGACTTTGACCTAAAACTGTAAGAAAATTATGCAAAACACCGAAACAACTAACCTAAATATACAACTTAACATTTACGAGATCTAGTCAATCTCTCGACTCAAGTAGAGGAGGATTTGTTTCATTTTTTAACGAGCTTGACACAGGAAAAGAACTATGCTCGGATTCGGTTTCATGTTTACACAAGCTTGAAACGAAAAACTATGCTTGTTATAAGTTCACATGTCCCCAGCATAATGACGCAAAACTAGGTACATGCCCCCCAAGCTTCATTGCATTCAATGAGGTGGATGGAATGAAGCTTTACTTTCAAGATCTTGGAAAGAATTGTGGGAGTTGTTTCATTTTTTAGTGAGGTTGACACAGGAAAAGAACTATCCTCAAAACCCTTGTTTCATTTTTTAAACGAGCTTGACACAAGATAAGGAACTGTGCTCATAACTACTCTCTACAATCTACCTAATGAAAACTCTATTCTAAAAACCTTGATTCATTTTTTAACGAGCTTGACACAAGACAAGGAACTATGCTCTAAAATCCTTGATTCATTTTTTAATGAGCTTGACACAAGACAAGGAACTATGCTCATGACTACACTCTACAATCTACCTACTTAACCTACCCTTGTTTCATTTTTGAACGAGCTTGACACAAGACAAGGAACTATGCTCAAAAAGTTCGCATGCCCCCAGCATAATGATGTAAAGCGAGGTACATGCCCCCCAGGCTTCATTGCATTCAACCGGCTGGATGAAATGAAGGTTTACTTTCAATATTTAACTTGAAAAGGGAGTTGTCTCATTTTTAAGGAGGTTGACACAAGAAAAGAACTATCCTCATACCTGATTCATTTTTTAACGAGGTTGACTCAGTAACAGGAACTGTCCTCAAACCTGATTCATTTTTTAACGAGGTTGACTCAGTAACAGGAACTATCCTCAAACCTGATTCATTTTTTAACGAGGTTGACTCAGTAACAGGAACTATCCTCAAACCCTACTTTCTACAATCTACCTACATATCCTAAAATCTAGCTGATTCATTTTTTAATGAGGTTGACTCAGTAAAAGAACTGTCCTCATGCTAGCCTATTTCATTTTTTAACGAGGTTGATACAGGAAAAAACTATCCTCGTACACACTGATTCATGTTTTAACGAGGTTGACTCAGTAAAAGGAACTTTCCTCACACACACTGATTCATTTTTTAATGAGGTTGACACAGTAAAAGGAACTTTCCTCATAACGTCCAATTTCATTTTTTAACGAGGTTGAGAGAGGAACAAACTATCCTCGTACTATCCAATTTCATTTTTTAACGAGGTTGAGAGAGGAACAAACTATCCTCGTACCTGATTCATTTTTTAACGAGGTTGGCACAGGAAAAGAACTATCCTCGCCCATCCAGTTTCATTTTTTAACGAGGTTGAGACAGGAACAAACTATCCTCGTTCACACCGATCATGGCTTCCAACTGGAAGAAAGACATGTCAATGGACACACCTTGATCATGGCTTCCAAGAGATCTTCATCAGAAGGAAGAATAGCTCTCTGGAAGGAACACATGTCAAGGGACTCAAAAGGGATAAGAATATCGTGTTCAAGTAATCCCATAGAGTTTTCCATGTCAATTACCGGATCTAAGTCAAATGAAGATGAGCAATCAATGAGAGGCTCACTTACATTGGTAACTGAAAACATGGGACCAGTTGCCACATAATTAACCCGTGGCAGGGTGGATACCACTTTAGAATCAGGAACATTTAGGGGTGTCATATTATTGGTAGTTGAAACAAGACTAGGGAACGAAAGCTGGTCTACAGTCACAATACTTCCATTGTGAGGGAAAGACATCACGCGAAAGAGTGTCGATACGACAGCTTTCATTACATAAACATAGTCTCGCCCAAGGAGTAAATTGAAATCCAAGGGACCTCGAACTACCATAAGATCAATACAGACAGTTTTACCTTCCAAGGTAATAGAAAACTTAGGAAGGATCCCTAAAGGTTCACTAATGGTTCTGTTAAAAGCTTTTAGATTCTGCGTAATAGGCGCAAGCTGAGGGGAACCCAAAGCTTTCCAAACAGTTGAGGATAAAATACTAACAGAAGCACCTTCATCTACCTGAGTACGATGTATGTCCCTACTACTAGCCTTAACAATGATTTGGAAAGGGATGGAGGAAGGAAGACGAGGTTCTGTCAGTCTATTCCAATCAAAGGAAAAGACCTCAGTGCTTGGAGGGGGTTCTATAGAAACAGGTGAAATGCCCCCCGGCATAGAAGAATCTGATGTAACAAGAAGAACCTGAGCGGTATGAAATTCACTCTCTAGATGGAAAGTGGGATCGACCGAATGTGAAATTGAATCGACCACTTGATCAACTAATGGATCATCAACTTGAGCGACATGAGTTTCACTCTCCAATGGGAGAGTGTGATCGACTATACTTGAATTTAAATCAATCACTCCGTTAGATGACGGTAGGTTGGGAGAAAGTTTATGGTAACCAGTTGGAAATTCTTGCTGTGGAACAGTAAGTTTTTCCAACAATTTTGAGGCTTCATCCATGTGAGGGCAAATGTGAGTTTGATGACTCCCTTTGCATAACTTACAAGGAAACCTAACTTTACCCTTTTTCCCAGGAACCTGACTATCACTGGTTGATGGATCAACAGAAAATTGATGAGATTTTTCTGACCATACTTCCAGGACCTTTGGAATACCAGGACAATTGACAAGGAAGTGGTCACCCTTACAAATCTTGCAAGGGTATTTGGGTTTACGATGCATGTTGGAGTTTTCCTCAACACAACTAACACTTACAGCCATGGTTGGTTGGTTGACTTCTTTTTTATCTTGCTTCTTCTTCTTCTTCTTCTTCTTCTTCTTCTTCCCTTTCTTCTTCTTCTTAGCCTCCTGGTTACTAGCATCAAGGCTTTTACCAGGCGAGGAGGAAGAAATGGAGGAAGAAAAATTAGGCGAAGAAGGTAAAGGGTCAACAGAAGGTTGGTGATGTTGAGATGGTGAACTCTGTTGAGGTGAAGCATCCGGTTGAGATGGAACAATTGGAGTATTTTGGGCCAACGAAGTTGAAAATAACCATATCAGTAAACCTATTGTAAATCCAGGTAATGACAAAGTAGCCATATAAGGAGGACCAACATTTCCAAAGTAAGGAAAAGTACTAGGATTCTCATTAGGAGGGGTTCCTATGTTGATAAATTCTGGAACATTTGCCATTATATTCAACTTCAGTGAATTTTATTAACAATTTAAAACTAAAATTAACAATTCACAATTCACACCTAACAATTAAAATTCACAAGTTACACCTATGGTCTCTAAAAGTAAAAACAAACAAATTAACACGCGCTATCAAATCTAGGAGTCAAACCACACACAAACAGTATTCTTCCGGACCAAAAACGCTAGTTTGTGATGAAGCCCAACCTCGCTGGATTCAGTACAGAAATGGCGGGTGGAACAGTTACGCCGACAACCTGCTTAATGAATAGACTGGACCAAGTTCCTCCACTTTAACCGTCTCGAGTGAAGTGAACCCCCCAGAAAATCCAAGTGAGTATAGCCGACGTCTGCTCCAGGTACAGTGGGACCTTCCCTCCACCGTCACCTTGGGTAGAATCCTATAGATTATGGTCACTAAGGTTACCAATCACAACAATTACACCTGGGGGAACAGTCTAAACTCCGACAGCACGCAAGGGCAGAGTAACAAGCTCAATCCCCTTACCGGCTCCTTGACAACAATCCAAGGTTTACCGATAAGTGACCCCTGGCTCCTCGACAATGGTTAATCCGAGGTTTACCGTTTGTAATACGTACTGTCTGGCGTCGTTCCCAACGAGGGAGGAATGATCCCCTCACTGGTTCGGACACGAGCTCGTGCTTCTCCTTTAAGAGGAGCTTTCCCAGAGTGTAACTGAAATAATTGGATTTGATCTACTCAAGATAAACTATCTGTTTGGTTTTGTAGTCTTGGAGAGTTAAGTACTCACCTACTCCAAGACCCTAGCCTAAGCTATGTTGGTGTTTCAGAGCCCTAGAAAAATAAAAATTACTAGATGAATTTTAATTAAGCGCTGTGTTATTAAGGCTGTTATTACTCAAATGGGTAAATGGAGATGAAACCAATGGTGTTATGACCCGACTCAACTGAATGCAATCGAATATGATAATGTAATCTTTTCAATTCGATGAATCCTAACTAAAGTAAGGAGAGAGTTTCCATTCACTTCCAACAATGCAAAAAATTGATCATTAAGAGAAAATATAACAAATTCTCTAATGCACTAATTTTATCAAGAAAAACTAATGCAAATCAATTCCAAACCATTTTTTTATTTTTATTTTTGTGTAAATTCAAATCAAAGAAAACTGATCTAAATCTACGATTGATTTTCCAGAATGTAAACTATGCAATTGTAATCTATGCACAATTCACTCGAAAAGTATGCAAATGTAATCTATGCACATTTTTCATTCATATTCCGAAAATGAGAATTCTAATTATGCAAATGTGATCTATGCAAGAGAATTCTCAGACACAAGACGATTCTAACGTGATCTAAGAACCAATCAAGTGCAAGTCGAGAAAATTGGGTGAGAGTTCCAAAGATCAAAACATAAAAAACACTCAAAGGCGATTAACACTCATACACAATTTAGCCCCCCCCCGGTGAATGAGGGGGAAATTTTTTTGCAAAAACAGAAGCAAAAAGATGCAAAATTGTGAAAGAACTGAGAGAAACCTCCAAGTAATGATCAAAGGAAATCAAATCAAGAATTTCTCAAGAAAGAGACTCAAAACACCCAATTGATGAAAGCTAAGAGCAGGAACAAGCTTAGGTGAAGATTCTGGGCAAGGGACTAATGAATCTGGGCAGAAAAAACTAAGAAAAAACAAAATCTAAAAGCAATTAAAGCAAAAATGGAGTTTTCCTAAATTTTTACAGGAAGACGCAGGCAACCCGTTGGAACAGGCGCGGGCCCGCTCTGTGCACACAGCAAAAGTGCGTCCAGGGACGCACTGTGCAGTACTCAGAGGGTGCGTCCGTCTGAAAAACTCAAGAAAAACCAAAATAAAACTAATCCTAAGCTAACCCACCCAGAGACAGAATCACAGAGCCAAAACCAGAAAAATAAACCAATTTTCTCAAAGCAAAGTTCACATAAAGGAAAAGACTTTTCTCATCAATGGAATCTATCCCCAGTGGAGTCGCCAATTTGTCGTGGTGGAAAAAGTCATTTGGGCTGACACAACTGACCTCCCTAGGAGCCTAAACTCGCTAGCGACAAACAAGACAAAATGGAGTGATCTTTCTCTAAATCTACCTTTTACAACATGAAAAGTACAAGTGTTTAGGCTTACCTTATTCCAAAACGCTGTTGTTGTAGTCCGTCCTTGCCAATCCGGATGAGCTCTTCCTTCAAGTCAATTCCTGCAACCACAAACAATCAAACAATTACCGAGTACTTGTATTTCATATAATAAAACATAGATTCAACATGCAGACCAAGGAACACATGAAATAACTCATTAACACAAGCTATTGAGAAAAATAAACCAGTTTGTATTAATAACGAAACAAAGAAACTCTTACAACCTGGCCTTGGTGTTGTGCAAGTTCCTCCCAGGGTCCATCAAGTGTTTTCCTCTACTTTTACAAAGCTCACCCACTTCCAAGTAGAATCATGTAAAGACAATCTCTCCTCACAAAGGTTCTAATGGAAGACCTAAATCCTGCAGCATTTACCCAAAGAAAATGTATAGCTCCAACCTCTCCTCCTTCTGGCTCAATGCCTTTATTTATAGTGTTGTAAATAGGTTATTCAGGTCCACTATCAATGGGATCATCCCCCTCTATGGGTGGGATAGCTCCCTTATTGATGGGATAAGTCCCCTCTTAATAGAGATACATGAACCAACTGGAGGCGCATCCATTTCATCAAACCGACCTCTAGAATGTTCTAGAAGTAACCAAAAGTAACTTTTTCAAGATAAAACTTGCGCATTTTGCCTTTTACAGAAGGACGCACCTGTCCTTTAACATACAGAGCGTCCATGGACGCAGTTTTTGTGAACATGACCTGCGTCCCCGCAGGTAAGGCTAGAGAGAACCTGCGACCCCAGAGATAAACATAGTTTTTACAAGACTTTCTCTCTTCTTTGAGTTTGAGATGGATAACAGAGGCATAAAGACTTGCCTAAGAGGGTAGCATGACTGTTGATTTGAGCCATACTAACTGTAAGTAGTCAAGGTGACATTTTTTAGTGTAACACTTGCTTTCAACCTGCATTGCTTCTTCATAACATTCGGGTTCACCAGAATCAGTCAAAAATAAATAATATAATGAAGGAGAGTATTGTTCAAGGGGTCTACTTATCCTGGTAGATATTCTAACACCACTTTCAGGTGTTTGGGGTTCCTGTTTCTGTTGTTGTGGTTGTTGATTATTATTATTTTCGGGCACCTTTACTTTTTAAGTGATTTCATCAATAACTGCGTATTCCTTGTTTTCCTTTTCCTGTTTCTTTTCCTGCAACTGATTCTTATACAAGACCTTTTCATTGAATATTGCATCTCTTCTCCTAATGATTTTGTGATTTTTGTAATCATATAAGACATAACTAAAATCATTAACACCATATCCAATAAAGGTACATTTCTTTGACTTTGCCTCAAGCTTTGTTCTATTTTCTTTATCAATATGGACAAAGGCCTCACAACCAAAAGGCTTTAAAAAGGAGTATTTTACCCTTTAACCTGTCCATGCTTCCTCTAGAACACCACCATCCAAGGAACTTGAAGGCCCTCTGTTTATTAGATAAACAACAGTATCTACAGCATCTGCCCAGAACTATAAAGGCAATCCTGCATGCAATCTCATGCACCTTGCATGCTCCATGATTGTTCTGTTAATCCTTTCTAACACACTATTTTCTTGTGGTGTTCTTGGAACTGTCTTCTCTCTGCGAATTCCATGCTTTGAACAGTACCTATCAAGCTCTTTGCTGCAATATTCACCTCCATTGTCTGATCTAAGACACTTCAATTTCTTTCCTGTCTCAATCTCAACCAAAGCTTTCCATTTCTTGAAAGTATCAAATACATCAGATTTATTCTCAATACAATAAATCCTAGTTTTTCTAGTTGCATCATCAATAAAGGTAACATAATAATGAGAGCCACCGAGAGATGATACCTGAGAAGGTCCCTATACATCTGTATGCACAAGCTCTAATTTTTCACTCTTCTTTTCTTTCCCAACTCTGAGAAATATGACTCTCTTCTATTTTCCATAAATGCAATTCTCACAGAAGTCTAAATCAACAATTTTCAAACCCGGTAACAAATTCCTTGTGTGAAGAATCTTCATCCCCTTTTCACTCATGTGTCTGAGCCTATGATGCCATAATGCTGCATCTGCTCCTTTGGAAGTTAAAGCATTAATAGAGTTAGAAATACCATTGAATAAATACAATGTACCACCCTTTTCGCCTTTTGCTATTACCAAGGCTCCTTTGGTGACCTTCCAAGCTTTGTCTGTGAAAGTTGTCACACAACCTTCACCGCCTAACTGCCCTGTTGAAATCAGATTTTTCTTTAGATCTAGAACATGGCTTACCTCCTTTAGTAGCCATTGGTTTCCATTCTACTGTTTTACAAGAACCTTACTCATTCCAACAATTTTACACGGTTTATCATCACCCAAACGAACTTGTCCAAAATCTCCTTGAACATAGTCATGAAAGTATTTCTTATCAGGTGTGGCATGGAATGAGGCCCCTGAATCTACCACCCAAGAATCAGTAATATTTTCGAAAGAAAGAATAAAAGCATCTTATAACACCTCACCTGTCACATTTGCTTCATGATTGTTTTCTTGTTCTGCATCTCCTTCTTTTCCCTTCCGAGATCTATAGTCTTTCTTTAGGTGTCCTTTCTTTCTGCATTTCCAGCACACTATCCCTGATCTGGACATGGATCTTCCTTTCCTTGATTTACTGTGATATCCTGAGCTCTTTCCTCTTTCCATTTTTCTTCCCCTAGACTATGCACTCAAAGCATTACCCGATGTCTCACCAGATTTTTTCCATCACATTTCCTCGCTAAGGATAGCATCGAAAACATCATCAAACTTTAAAGTACTAGATCCTGAGACCGAGTTACTAATGGCCATTACTAAACCATTCCAACTTTCTCGTAACGAGCACAAGAATAATAGAGCTCTAACTTCATCTTCAAAGTTTACCCCTACAAAACTTAACTGACTTGTAATTGTATTAAAATCATTTAAATGATCTGCAACAGATCCACCTTCCAATATCTTCATATTAAATAACCATTTCATAAGAAATACCTTGTTGGAGGCTGAGGGTTTTTCATATCGTTTCGACAATGCTTGAATCAAACCCTCTGTAGTTGTTTCCTTTGAAATGTTGAAGGCGACTGATGCAGCGAGGCACAACCATATTGTTCCGAGTGCCTTTCTATCGAGGAGGTTCCATTCTTCATCTGTCATAGCCATCGACTTCTTTGTTTTTCTGCTTAATGGTAGGTACAGATCTTTCTGATACAGATACTCTTCCATCTGCATCTTCAATAACGAGAAGTTTTGGCCATTAAATTTCTCGACCCTAAACTTACAATCTTTTGCCATTGCTCCCACCTGAACGAGGAACCCTTCTTTCATGTGAGCTTATTAGCCAAATAGACCTTCGGCTCTGATACCAGTTGTTAGAAAATTATATATTACGGAGCAATGGAACACATAAAATATTGCAGAAATATAAACACAGAAAACACATAAAACAAGAGAGACATAGATATACATGGTTCACCCAGTTTGGGCTATGTCTACCCCGAACAGCCAGTCCTTCCTTTCTATTATCTAGAAAAATGAAGAAACACAACCTACAGCAAATCCGCTATAATATCCTTTGTTTTCTAACACAGTCTCACCTCTCTGTTTCTTACTTAGAGAATACACATCTATATCTCAACCTCAAATACAATGCCCTCATACGAAGAGAGGGGTTTCCTTCTAGGGAAAAAAACCATAAACTAAACATAAGTTCTACTATCAGATCATCTGCCTAATGAATAGCCCAAATTGACTAGAAATTACTATACTTTTACAAGGCAATTTTACATCTAACTTTTGCTTCGGGCACCCTACCCCCGAACCCCTGCTGGGGGACCACTAGCCCCCGAACCCCCCAGCCAGGGGGATCGGCCCCCCCAAACCCCCGTAGGGTAGACAAGTCCCCCCCGCACCCCCACGCGTGGAGGGGTGTACAAACTTACTGGGGTATACATCCGGCTGAAGCAAAAGACCTCAGAACAATCATGCTCCACACACAACAAAGATAACCTCTTGGAGGCATGCACGCGTCGACCCATTTGGCTAGGTCCTTATGTCATAACTAAAGTTGTCCCCACGGGGGCAGATGAACTGCAGGACTGGGATGGAATCCCACTCAAAGAGCCCAAATATGGGCTCTATCTAAAAAAGTATTGTGCCTAGTATTGCACTGGGCATGTACTTTGTAATTTTATGTATTCATAAGTTTTTCTTACCTTTTTTGATGTGATTGGATTGTTTGTTATTTAGTGGATTACTTGTCTCATGCATTCTTCTCGCAATGCAGATGTCGTCATTGCCCTTAGCATATGTAGGATACGCGGATGATGCCAGTTTTCACACATGGCACATTGCATCAGCTGCTTGGGTCATCTATACACCCAAGTTGGAACTATTTTGCTCTGGGGGGGTCTTTCTTGGTACCACCACCAACAATATTTCCAAGTACATGTCCGTCATTTCGCTTCTCATGGAAGCGTCATCAAGGGGCATCTCCAATCTAGTGGTTAGGTTAGACTCCCAGCTAGTCATTATGCAATTGACAAACCATTATCACATCTGTAATCTAGCCTTGTTACGTAACTATCTAAGGGTATGACTCTTGGAACGTCGATTTGAAATAATCACATATGAGCATGTTCCTTGAGAATTAAATATAGTCGTTGATTCGTTAGCTAACTATGTATTGGATTGGCATTTGTCTCATTCTTTATAACAGCATGCATGAGAAGTAAAACATTTACTAAAGTTAAAAATTTGTTACAAAAGACATTTAAAAACACATTTACACCACCAAAATACCAAAAATATCTGTATATATATACATCAAAATCCATTTTTTACATCAAAATATTCCAAAACTTGGATGCTTTAAGTACAAAATGGCTCAAAGCCCAACTACAAGCATTCATATGGCTATGCCAGAACACCTGCTAAAATGAGCCTATTTCTCCAGAAAAGCCAAAACAACTCTAGCTAGCCTCTAAAGGGGAACTAGAAACTACTCAAGTACACCAACAGTGTGCCGCTGCATATAAGCAAGAATCTCCCTCATAGGAAGGGGGCCGAACCCATAGTTAAACCCTCTAGGTTCCTTAGAACCTTGCGGAGACTGTCGGCATTTCCCCCTCCAGCAAGTAGTTGGCCGCCTCGTCACACATAGCCAAGTTCGCTTGTAGGTCATACTAGCGCCACATCTGTGTTAAGAATAAAAGTTTCATGTCAGTTCTTATTTAACCTTTAAAAAACATTACATATACATTAAAAAGCACAAAAATACTTAAGTACTATCAAAATTATTCTCACCTTGATGACCCAGTTGGTCCTAGGTGGTAGCATCAAGTTTTGGTTGCCGGTAAAGTCCATGCCTTGATAGGCATAGTCATCAACAATCACAATCTAGCTACAGAGCCACTGGAAGAAGTCTTCGTCAAAGAAGTGCTGGAGTGGTCCTCCTCCTGTGCGAGGATCAAGTGATGACTAGCAACCCTACCTTGGCTCCCTTGGGTCAAACAGACCTAACCTCACCCATGGGCGCATGACAGGTACCCTCTCAAGGAAAAATGAGACTATGATAGTACCGTACCCAAAACTATCTTGGGTATGGGTCTTGCATGATGTTAATTCTACCTTCAACTGGCAAAGCACTGCTTCATACCAGTTGAAAATGTGTGGCTAGAGACAGTCAATCAAAAGCAACAGTTGGGCCTTTGTCACTACATAGGGACTTTTTGACCCCACCAACCGTACAATCAAGCATAAAACTGCCCTCATAGACTGAGATCGAATCTTCTCTATCAGGACTTTGTTGCTGAATCATCCACTCTTAGGGATGTAGTAGATATGTACCAGCTCTGAGGTGGATCGTGGATCTGACCTACCATCGGTAAGGTTTTCTTGTGCCCCACGCCACGAAAAACCAGTCAAAAAGTAAATATCATCCCGGTCAATCATCAGCTCCTGATCTCCAATCCTGAACACTTGCTCGTGTTCATCCCAGTGTTGTATGATCCATCTCAGTAAATCCTCCTGTCCTTTCATTAGCTCTAGATTTGCATACTTCAATAAACCATAATGGCGCAATCCAAGTATGCATGCTAGATCATTTTGCATCAGCAATTCCTCATGGTCATGGGCCCGTTCTCTCCATAGGTGATTCATTTCAGCCTGAAACCTACACAAAATAACCCTAAAAATAGTTAAGATGGGGAAAAATCACTTAAGGAATCCACGCATGAGGGTTTTAACTATGCCCTACAGCCCTAATGCTACCCCTAGTGCTACACAAGGAGGATTAACACCGTCTAGTGGCTCGTACAGAGTGTTTAACACTCCCTACTAGCCATCTGGAGGTTGTTAGTGCACAAATAAGGCTCTAGGGCACCTAAGATCCGCAAAATTCCACCCATAAAATTGTTAAGAAAGGTTTAGTAAGGCATAGAGGAAGGTTTTAGCTCTCACCTGGGACTGACGGCACGTCGAATGGTTGCCTAGATCTCCTGCAATGGTCTGTGGAAAATATACTCCTCTTTAGCTACAACAAGTTCTCACAAACTTCAAAATAGTGAAACTGATGCATGTGAAAGCTCAAAGCATCTCCTTATATAAATTTGAGAGACATGACTTTTTGAAAATCATTAAAGAGGAAGTAGTCCATTCTCCATGATTTTTTATCATGCATGAACCCAGATAATAGGAATTGCTACTTTTTTATACTTTTTATCGCTTTTGATGAAAGTACTTTCAGGAATGAAAAGCAGTAAAAGTTGCATGCAATTCTCAATAGAGCACTTTTGGAGATATTTTATTGCTCTTTAAAAAATATAAACATCTCTAAGTTTTTTGTCGTGGGGCTCGTTAAACATACACCGTCATCAGTAGAGCACTTTTAGGGATATTTTATTGCTCTTTAAAAAATATAAACAGCTCCGAGTTTTCATCGTTAAGCTCGTTAAATCTTTGCGACGACAGCCAGAGCACTTTTTGCGATATTTTATTGCTCTTTAAACAATATAAACATCTCCAAGTTTTCATCATTATGCTCATTAAATACATGTAACGATGCTCTGAGCGACTCTTTTTTGATCTTTTTCCAACTCATAAACTGAAAAATACCAAAGGGGAATTCTTTTTAGGCACTCTTTTCTCGCTCTTTAAAAATAAAAAATCTTGAGCTATGTCTTGCTGCTCATTAAACTTGCTAAAGACGACCAGAACATTCTTTTAGGTGCTTTTCTCGCTCGTTAAAACTGAAAAATCTTGAGCTTTTGTTACTGGGCTCGTTAAAAATTGATGACAAAACACGAGGTTAGTCTGTCACCTAGTACTCGTAACAAAATGAGGTCAACATCTATTGGAAAAAGGTTTCTCTTTATCTGGGTTCAATAGATTAAAAGACGGAAAAGTAACCAATCCAGGTATACTATTAACCTTTTTTCGCACCTTGTTAACAACTATGACAAAGGGACCACCATGGAGTCTCTCTTTACGATCTTTTCATACTCTCTAAAGATGAAAAGACCATTGAGTTGTCTAGTTTGGACTCTTTAAATACACAGATAAGATATAGAGTCATTCTTTTTATGATACTTTTCAGACTCTTAAAACATGAAAAAATCGACGAGTTTTCCTATCTAGACTCATTAAACTAATCAAATAGGGCAAAGAATCGTTCTTTTTGTGATCCTTTTTAGACTCTTTAAACATGAAAATATCGATGATTTTACCCGTCTGGACTCATTAAAAAATGAGACGGGGAAAGTGGACAATACAATTATATTCCATGTTTGAAAGCATGGTTTGGTAGCAATCGTTCCCTTGAACATGGCACTCCCTCAGATAAACCTTCATTTTGATAGCCTCTCAATATGAACCCTACCAACCTATGAGTTTTAGCCTATATACCCTAATGTAATTGTATCTCCCTATCTTAACACTCTGTAGTGTTCATGAGTCTAGTGCTGTCTGGTTAAAACCGTTGTCATGCCTTCTACTGTTCAAGGGTCCCCATTTGTTTCCTCTATCAACCAATTATACATATCTTTCATCATGCCATTCGTTGTTTAGACCCAAATTCTCAAAAGATTCCTCAAAAAACAAAATCATTCTTGTCCGATTTCGTGTCGACTGATGTAGGACACGTCATTGCCTACCTTTCGACAAGTTTCTTCTTATTGATTTCAACACTCTATCTAGGAAGATAACCCAGAAACACATTCAGTGCCTCGGTACTTGCAGACATTAGTGGCAAGTTACCTTGTGTTTGATCACGGGTTTTCAATATTGGCTCCTAGTTAAGCTATTTTATGAGTGTTCAACGACAAAGAAATTTTTCACACTCGCTAGTTTGCACTGTGCATCTTGGAGACCATCACCATTATTGGTGGCCTTCCTCACATCTGTTAACGATCTCCATTATTGAGTGGTAATTAGATGATTTCGTGCATGTTCGACGTTAACATTTCTTATCACATGTACCGATATATGCTGTTTGGTGAAGCGGAAATCAAGACCTTGCGTAGAGGTTTGCATCATTTAGCCTTGTTTCCTCTCCCAAGTTGCGGATATTGTTCTTTGGAGACAACTATTTCAAGATGATCTATTATGGCATTGGATCTGCTCTGTGCTTATCGGTGGCTAGCATTGTTATATCTCAAAAGAGAAAATTACTCTGACGTAGCTACTGAGCATGGGAATGCCCGACTCAGGACATGATTTTAGCAGTTTATATATATGTATGTGTTGTATCAGGTTTTCCTTGCCACCTGAAACTTCTCTCTCTCTACAAAAATTTTGACATAAAATTACAGTTTTTTCTAAAGTATTTCAGCCATCATCTCTGCCTCTGATCTCATACTTTAGGGGGCATTTGTTATAGGACAAAATGACCTCCTCGTCAACTCAAAGGTGAAAGACAAGATGACTGAAGCAAAGACCACAATTACAGGCCTTGATTCCACACTAACGCTCTCTGCACACTACTAACCTGCTTTATAAAACTTGTTACCAAGCATAGAGGAGCGTTAGTCACCATGCTAATTCAAGTTGTTAGACCAAGGGGAGCATTAGTGAACCTAAGGGAAGTTCAGAAGGTCAAGCCAACGATCCTGCTCATAAATATCTGGATATTAATCCCTAAATTTGCTCAAGAAAAGCAAGGAAACTCCAAAAATCATGTTATTTGGAGAATTTCCAATCTGAGAATGAAGGAAAATGGGAAAAGGCTTGAAAATAGGGCAAGTTCATGGCTTTTTCCCTAATGAACTCTAGGAGGAGCTTGGCATCCCTAATTCGATTGCTACATAAGCAGCGAGAGGGCCATTGTGAAAGGGGTCAGAGCATTTGGAAGGATAGCCCACTGAGTTGTTCTAAACTATCATAAGCTTGAAGAAGTGAGCTGAAAGAGGGAGAGAGAGAGAGGAAGAATGGGTAGAGGAAGGCTGATATGACGAATGGTTGTAATCACCGTTCCACTATAAATATAGAACTGCATTTGTGTTCCCTACTCCATAGTGTTGGAAATGTTGTTCATTTATTTGTTCATTCTGATGCTTGTCGAGATGAATAGTTAAGTTATACACTAATACATGTTTATTGTGCATTCTTACATTAGTTTTCAAGAGCGTATGGTGTGATTGGTTTACCTTGTCCTTTGTGCAGGAATTGTCTTGGAGTAGGCCTCGAAGGAGTTCTTCTTGCTGCATAGAGATATCCAAACAAATCTAGAAGGAGCTAAAGGTGATCCTCTTTCCATACCTTGTCAATTTATGTTTGATAGATGAACATGTGTGTAACTTGGTAGCTTTTGCAGATAATCTTACAATTTGCCGAAGGTACCGGGAAGGCCTTTGAGGGTAGTTTTCATCGCATGCATTTTACCCCATAACATCGGTGGCCCAGTCTATTCCTAGTAGCGTAGGATAGGGATTACTATCATCAAAAATCTCTATCACTTCAAAATCCACCTTTGCACTTGCACCTTCAATATCTACTGTTACCCCTTGCAATCTTCCCATGGGAAAGATCTTCTATTGGTTTTCCATTCGTAACTGAATAGGAGACCACTATAGCACGAGTCTACCCATTCGTTCCCAAGTTCTTTTTGGCAGTACATTCGTGACCGATTCGAGATCTAGGATTACCTGATTGATTTCATATTCGCCGATTTTCACAATCAACCTCATTTCCCTTCCTATACGCAATGCATGCTTTCCAAGTTTTCGGACCACGCATGGTTCTACTAACCCCACGCACCTAGTGATAAGTTCCTGTAGTCCTTTTACTACTTGAATGTCTCGTAGCAATTTTATGCATGTCTCCAGAAAGGTACTGAGCATTGAAGGATCCATCCCTGATTCTAGTTGATCCTTATTAGCTAATGTCGAGGGCTCTATGAAGCTCTTCTTAGCTTCCATGAATGTCTCTGTCACGCATTCTAAATCAAATTCAGTTTCCTTTGTAGGAGCCTTGCGAACCCACGCACTTTCTTCTGACTATTTCCCTTTATCCTCACTAGTGGCCACACCACTCCTGAGCATCATTTTTACATTCGGGTCTTCTTTGCGCGGTCCAGACCTCATCATTTGTAGATTTTGAGTCGAAGGGGGTTGAAGTACTCCTTTTTCATGTAGTTTCACTATCAATGTAGGGTAGTCTTCTACCTCATGCTCAAACTGAGTACAATACAAAAATGATGTCCTTTTCAGGTTTGTAAAATCACAGACATAGTGTCCTAGCCCTCCGCAATTATAACAAATTAACTATCCACAACCCCTTCCTGGTCCCATTCCACCTCGACCTAAACCACACCTGTGAAATCTAGCGCATGTCATTCCTACATTCGGGTCGAGGGCTCGCATTTCGGTCTGCACCCTGTAGGCAAGATTTCAATCCATCATTACCTTGTAGCTTCTGTAGGTGCACTTATCATGGCCTATTGACCTCCAGAAATTACAAAATAATTGTTGGGACATAGTGTGTTTTCCTCCTATCTGACAGATCGCGCACCATAATGTAGGCACCGCACTCAGTCTTATCTGTGCCTTAGGTCTTAATGGCATTGGCACTCCTCCTACCAAGTAATTTGCGAACACTGGACAATGGCCCTTGTCATGCCCATGGCCTTTGCATTTTATGTACCATACCTCCTTGTGCGCCTCTGGATGAGATGTCCTATCCTGTTTCAAAATCTACATTTCCAGACATAGATTTTGCAGTTGCATGTGGATTTGTTGGACTCACAGATTAGGGTCTTGTATAGGTGTCTCATGTAATCTCATTGCCATCTCCAAAGCTTCAGCCTAGGTGGAGATTTTTTGTTGTGACAGGGCCGTCCATAAGTGCGATGTTAGTGATGCTACAAACCATTTTCGGTGCTGTCCATCTATCAACATCATGTTGGCTTCGCGAATCACACCCTTTAGTCTTTCGTCCAGATCCCAAGGGGTCTCACCTGGGAACACCGCGATTTCCTTAAACCCGATGATTGATTGCATTTCTAACATTGGCCTACTAAATTCCCTGTTCAGCGCAATTTGTATTTCGACGATTCTTTCCTTGGATGGTCATTAGAATGCTTGATGTACCATGTTAATGCGTGATCCTGCAACACGCTCACCAGTGTAGCCTTTTTGATATTTTCATCCATGATGCCCTGTGCTTCCCATACTTCTCTTACCACGAACTAGAATTGGTCCAGATCTTCATTCCCAACTCCTCTGAATATTGGTAGTTTGATCATACTCGCCATACTAAACTGTGGTGGTGGCGGAGGTGGGGTGGGTCGAGATGCATGTGAGGAGGGTGAGATGGGAGACGGCGTGGGTGGAGGTGCTAAATGCGGAATGCGTTGCCTTATCAGACTGATCGCACTTCTCATAGAATCTTTCACAAGCTCCTCCTTGCTTTCCCACGAGGGGGAAATTAACCGACTGGTTTCCAATTCTTCACTACTTCCGCTTCTGTAGATCTTCCCACTTCGTGTAGTCCCAAACATTAATTTATTCGTATAACCTGCTTTTCACACAATAGCATCTTAATCCAAGTGTCCAAAGATTTAATATACTTACATCACGGTCCCTTGAGGAAATGTTGCTCCGCCTCACTGTAGCTGACAGTCGTATCTACCGCAAACTCAGCAATAAATACTCCTATAATTCAGTCGAGCCAATGGTCCACAGCTCACACAATCTTATCTCCTGATGCTTCTAGTCTACGCACTAATTCTGAAGTCCACACGATTGGTTTGTCAAGCCTACACGTTTCTTGATTGTCTGTTAGCTTCGCAATCCACTCATACATTTCAAAAGGAAAGGATGCAAAGAAAATTTCATGGATTTTCGTATACAAGTAGCACTCCAACCACTGTTCCTTAGATACTCATGGATTTCTATTTTCTTACGCTACGAACTCGTGAGTCTTCTTGTCCAACCACTCTTCAATTTATTTTTTCGTGGGATTCCAGTGGCACAACATCGGACATCCCTTATGAAAATCCCGATCCTGGAAATGGAACCATTTGTTGGTTTGTATGGGCCTAACCCAGGTTCAGAGGTGATTTAGACAAACAAATCTTAGTACTACTGGCCCTTTCGGCAATAGTCCATGGAGCGCAGACTGAGGTCTCACCTGAGGTAGTATGGGAGGGTCCTAGAACTAGGTTTTCGCACCCTGGGGATGTGTGATGAGCTTCTAGCAGTCCGTAGTTTGACCCTGCGTGCACGTCACTACACGCACCTATTAGTCCCTCGCAACTTGTGATGTTGCCTCTGCGTAGCCTTACTCAGGGCACGATCCATATTATACCCAAGTTCCTTACTATTTACCCTGTTATTACCCAATTACTTAACTTATTTGTGTAAGACTAGTGATAATTAACAGTATATCCAACAATCATATAAGTGCGCATGATAAATAAAACATAGTAAATGTAAAGAAGACAATACACAAGCAGATGCATAGAAATTGGAATCAACTTCTCTTTATTATTCCTCATTTAAGATTATAGACTCGACACGGCCCTATGCACTCAATTGTAGGGGTCCATGCACTCAGTTGTGGACTCTACTAGGCCTCTGTGCACTTAGCTATAGAGCCTCTTCCTACTACTACGGCCCAATACACTTAGATTATTTCTCTGTGCTCCAACCATTCGTATTCATCTATTGTTCTCATTCACTACTTTTACAACTTAGAGCCTTGCTCTACTTATACAATCCCATGGTCTTTAGGCTGACATGACATTACATTACTTTACAATAATTTGGACGAACAACACTATGACTCAACCTATACTTCGCGCTTCACACCCACAATTCGCGGAGTCTTACAATAAATTTGACCAAAACTTGGGCTTTGAACCCCAAAACATTGTGTGGGATTCCATGCCCAATAGTTCCATCTAAATCACCTCCTTAAAATAGTGGGCATATGCTTCCACATGGGTATAGGACCTTGGCTCAACTAGTTTTTGGAACTCCCTGTGCTACTTCGTTATACCAAAATCCAATTTGGTCATCAAATTTTATGCCTACTTCTGGTCCAATTATTTCTAACATGACCTCTCATATGCCTATGCAAGCTTCTATTACTTTAGTTCTGATTCAATCGACTATTTTGAAACAACTGTTACCTTTGTTCCAACCTTCAATCTCGATGCAACCGACAATTTTAGTTTATATGTTTGTAAGTTCTTTGATTCCAGAATCAACTGCAAAAAATGTTCCACCACCTCATTCATAGCGTGGGGGGGGAATCCAAATATCCCTCTTGTCTCAAATGGAACCCATGTGAGTGGATCAAAACCTCACATGGGTGGAGTGAGTCAACATATTAGTGGCATTCCTAATCCTTCTAAATCATCTATTCCAGCTAGAGCAAGTAATTTCTAGTATCAACAGATACCCCTCCAACTATCTTACTTTCCATATGGCTCACAAGCACTTCAAAATCCACCTTATATTCCACAAGTATGTCCTCATGTGAAACCTAGTCAAAATCCAGTACCTGGTGCATATGGCCAAATCCCCAATTGGAACTTATTTGTACCAACAAGGAATTCCTCAAGGAAATATTCAACAACAACCTTTACAGTGGCAAGGAAACGTTTGCAACAACAGAGGCAACTTTTGGAGCAATTTCAACAACCTTTGCAACAACAAATGGAGTTCGTCCAACAACCAAATCAACCCTTGTATCTGCAAGGTCAACCATTGTAGTGGAAAGGTCCTTTCTTGCATCAGTAAACCCAACCTTCATATCAACAAGGTCAAATATTATAGCCACAGGGCCAACCCTTGTAGTAGCAAGGCCAATAGTTTTATCACTAGGGTCAACAATTACAACAATCTTACAATCCATATGCCGTGCAAAATGTTTATCTACCTTATGGTTCTCAACAACCTATGGCAGGTCAATTTCAACCCTACCCTAGACATAACCCACCTTTGTGGGGGAAGAATCCACCTTACAATTAGGGTATCCCTTAGTGGGGGAAAAATCAAGTGCCTTATGATCAAAATCCACCACTGTGGGGGAAAAAACCTTACCAATAAGGATGGAATCCATAAATTGGGCCTTATCAGAGGCCTTACATGCCCTTCAACCTACAATTTCCATTTGTAGTGACATTGGAACTACCAGACGTCTCAAGGCTTACTAATGATCGAATACTTCATTCTCCTTATTGGCCTCTAGTTCTCACTAAGATTCTTAGCGATTTCCCAAAATTCAAAGGAAAAGCTAAAGAACACCCTCAAGCCAATGCGATGACTTACCACTTATGGCATTCTTCCAATTACTACATTTATGACTCTGTTAGTCTCCGCCTCTTTCAACAAGCCTTGACAGGTGCTACCATAAAATGGTACATCGAAGCACCTCAAGATAAATATTTATATTTCAATTCCTTGGCCATGGTCTTCCTCACTCACTTCCAGTTACTAATTTGTTATGAAACTAGTACCTACTTGCTTACATCTCTGAAATAGGATATTGCGACCCCCATCTATGATGATATCCATGAAGGGAGACATCAACGTCACCTCATCAAATCTGAAATCCCTGATGAGTTTTTAAATGAATGTTTTTCCAAAGCATTCGTCAAAGAAATTTTTGCAGACATAGAAATGGGAGGTTGTGTTACTAAAGGTCAAGCCATTGCCTATGCCCAGTATTTAGATTTGGTTTATTCCCAATCTAGCATGCTATATGAAATATTGCCCAATTCTCTGAGGCCATCTTCGGATCCATCATATTTGAAGTCTCCAAATGTACCACCTGTTGATGGTATCATTGGATTAGTATCTCAAACTTCCAATAAAACTACTTCTAAGAAAAATATGTTTCGAACACTGCATCCAATTCTCCTTCGAACCCCTCTTCAAATCCTAGTAAAACCTTTGTGGTTAATGCTGTTCAGTCTACCATGACAGAAAAATCCTTAAAAGGTAATAAAAAGGGTAAAGGTAAAGAAAAATATGATACCTCGAAGAAAGATGCTCCTAATCCATCTACTGATGATGCCTTCAAGTGTAAGCCTAAGTATCCATACCTCATTTGTGATGAAGATCACTATACCAAGGATTGTCCCCATAGTGTAGAAGTTAATTGCTTATTGAAAGGGACATCAGCTGTATTGAAAGAGCCATTTCCATCATAACAGACCTAGTTGGTAGACCAACCATAATCCTCTACCTGTTCAGGTTCTCAAGTTTACATGAGTGGTATAGTGCCTATTTCTGTTCCCACCCGATCAAAAGATTATCAAACTCCTCAAAAGAAAACAGTGGAAAAGGAATCCATTGATCCACCTTCTACTTTCACTCCACCCAGTTCTAGTACTATTCATATCGAGCGACCTAATAATGAATCTGTCATCTGACCTCCTCCTAAAGGTGTGCTTCAGAAGTCATCTTATAATATGAATGCTAGCACTACTCAACATTACAGTATTGTCAAAGATTTAGCTCAAGCACCTTCGGTGATGTCTACCTTCGAAGTTATCCAAACTTGTCCAACATAGCAGAAATCATTGTTATCTGTTGTAGGAGGAATAGATCATGCCAATTCGAGTTTGATCACTTTTGATATGGAAAACCATGTTCCTCATCTTCCCCATCAAATTTCATCTTTGATTCAAGTCGTTATAAAAGGAAAGTCGATTCATCGAGCCGTCATTGATGAGGGTGCTTCCACCTGCATCATGTTTGTTTCATGTTGGAAATCCATTGTCTCTCCACCTCTAAATCAGTCCCCAAATACCTTAGAAGCCTTTGATGGCAGAGGCTCCTGTCCTTATGGTATTCTCATAAGTTTTCCCATCACCTTGGAAGGTAAAATTGTCCAATTAGAAGTAGAAGTCGTAGATGAAAATCTAAATTACAACCTTCTACGTTTGAATCATGCCATGTTTTGTGTGGTTTCCTCTTTGTTCTATGTGCTCTGTTTTCATCATGAAGGAAAAATCGTCACCGTAAATCAATTACCCTTTTTCTCTTCCGGTTCTTAAAATGGAAACATCCCATATGTGGGAAATACCAATATTCTGTATGAGAGTGTGGGGGTAGGTCTTTTCAAATATACTGCTTTAATGGGAACTTTTTCTCTCCCACTTCCACATGTCACTCGATCAACATGATATCAATGTCAAGTGATCCATGGATCATCCCTACTATGGATGAGGTTGATTCTTTCGGTGATGCTATGTTGCTAAGTCCTTTAGAAAAAGCTTATCAAGAAGTTATCTTAGCTTCGGTGGCTGCTTTTGAAATTCATACTATTCTTAGTATGCACCTAGACACGTATTCAAAATCTCCTTGGCTTGGTTCATGGGATTCTCTGATCCTTTAAATAAGATATTCCCCACTGATGAGAGTATTGTTGAGGTTATGTCTCTTGACGAAACTCCCTGGAATGATGCTCAGCATTGTTCCTCGTTTCTTCCAAGTCTTAGTGAGATTTATTCATGTCTTGAGACTTTTGTTTCTCATAACCCAACGCATCCACTTCAAACACCTGTTTTGGTGCACGGAGTTTTGTCCGAAGGTAGTATGGGAAATATTAATGCAACCATGCCAATTGACATTTCCATTAAACCTAGAATTGTCAAGAACATTCACATGGGTGTTTCCTGTTCTCCAGAAGAGATGAAGATTTACAATGACCTTTTTAGAGAATTTCGCGATGTATTTTCTTGGTCATATGAGGAAATGCCTAGTATTGATGTAGCTATAGTTGTGCACGAAATACCCACTTATTCTAATGTGAAGCCCATTTGTCAACGTCTCCATCCAGTGCATCCCAAAAAGGTCAATGCGATTAAGGGAGAAGCTGAAAAGCTTTTAAAAGATGGTTTTATGTACCCTATCTCATTGACAATCTGGGTTTCCAATATCGTACCCATCACAAAAAAAGCAGGGAACAATTCGAGTTTGTGTTGATTATCACAATACTAATCGTGTGTTCCCTAAAGATAATTGTCCCACTCCCTTTATTGATCATATCATTGATGAGTGTGCTGGGAGTGATATATTTTATTTTATGAATGGTTTTACTAGTTATAACCAGATTAACATATTACTCGTTGATCAACACAAAACTGCTTTCATTTGTCCATGGGGGACATTTTCTTATAAAAAACTCCCTTTCGGTATCCAAAATGCTGGTGCTACCTTCCAGAGAGTGATGTCATATGATTTGCATGATATTAAACACATACTTCAACCTTATTTAGATGACTTAACATCTCATTCTGCTAAGTGTTGTGCCCATCTAGACAACCTTTGGGAAATTTTTCTACGTTGTCGACACTATAATATTTGTCTTAATCCCCATAAATGTGTCTTATGCGTCAAATTTGGTCATCTCCTGGGCTTTTTTTTGTCTAAAGAAGGCATCTGAATCGATCCTCTGAAGGTAGAGGCTATCGTAAATCTACCCCCTCCTTCATCCCTACACCAATTGTAGATTTGCAAGGTAAGGCCATTTTTCTTTGTTTCTTTGTCCCTAATTATGCTGAGCTTACCAAGGGATGTACTCGCTTACTTAAGAAGGGGATCCCATTAATTTGAGATGAAATAGACTGATAGTATTTCAATGCTCTAAATTAAAAACACATTACAGCTCCTTTATTACATCCCACTGACTACAACCACAATTATTTCCTATACTTGGTCACAACTGATAGTACTATTACCTTGGGATTGGTTCAAGATGATGATGATGGCAATGAAAACATGGTTTATTATTTGAGTCTAAAGCTTATTGACATAGAAACTTGATATGCTCATGTCGAGAAGCTTGCCTTAGTAGTTTTCCATGTTGTTCAACGATTTCGCCATTATATTTTTCTGTGGAAGACCGCAATGGTTTATGACTATAACCCCATGACTTATATTCTAACCCGTCAGTTTATTGGGGGGAAAATACTCTAAATGGATCGTTATCTTGCAATATTTTTATTTAGAGCTTACTGCCGCAAAATCAAAGAAGTCACTATTTTTTGTCGAATTGATTTGTGCCCTTTCTTCTGCAAACACCTCCACTAATTTTACTGAGTAGATTCCTGATGAAACCTTGTTTCTTATCAATACTCTTGACCCATGGTAGAGAGACACTATTTTTTATCTTCAAACCCAGACTTTTTGATCTGAGTTTTCTCGATCTGACCATCACCGCATCTAGCATCAATCTCAACCTTATCAGATTATTGGTGATACATTGTACCGTGTCAGTGTTCATTTTGTTATTCAAAAATGTCTAACACTTGAAGAGGTTGAACAAGTCCCAAATGAATGCCACTCCAGGGCGTGTGGTGGTCACATGTCAGGCTTTGCCACTACTCAGAGAATCCCTTGCTCTACTTATTTCTGGCCGTCTATCTTTAAATATTTCATTTTTGCAGTTCAAAAGTTCCACGAATGTTAGATATATAATAGTAAATAGAATGCCCCACTAGCACCCTTCGACGGAGTTGTTACCATTGACCCATTCGCTAAATTGGCAATTGATTTCATGACCTATAACCATCACTTAGTTGAGGGGCATGGCTATATCATCATCTCCATTGACTATTTCATTAAATGGGCCAAGGTGATGCCCACATATAATGCTAACGATACAACTGCTACCCAGTTCCTCTTTAACCATGTCACATCCCATTTTTGTGTCACTCAAGACATTGTCACTGATCATAGATCCCATTTTCATCAGTACATGATGGAAAAGATTACTTCTCAGTTGGGTCTTTTCCATGACATCTCAACTCCTTACTACCCATAAGCCAATGGTCAACTTGAAGAAATTAATAAAGTCTTAATTACTATGCTTCAATGTACCATTGGAAAGCACAAAAATGATTGGCATCTCATGTTGTTTTCAACTCTTTAGGCTTACCAAACCTCAACTAAGACAACCACTAGCTTCACTCCATTCCATTTGGTATATGGTTTAGAGGCGACACTCCCTATCGCGTGTGAGATTCCTTTGTTAAAACTAGCTATCGAGCTACTCCCCGATACCTCACCTGAAGAGGAACATTTACTTTATCTCAAGAGGCTTGATGAAACCCATCGTATTGCTACAATGGTTATCAAAGAATAGAAAAAACAAGTTAAAGCTCATTATGATCAAACTGTTTCTTCATGAGTTTTCACTGAAGGTGACTTGGTCTTGCTCTATGACCAAGCGAATGATAAGTTGGGAGCTGGGATGTTTGAACCTATGTGGCATGGACCATACATTGTTAAACACATTTTGTAAAAGGGTGCCTATGAGTTGGTTGACTACGAAGGTAATGCGTACAACCCTACAATGGGCTTTATTTGAAAAAGTATTATGTGTGAGTTCTGTGTAATTACTTTTGTACATTAGTGTGTGAATTCATTGGTGTGCATTTCAATTTTTTTTTGGTGTGATTGTTTCCTTTGCAGACATGTTTTCTTTGCTTATCTTTTGTTTCATTCGCTTTGTAGATTTCATCGAACCATTATGTTGTTTTTGTTGATGGTGCTTGTCGTAGCACACAAAACTTATCTTCCACAGCTTGGGCACTCTTCGCCCCTACTGGAAAGTTCATCAATTTACAAGGTATTTGCCTGGGATGAACAACTAATAATATTGCCGCGTATAGTGCAATTATTTAACTGTTATGAGAACAAGTTGCTCTCAGAATCAAAAATTTTGTGGTTAAGTTAGATTCACAACTTCTTGTGCTACAATTAAATGGTCATTATTCAGTAATAAGTCCATAAATTTTTTGCATTTATCTACGTGTTTGATTATTGCAAAGAAAATTTGATTACATTACATATCAACACATTCCACGATATTTGAATACATTAATAGATGAATTAGCAAATTATGTTTTATATATACATTTGCATCACTTGTAAAGAACCAAAGACATCATCATGTTATATGAACACATAAATAGACAATAGAAAAATGTATATATATATATATATATATATATATATATATATATATATATATATATATATATATATAGATATTGAGTCTGTCAAAGTTTTTTATATCAAAATCTCAAAAAATAGAGCTCTGAGACACATGGATTTAAAAGCCTACAACAACGTAGATAATCATGAATAGGAATAGGTTATTTGCCCCCATGATGCTCATGATAGCATCAGACCACTCTAATCACTTGGCCTAATAACTGATGTAGTCTTGCAGATACTCCTACTGTGTACCTCTTGTACCGCAGTGGCATGTCATCTATAGTAGCATACTCTATAATCCCTTGAGTAATCACGTCTAGGTTTTGCTCCATCTCCACTATAGGATTTACTCATTCCTCATATGGGGCAACTTCCTTTATCTGGCGTGCTACTTACCAAGCTATCAGATACATTCCGAGAGGTCTTTGCAGTCCCAAATTTGGAAAATTATCATAAGTAGACTCTCAAATACACTTCAAAAAAAAAATCATAAAACTTGAAATATTCCAAAAAACAAGTTTTACCGGCATCAATCCACTATGCACCAGGTGGTAGAGGAAGTTTTGGGTATCCTCTAAAGTTTATGCCCGCATAGGCGTACTCATCCACTATGATCAAATATTGGTGTAGCCAACTAAAGAATGGTGGAGAGAAATGCATCCATTGACCTCCTCCCCCTCACTCCATCTTAGCAGTCTTGGATCTCTTGGATCTGGATCATCCACCTCTACCCACTGGTATCGAAATAGGGGCACATGCTTTCAGAAGAACATGAGTAAAATTGATCCAAACCCAAACTTCTTCAAGCGTCATGTTTTAAACTTGGTCAACTATACTTTCATGTTGATTGGAAGTCCTTCCCACCAATTAAATATTGTTAGAGAAAGACAATCCATTGCATATTGGAACTGTGATTTCGTTTCCTCATACAATACCTAAGCCCTAGCTATATGGGCCATGGTATGTAGAATCGTTCACAAGGGAAGGTTGTTGATGGTTGTTATCTTCACCTTTCCACTTAATGTTGTTTTTACACCTAGGCAATGCCTTCTTATCAGGGTATTGTTGCTCTCTCCTCTAGTACGAACTCCAAAGATTTGGACCCTCTCCCCTCTTCTGGACACTCTAGTGATGAAGTAGATGTCAACTACCTCTGATTCCAGTTATTGATCTCCAATGATGAAGATCTCGCAACCAATGCCCCATAATCCTATGAGATATTCTAACAGCCCATTCTGAGCTTTGAGTCCTGGGGTTTGGAAGAACTTAAGCAACCTAGAGCCCCTTAAAGTGTCAACACATGCTTTTCTTTATGCATCTTGGTGGTCTTGTACCTTGCAGCCTCTTTATTTCCATTCAATGGCCATATCTATCGAAATCTCCTACAAATAAACCATAAATAATGTTTAGAAACCTTTTCACAGATCAAAATTTCGAAACTAATTCAGAGAGGGGATTTTCATTTCATTTTTTGCTCTATGCCTATTGCGACTATTCAAATTATTTTCATGTTGGTAGAACGAGGGCCTTTTGGGCTAAGTGGTGATCAACACAGATTTGATGATCAAAATCGCATTGATCACCCCTAATTATGAAAATGAAAATCCTCCCCTTAAGTGATCGAAACTTCTATGAAATGGTGAAAAAATGGTATGAAAATCAAGAGAAAGGGAAGAGCTGTTACGTGCATCTTATGATTCATGAAATGGTTCCTCGGATCTCCCACACTGCTTGCCTCAAGAATCAATGAAAATAGGGTAAAATGCACTCTCCAAGTTAATCAAAGTGAAATGGTAAAATGCTTTTTAATTTTTGTTTGTTTATAAGTTTTCAAATACATTTTTACCGATATTTTATTATTTTTCTTGATATCGGTGATGTGTGGTTGTCTTTGTGTTGTTACAGGATCTTTTGGTGGTAATGGTGATCATTTTTTACCGATTCAACAAGTTTTTTTTTTATCTATTTTTCGAACTTATTAAAAATAAATGAAAAAGGAACCCCCTTGGAGTCATCTTTAAGCTCTTTTCTGACTCTCCAAAGATGCAAATATAGTCGAGTACTTGTATGTTTTAACTCGTTAAATTAAATGAATTAACGTTGTATCAGTATACATTTACCCCTTTTTCAGGATGGGATTAACTATTTACGAAAAAGGAACACCTTGGTCAACATGATCAAGAGGTTATCTTGAATATTGTTTTCTACCTTTTTGGGTTCGAGAGACAAACTACAAAAAGGGACATGATGGAGTTTTCTTGTTCGTCTCTTTTTAAAAATATCTATATACAAAAAATAAACTGAGTTACTCTTCCATCGGACTCGTAAAAATTAAATGACGAAAGACTTGTCACCATGACGAGACTGATTTTCTCCTTCCTATGACTTTTAAAACTTACTAGGATGGATTCATTCAAAGAATGAACTTATACAACAAGCATATGATATCCCCTTCAAACTTGTGGTTAAAAATAATTTGGGTACTTGCTAGAAATAGTGGGGAAAATGAAAGTGAAACATCTCTTGTATAGGCAACACCTCGCTCTTGAACATGACACTTATTTGTTTTTCATTTCGTGTTTGGGATATCCTCACTAAGTCACTTTTTCCTTACAAGTTTGGGTAATCCATTTTTCCTCTCATTTAACTATGCCACTTTGTCATCAGGACCTTTGGTCCTACCTTGAGTCAAATGCTGCCACACTCTAGAGTTGTTTCACCGATATGTTCAAGAGAATTCCTATATGCAGTTTACTACCTATACACTATTTGACCTTTTGCCACAGTCTTGGATCATACTCATTTATTCCACTTTATTCCTTGTTTTGTGTCAATGATGAGGGAGTCACTATGGCCCTCCTTCAATGGGACACTTCTTGTCAACATCAGCTCATTATCCAAGAATATTACTTAGGAACTGCTTTTCAATACCTTAGAGATTGCATGCCTTAATGGAAATTTATTCATGTTTAGGAAAAGTTTCATCATTGGCCTTCGATCGGATGATTCCATGAGTGTTAGACTTTAGCTTCATTTTCACATTCAAGGATTGTATTGTTGTACCTTGAGAGTGATTGTCACTATTGGTGGTTTCTCTCGTGCCTATTAATGGTTCAAATCATTGGTCGGTAATCAAGTGGTTTTCTAGCATGTTCGACTTCGACACATCCATTGGCATGTAAGAATTTGTACTTTTATCGGGTTGGGATGGAGCACAATGCCCTGAGTTTTATTTGATATAACTCAGGCTACATGGAGTTATGTATTGTTCATGATTGTATACATGTTTCCTCTATATGCATGGATGTGACAATACCATGGGACCTTATATCTATGATGATGATGATCCTTCTATATCATGTGGCTTCTTCCATCCTATGGATCTTAGACTTCCAGATGATCCTTTTCATTTGGATGGCTTCACACATAATGTGGATCTTTTCACATGTTCCTTTCTATCTGGATGGATGCGTCTATACCATTTGATTCATGTTTTGTTATATATGACAGAGATATCATATATGTATATGTATATGCATCCTTGATTTGTAGGTCTCTTGACAATTTTTGTTCTCATCCCTACAAAAGCTCTTAAAGCATCTCAGCCATCACTCTCTGTTCTTCCTTCATGCTTTAGGGTGCATCTGTTACATAGCATTTTTTCACACCTCCTGCACTTCCTTGTGTCATACCCCGAAGTTCCCAAAACTTTCCTTATGCAGTATATCCATCCTGATATGCAGTCTAGATCCTCCCTAAAGAATTGATGAAAATTTGTCCTCGGCCTTTTGTGATAAAATGAGATCAAAACCCTAATTTCTAGGTGAGCGTAATTGTGACATTGGCTACTCGTGTTGATGGTAGGTTGCACAATAGCCTCGCAGTGCCAGTGTGGACTTGGCCTAGATACTTGCACTAACCCCTAAAAGTAAATTTTTTCCAAAGAGGACAAGAAGCTTCGTGATATAGAGGATTCTAGAACGACAAGCTGGATGTTGTTCATTGTGGATGTGCTTGAATTATCCCAATATTACCCTTTTATCTTATCGTTATGAGCTTCCTACTTAATATGAGGACCTTCCCATATCTTTGGTGAGATCCTAACTCCCTCTCCCTACCTATATATTCATCCTCTTCTATTCCCAAATGGTTTGTCTCTGATTATTTTCACCCTTATGCTGAGATAGTTCCTACATGCTATCAAATTTGGCTTGGAGAGGAGAGCTTGAGCTTGGATTTGGACATGCACTCAGGGAGGGTTGCTAACATCAAGGCCTAGGTTGTTTGCTTCCTCTTTTGTTTATTAATATATACAATTGCTGGTTCACTTTCCATAAATCATTGTGTCAATTCTTCATTTATCTTAATGCTCCTTGATCTTTTAAGTGGGATACATTCAATTATGATTGTTTCAATTTGATGCTTTGTTGTGTATTTTGCCTCTTGTGCAGGTATTTAAACACTGTGAGCAGTAAGGACTGAGACTGAGGAGAAGGCGATCAAGATCTTCAATAAAGGAGTGCATTATAGCATCAGAATGAGGTAGGTCACCTTCCTCTTCTCTTATTTTGATTGTAATTTAGGAAAGTGTCTTGTAGATTATCTTGTTTGTTGTTAGACCCACTGATTGGGCTATAGGGATTGTCTTTGTCTGTAGAGAGGATTTACCTAGACAACACTCTGTCACAACACATCCACTCATAAGAGCCATATATATAGTGTATCTATCAAGTGACCTCATTTTTCTGCGTTATGATGTGGGTGCTCCCACATTCTCTCTAGCATCTAACAACAATCTATCTGCCTCTCTGGTGCACTTTCTCCCATCTCTGGAAGACTTTCCTAAGTAAATTTTTCCACTCCCAGATCCTCTGCAAGTGGCTACAACGCATAGATCTGAGGCTCCTCAACCTTAGGAGAAAAAATCTCCTCAACCGCATGTATTTGAAGCTCCCTCTAAAGGGAAACTCACATGATCTTCTCCTCATTGAATCTAACATCCCTCTAAACCACTTTCATCCTATTGATCAACAAGTTTGCCTGATAGTTTTGAGGTGTATCAGTGTACCCCACAAATATACCCAACTCTATTGTTGGCTCAAGCTTCTTCCATGCATCTTTGGTCACATGGAAATATATTGATGACCCAAAAATCTTGAAGTGACCAACATCAAACCTCTTACCAGAATAAGCCTCCTTTGGTGTCTTCTTCCCAAGTATCTGATGAGGACTATGGTTCTGAACATAAACCATTTTGTTGCATGCCTCAACTCACAACTACAGTGGTATGCCCTGATCATGCAACGTTGCCCTCACTTCCCCTACTATGCTATTGTTCTTCCTCTCAGCCACCCCATTCTACTGAGGGTTATGGGGTGTCGTAAACTCCCATTTAATCCCTTTTGCTGCACAAAAGTTCTTAAAATCAATTTATACATAGTCACCACTATTATCACTCCATAGAGATATAACCTTCTTGCTCCACTTTTCCTCCACCAATGCTTTAAACTCAGAAAACTTTGTGAAGGTTTGATCCCTTTTCTGCGTGAAAAATATCCATCCTTTTCCAGAAAAGTCATCATCAAATATAACATAATACCTATGTTTGGCCATGGATGTTGTCGAGAATGGTCCACACACATCTGAATGGACTCTCTCTATAATATACTGTGCTCGACTACCTTTATTGTGAAAGGAAGACTTGGTGTGTTCACCCAAAGTACACCCTTAGCGTGTATCAACTTCATCTAGTGTAGCTTTGGGAAAACTAGTGGATAATTTTTGCATGATATTTAAAGCCCCATGATGCAAGGTACCCAATCACCTATGCCACAACTCTCCAATGTCTCAAATCTACACCATCTCTCCTTTCATGCTTGAAGTAGCACAATCCTCTACCTTCAACTTATAGATATTATTCATCTGAATCCCTATCTTCTTTACTTTACCTGAAGTTATGTGTCGAAGGAACACCTTTACTTGTGATATGATCACATCATATCCTCTATCCTTAAGCATTCCAATAGATACCAGGTGCTTCTTTAACCCATGCACATACATAACATTATTCAATGGGAGTGGAGCCCCATTCTCCCTATGAAACATAACCATGCCTAATCTAGTAGCACTATACTTCCCATCATCACCCATCTCAATATGCATCTGGAGATCTTTCTCCTCCAAGTGACTGGATAACTCCTTGTTGCCAGTCATGTGAAAAGAGGCTTCATTGCCTAAGTACCATACACTACCCATCATTTATGAAACCATGGATGTAATGAGGGAAAAGTCCAATTCAAATTGAGATGTCAAAGCCTTAGCCATCACTCCTCCTAAGCACTTCTTATTGGACTTCTTGAGTGGACAATTTGTAGCAAAATGGCCCAACTCGTGACAACGAAAGCACTTAACATTCTTCATGTCTTTATTCTTACTTCCATGGAAAGAATATGATTTAGAATTGGAAGCTTTCCCTTCCCCTTCTTTTCCTTAATCGCTAAGGCACAACTCTCTTCATGATTAGTCTTTGAGAAAGAGCCATCCCCAGTGTTCCTCCTAATCTCCTCCTGCATCAAATCCAACCATAGACATTCCCAATCTGGCAGCTTCTCCCAACCATTGATAAAGTTTTGATAACTATGCCAACACTTTGGGAGTCCCAGAAGAGCAAGACTTACCATATCATCCTTGGAAATTGTGATTCCAACACTTCCAAGTTCATCACCACATTGAGTGAAGTTGTTCAAGTAGTTTGGAAT
The DNA here is from genome assembly GCA_031772625.1 of Pinus tabuliformis. NCBI lineage: Eukaryota > Viridiplantae > Streptophyta > Pinopsida > Pinales > Pinaceae > Pinus > Pinus tabuliformis. Next base: position 411,978,711 of record CM062818.1, on the reverse strand, counting down.
AGTCTCTCCTTTCTCCATTTTGATTTTTGTAAGTTTTTCCTTCAATGGCAATTTCCTTTGGTCATTATTGTTTTGATACAAATTTGTCAATGCTTTCCACATAGCATATGGAGTTCCCTTTCCATGGATACTCGAGACAATGTGGTCTCAAACTCCCTCAAAGATTATTTGCCTCGCCTTCGCCACACGCTTTTCCCATTCAAACAAATTTTGTGCATGCAATGCTACTAGCTTAGGAATTTCTTAATAAACGAATTCATTCAAGAAATTATCCTCCAGCACAACCTCCATTATGTCCCTCCATGCTATATAATTTGAGCTTCCTTCCAAGGCATACTTGAGCCGCAAACTGTAGAATGCCATCTATCGATCCTGAAGTATGTATTGCAAGTTCAAATTTCACCTATATTCCAAAACTTAAATCTTCGAAATCTCCTCTATTATATTGAATTCCTCTTTGATACCATGTATAATTTCCTATAGATTCAGAAGCTCATGAAATGTACTAAAGCATAAGACAAGAATCTGCTTCTACTTTCAATCAGCGAAAGCCAATAGATCGATGAAAACAATTTCAACGAGAAGAAGATAAATCAATGGCACATAACATAATAAGTTTCTCTAATGAAAGCCACTGCTCAAAACCCCGCCTATCTTTATTGCATTAAATCAGAAACATGAGTGAATATACAAAACTTGTTCTCACAAGAACATGTCTACACAAGTATGCTCAACTCTCTACCTCACAAGCTGCTATTAGTGAACACTTAGAAAATTTCCATTACCTTCCAATCCCTTATTCACTTGCACAATTCCTAGGATGAATAACCTGTATTTAAAGGGAATTCATGCTTCCAAAACTATGCAATCCAAACACAGGTCCTTCTCTAATTGATGCATGATATTTACAACTCTGTAAATCATACAACTCATAGTACACTATTCTTGCAATCTACTCTCAATTGGGTCTTTCCATGAACTAACATGCACGAGTTTCTCATGAGGGAATCTTCAGTTAACTGGAGTAACACTTTTGGATGCACTAGTGCACCAACTGGCTATTAGTCCTCTATTAGTTCCACAAATAGTTAGAACTAATTTAACTAACCATAACTCAGTGAATTGAGTTACCTAATTACATCTCAATCTAAACTCATCCTAGACCCCTAAAATTTAGGGGAACATATACATGACTACAGCAGGAATTTCAACTCAAAATTACTAAGCTAATTAAGTTAACTAAACTTAATTAACTATTTACAAGTTGCTATGAGAATAGAATTTGATTTTAATTCACAGTTTAATTCAAGGACAAATTAAACTGGAATTTCTTGTTTCCATTTCTCAAAAAACACGGCTAATCCCCCGAACATTGCTAAGAAGAAAGGAAAGAACAAGCACAATGTAGAGATCGCGCGAGGGGGGGAACAATTAGCAGAAACCCTGGTGGGTACTTGATACGGGAAACCCCAACCAGAACCCCATCAGGGACAAACTAATAATAACCCACAAATGCAAAACAAGAACTCGAGTCTACAGACTAATCATTCTTGTGCCATTTTTGGGGAATACAGTCATTACACCCATCATTATGAACAAATCCCTTAGTTAAAGAGGATGAAAGACAGTGGGGGGGAATGGGGGTAAAACTACCAAACTAAAGTAATACAACATCCCTTCTCAAATCAAGGAGTGGTAAATACCCAACAAGAAGCCTCCCAACAACACTATCAAAATCCTCTTGCAGGAAATTCCCAAAGTACCTCATGTCATGACATTATCATGGGAGGGGAGGATGTTCTCCTACAAACATGCAGCTGAGAATACAAAAATCCACTCGAAACCAAGCCTTCCACCTCCACTACTGCAACACCTACAACACCTTTGAAAATCCATCGATATTCCATAAAACCCATTCCAAACATGGTTAAAGGACCTTTATGGTGAATTAGAGAGAACTCAAAGGCTTGTCACCACTATAGCATTATTGATAACATGCCTCAAACTCCTTCAACTATGTTAGCATCGAAAGTTTTGCAATCATGCCCAACCAAATGGAAATCCTTAATTTCTGCATTAGGGGAAATCAACCTTGCCAATTCTCATTTAATGGTCTTTAAATTACATAAATCTACCCCACGTCTTGCATCAACAGTTGTTTTTCATATTCTAGTCTTAGTCCAGAATATCACCATCCACTGCTACATAGTCGATGAGGGATTATCCATGTGTATTATGTCCAAAATATTTTGGTAAAAACATGGATATGCCATACTCAAACCATCTGACATCACTCTCATAGCATGCGACAGGTGCCCTTTTGTTCTCGTAGGCCTATACCAAGGCATTCCAATACAACTTGCTAGTAAAACGGTGCTCATAGACATAGAAGTGTTGGACACATTGTTGGATTATAATATCCTTCTTGGCTGAAGTTACATGTATGAAGTGAAAGTAGTGGCATCTTCTGTATTCATGGTAATGATGTTCCCTCATGATGAGAAAATTGTTACAATTGACCAACTCACATACTATGAGAAGAAAACATTAACTACCCCTGATGGTGTGTTACCTTTTGTCTAATATTCTTCTGATTTGATCACAACCTATACTGAATTTGGACCTGGAAAATTTAAACCATCAATGCTCCTCAAGACATACCTTCGAGACCCACCTATGTTGGAGGATACTCCTATAGAAAAACTAGCTCTGGTGTGCGTGATGAGTTCATCAAACACCACTCAAGATCCAGAACTAGTTCTAGATACCAACAACAATGAAGTTGTTAATTCTACATTATCACCATATGTTATCACCTAAACACCCTTCTTATACCCTCCACTTGGTTTTGTCTTGCACCAAGTCATCATAACACTCACATTTCCCAATATGGCTCTGCCAATATTGGTCTGGTATTTGGCCCCTTAGGCCATGTCGACAAACTTAGGTATGACCTCGAAAAACGTCATTCATGTAAACCCTCCTCAAGGTAACACCACGCAGCAAGGAATGCCTCCATCATCCAAAAAAATGGATAAGAAAAAATGTACGAAGGTGGAAGCTTCAAATGCTTCCTCCTCCATGGTACCTCCACCATGTTCTTTGTGTGAAGTAGTTACACACCCTACCAATATGTGCCCCAAGCTAGACGAGTTGAAATCTCTTTTGTATGCCCTGAAAGCGCTAGTGAAACCTCCTCCACCTACTGGAGAAAACACCACACCTATGCGTAGTAAGGGTTTACACATAAAATAACCATGCACTGTATGCACGGAATACAGGAATTACACTCATCATTTTCCTGAATCCCTTAATATCGAGATGCTTTAGGTGCACTTGCTTAATCCAATACCATGACCCCATCAATAGTAGCCACGCCAATGGTAGATGATGAATCGAAAACCATTTTTTATGTTATCGGGGAAGAAGCTTCATGATCATATTCCTATTCTAATCAATTTTTCTCCCACCATACGTGGAGACAATTATAATAAATGACACCCCAACCTACCTCCTTGTGCGCTTTAAGCGACGAACTAGACCATTTCATTAACAAATGTCCTAAGTTACAAGCATTTAGGAGATATTACCCTACCCTACATGTTTCCCCAAGAAACAGACCCATACTCAAGCGTCATAGTTTCCAAATTTGTGGATGAAACCACCATACTTTGTGTTTCCCACACCTTCCTCGATTCTACGAAACATTATATTTCATGTGCCAATTCATCTCTGAGAACTCAACATTAGTTGAGCAAGATACCCAATCCCTAGATGATACCACATCAATGGGGGATGACAGATCTAGGTCCATCTTATGCATACTTGAGCACAAAACACCACTTGTTACACATCCTAGCACCCATCAACATGTTAACTCCCACCTCCATCAATCATGATCGAGAAGGAAGAAAAAACGGCCTCACATAGGATTGTCAAAATCACCCCACATGTGTGACCTATGCGATAGACACAACCCACTGGTAAATCAATTCCAAGAATTAGGTAAGATTAGAGTTGTATTTCACTTTTTGGTCCACATTTGCGACTTACTCATGTGAACCTTGTTAGATTCTCATGCTATCGTTGCCACATCTGCACTCAAGCACATCATACATGGAATTGTCTATGGCTTCCACATTCTTTAGCAGTGAGAGAAGCATTGAGAAAACCTAACATTGGGGAGACACCTCATGATGATGCTATTATCCAGAGGTTATTAGCACCTAGGAATGCCCCACCTCATGGCACCAACCAGGTGTCATCGTATCACACTATGGGTGATATTGACACCCATACCATTTATTATGTTAGCACTAGTTCTGTATGGAGTATTTGAACCAGTAACTCTCATAGTCCTGAGACATGTCCTATGTCACAAACATTTTGAAAACTTAGAATTTAGCACCAGCCTCACATATAGGAAGATATATTGGCTCCTAGGATGATGATGTTATATGAGGAACCCACTCCCACTCACCATCAATCTGGCATTATGAAAATTCTACCACCACCTAATGTTGGCAGCACGCAACATCACATACAATTCATTTCCTCTTCTGTAGGAACCATTTCTGGGTTGTGTTATATTCTTTCCACGACTAGCCCACATAGTTAACTGTGGGGTTAGAAGGGGGCTAGAGTGCCCCCTTCGTTGCACCGATTGCTAGTGGGGGGAGTCACAGGGGGTTTGAGGGGTGCAAGTAACCCCACTCTACCTTATATTAGGTTGGGCAAATCTACCTATGGTTCTATGGTTATTTTTCACACATGGTTTTGGACGCAATGGATTTCAATCCATGGTATTGGATGCTTTGGCATGTATAAATGTGTATTGTAACATTGAAAGGAACATAATGAAAAATCAAGCTAGTAGTCCTAGTTTTTGGATCCAGGGGAAATCTCTGTGTATATGTGTTTTATGTGTTATGCTCTCACATTGTTTATTTTCTGTGTTCTAGAATTTGTATGCATGTAGTTTCTGTATGGGGTTAAAACCTACATTTGGTATTGGAGTTGTTTTGGCTTCAAGGGGATGCCTTTATTGCTGAGGGGTTTCGCTCGGGCCTATGGTAGACCCTATTCAGTGGGAGATCTGTGAGAACGATTCTAGTGGTGAAAGAAGATGGAAAACAGTGGAAAGAAAAGATCGAGAAATTTAATGGTAAGATTTTTGAGTTATGGAAACTCAAGATGGAGGATTTGTTGGTGGATAAAGATCAGTGGATTATAGCAGATCTAGGTATTAAACCAACGAGAGTGTCCAATGAAGAATGGAAGAAGTTGGATCGGAAGGAAAAGAGAACAATACAATTGTGTGTCTCAGATTCAGTATTGTTGAATGTATCAGGGGAAGCTACGGTGAAGGCTTTGTTGGACAAGTTAGGGACTTTATACCAATCTAAGTCTCTGGTGAATAAACTGTTCCTACAGAAAATGTTGCATAACCTGAGGATGAAAGATGGAGACTTGGTGACAGAGCATCTGAATGCATTTAATATTGTGGTAAGTCAGTTATCATCTGTTGATATCAAAATTTTAGATGAAGATAAGTGCATCAGTTTGTTGTATTCTCTATCAGATTTGTGGGCTAGTCTGGTTATTGCAATAGGTTACAATGAAACTACCTTGCAGTTTGATGAAATAGTCTCACCCTTGATGATGGAGGAAATGAGATGAAAAAATATGGAGAGCCAGAATGGTGATGCCTTGTTTGTATGAGGATGGTCCTAGAACAGAAACAAAAATAAGTCATCAAGTGGGAGGTCTAAATCTAGAGGGAGATCTAAATCTCTAGGAAAGCCTGTAAAGGTGGTGTGCTGGAAATGCTGAAAGGAAGGGCACTACAAAAGGGACTATAAATCTAAAGCTCCTGATAAAGGAAAGGGATCCGATGATGCTCCTTATGCAGAGGCAAAAACCACCTCAAATGAAGGTGGGGATGTCTACTTGGCTTCTTCAAGTACACATGTAGATCATGAGGCATGGTTGATTGACTCAGGTGCATCCTTTCACTTTACTCCCCATAGAGAGTGGTTCTGCGAGTATGAGAAATATGATGGTGGTGATGTCTTCTTGGGGGATGACAGGAAGGCTAGAACCATTGGCCGCGGGAAAGTAAAGTTGAAGTTGCAAGGTGGAAGGGTTAGAACACTTCCAGGTGTTCTGCATATTCCTGCATTAGCAATAAATATGACTTCTATAAGCAAGCTGGATGATGCAGGTGTAAAAACAGTGTTTGAGAAGGATACCTACAAGATGGTTCAGGGGGCATTGGTATTGATGTGGGGAGTTTGACTGGAACTCTATGCAAGTTTCAAGGTAGCACTGTTGTTGATGGGTCCAATAGTTCAATGGTTCTTGAAAGGGGAGAAGAAAAACTAGTGGTCTTAGGAGAGAATACCATGTTGTGGCATCAAAGGCTTGGACATATTGGAGAGAAGGGCCTTCGAAGACTTCATGGTAAAGGTATGGTAGAAGGTAAGATTAATAGCTCTCTAGATTTTGATTTATGTGAAAATTTTGTATATGGGAAGCAGAATCGAGTGAGTTTCCCCTCTGGTGGTAAGAGGGTGAAACAGATATTAGAGTTTGTGCGCAGTGATGTGTTTGGACCTATGAAGGTTCGATCACAGGGTAAGTATGTGTATTATGTATCCTTTGTAGATGACTTCTCAAGGAATACATGGATATATTTCCTTAAGAAGAAATCTAAAGTCTTTGACAGGTTTAAAGAATTTAAGGCTCTAGTGGAAAACCAGACAGAGAAGATGATAAAGGTGCTGAGGACAGATAACGGTGGAGAGTTTTGCAGTAAGGAATTTGAAGAATTCTATAAGATGTTTGTTATAGCATGGAAGAAGACTACTCCATACACACCTAAGAAAAATGGAGTTGTAGAAAGAATGAACAAGATGTTGATGGAAAGGGCAAGAAGCATGCTCAATGGCAACGGGTTAGGACAATAATTCTGGGTAGAGGCGGTGAAGATAACATGTTACCTAGTTACTAGATCACCTTCATCAGCATTGGAGGATATGACTCCACAAGAGGTATGGACTGGTAAGAAACACTCTCTTTCGCATTTGAGGGTATATGGATGCGATTCATATGTACATGTTCTAGAGGAGAAACGAACCAATTTGGATAGTAAATATGAAAAGTGCATCTTTATTATGTATAAGGATGGTTTATAGGGTTATAAGCTTTGGAACCTAGTAACAAGGAAGGTTTTGTACAGCCGATATGTGGTGTTCAGAGAGGTAAAAGATGTTATTAAACATGAAATCAAACTAGAGGAACCTGAGAAGATAGAATTTGAGCTAAAGGAGGAAGAATCAGACTCTACAACAGAGGAGGAATCAAAATATGAAGAGCCACAAACTTCGGGTGTGAGAAGACCAGTTCGAGAAAGAAGGTAGCCAGAAAGGTATAGTCCATCTACTTTCTGTTCAAATTTTGCTTTGTCTATTATTGATGATGATCCTAGCACTGTGAAGGAAGGAGTAGATTCAGAGGATGGAAAACTCTGGAAAGAGGCCATGGTTGATGAAATGTCATCTTTGCACAAAAATAAGGCTTGGGATCTAGTGGAGTTGGCAGTTGGAAGGAAAACCATTGGTAGCAAATGGGTGTTCAAGAAGAAGACAAATGAAAAAGGAAAGGTTGATAAATACAAAGCTCGGTTAGTAGCAAAAGGTTATTCCCAAGTGCCGAGAATTGATTTTGGTGATATTTCTTCTCCTGTTGCCAAGGTAACTTCTATTAGATTACTTTTATCTATTGTTGTTGCTTTTGATTTTTAGGTAGAACAGATGGATGTGAAGACAACATTTCTTCATAGGGATCTGGAAGAGGAGATCTACATGAAGCAACCTGGAGACTTTGTAGTGAAGGGTAAGAAAGAACTGGTATGCAAGGTAAAGAAGTCTCTATATGGGTTAAAACAATCACCAAGGATGTGGTATAAAAAATTTGATACATTTATATGGGTACTTGGCTTCACCAGAAGCAAAGAAGATCACTATGTGTATTTTAAATTAATTGGTGACTGTGTTATTTATCTGGTCTTATATGTGGATGATATGTTGCTGGTTGGAAATGACAAAGAAATTATCCAGGATTTGAAGACCTATTTGTCCTCCAAATTCAACATGAAAGATGTTGTTGCTGCAAATTATATTTTGGGCATGGAAATTAAAAGAGATTGGACAAAGAGGAAGCTTTGGTTAGACCAGATGTTGTTGGGAAAAGTATCTATTCAGAATGCCCCTATCCCACTCTAAGGTGTGACAGTGCCTTAGCAACAAACAAGGAAAACTACTTGAGTATTCTTCTTTATGAAATGTAAATGAAGAGGAAGGATGTAACTAACCTGTGTCTTTCGCTGGTTTGTTGATCCAATCGCTCTTCTCTTTGTTCGCTTCCCGCTGCCTGCTCCCTTACTGGCCCAACTTCACTAAGTTCCTGCAAGATCACAGAAGAGAGAAACTACACGAAGATATAGATTTACATTCATAAAAAGCTCAGGATCAGATTAAGCTAAACATGCAAATATAACAAAACATCACTGATATACAAGCATGTAGAAGAAACTCAAATAGTTTTATTGATATGATAAGAAAGTCCAAGAGGAGATACAACCAAGTGAGTCCCGATCCAGCATCTACCTCCCAGCAAAGGAATCCCTTCCTCACCTCCAACAAAGCATAAATCACCCAATGTACTAATCTGGATCTCTGGGATGAGGGATCCATATATAGATGTAAGCAGAGAGGATGAGTCAGCTTATGTTTGGACTTGTGGCTTCTCTCTGTCAGTTCTTGCTTCCACTTGGAGACTGAGAGCCTCTTACTTATCACTGGTCGAATTCAGTGAGGCAAGTGTCATTGGAGAAGATTCTGGAAGCTTCCATTGTCTCTCCACCTCGTTGAATGACTCTGCCACTTGTCATTTCCTACTCAACGCACCTGGGTAGTGCATTCAAGTGCGTTGCAACGCACCTAGCCAGTGTATTTGGGTGCTTTGCAACGCAGGCAGCTAGTGGAGCATCCGAATTGATCCTGATTTGACTAGTTCTGAGTAGTTTTTGGTGGAGAACTTCTGGGAGAAGCTATCATTGGTTGACCTTGTTTCTTTAGGAGCTGGAACAACATCTTTAGGGACTTAGGATCCCTTGATTTATGGACATTTCATGCTTATATCTGTAAGGCACAAAAATGTCTATAACAGTTGCCCCCTAAAGTATGAGGCCGTTTATCGGGTGAAATGCTTTATTAGGAGGATCCGAAGTTCTTTCAATGCTGGGAGGAGACCTGTAATAAGATACAATACAATACATTATTTTCATACTGTTTTCATGATCTAGCTGAGGCGGGCATTCCCATGCTCAGCTTTATAAATTCATTTTTATGTACATAGGACAGACAATCGTCTGATGGTAGATTGATGATCCTACTGAAATCATCATCCTTTTGGTAGGATGATTATCTGTGCTGCAATGCTGTACATGTCAATGTCTTTATTTTTCCTGAATATATATCGCAGCCTGGATGGATGAAACTAGATCCGAGGTCTTCAATCTCGTCCGATCTTCACTCTAAGTACAAGTCGATCCATGTGAGAAATGTTTTGAAGTCGAACATGGAAAGACATCGCTTGATTACCAGTCAATGATGTAAACTGTTAACAAGCGCGAGAGGAATCATCGATAATGATAATGACCCTCAAGGTACTGCAGTACAATTCACATGGTGTGAATAAAGGACTTGGCATCGAACACCACGCAAAATCTTTCGGTCGAAGGTCATTGATGTATACCTGTCGTCGGAAGTGAGAAACTTGCCATTGAGGCATGCAAGCTTCAAAGTACTGAAGGGGGTGTTCCTAGATCAACTTCTTGGATAATGAGTTGATGTCGACAATAAGCGATCCGTCAAAGGAGGGACTTGATAAATCCCACATCAATGACACGGAACGGAACAAATGATTTTGATGGAGGTGAAAACGATCTGATGATATATGGTTCAGGGTGGCAGTCATGAAAGAATGAAGTATAATGTATGGTAGTGGATGGGACACGGGTGACTCCTCTGGCTGACTTCTCTTGAACATATCGGCGACACTTATATGATGGATTGGTAGCATTTACCCCAAAGGTGGATGGTATGGCGAGACCATGGTGATGTGACCGGTGAATGAAACAACCCAACCCGACTCAGGCACAGACTGGAAGTGTCATGTTCAAGAGCGACTTGCTACCAATAAAGGTTCTTTGAGTTTCTTCCCAATTTTTCCCCAGTCATTGCTGACCAGTACCTCTTTAGTTTTGTCAAGCTTGAGGAGGATAACATATGCTTGTTCTATAATTTGCCCTTCGGGCAAACCCATTGCTATGTTTTAACGAGCCTAGCGATAGTGAAACTCGTTCTCGTCTAAAGACAAGTTTGTCGCTATTAATCTTTTTAACGAGTCTAACGACAAAGATAAATCGGTCCTTTTCATTTTTAGAGAGTCTGAAAAGGTACGTAAAGTTAACTCCGAAATTCTTTTTTCGTCATCTAATCCCTTAAGTCCGAAAAAGTATAAAACAATACAGAAGGGATGAATTTTCGATAGTTTTAACGAGCCAAACAAAACAAGCGCTCGATCTTTTTGTGCAATAATCCCTCAGGTCCAAAAAGATTAAAATATAGAGGAGGGATAGCACTTCCGGTCGCTTTTACGAGCTGGAAGGCCAAAACTCGGCAATCTTTTCATATTTTACGAGTCAGATGAAAAGAGCTTAAAGAAGACTCGTCTTTTGAGGAACGAGTGATAAAACAGGTAGCAGCTGATTCCAGGTAAGGGTTGGAATTTTCCAATCACAGCAGTGTCACAAGGATGGCTAGTGAAATCACTCTTCGCAGCTATTCCTCAAAATGGGTAAACAATCAAATGGAGGTGAATGATCGGCCAATGGAAAAGTGGAGGTGACGGTGCAAACACGACCAAGGCTTTAATGGATGATAATGTTACATTCACGGTGGTTATTTACCGGAGGATAGTTCATTTTTTAACGAGCTTAAACGCAGGTTGAAACACTTGCTCGGTCTTATGTTTATTTTTTAACGAGCATGAACTATGTGCTAAAACTGCTCGATAATCCGGTCATATGATAAGAATGTCTCATATAAAACGACAACATTTAGATTTTTGCCCCACTTCCTTTCTTTATGCAAGTTAGGAAACGACTAATAAAAAAAAACAGATAAATAATCGCTCTTTTCTTGCACTCCAAAAGGTTTGCATGCCCCCAGGTATAAAACAGAGTTTCGAGGTCTCCCTCTATTCGAGCTAACAAAACATTCGTTTTATCAGGAAGGGTCACCCTTTATTTGAGCTGACAAAACATTTGTTTTATCAGGAAGGGTACTACCTCTTACAGGCTACCCAAACATTGTTCTATTTACAGTGTAAACAATACACTTCTTCGGCGATGTCTACCGAGATAAACAAAGGTGAGCGACGATGCCCGCCAACTCACATAACTTTGACAAAAGAATCTTATTCTAGAATAATCCCTATCTCAATCACGGACGGGGTACAGACTAGTCATATTCTCCCGCGGAAACCTACCTTATACTCGAAGTTTTCCTGCCGAAGCAAACCAGGACGCATGCCCCCTGGGTTCCAGTCATATCCTTCCGAATCACTCGCGCTCATCGGGAGGACAGACCATGGGTTGAGACATTTCTTGTGTGAAGAGACCATTTAGGGATGGTATATGAATATTTGTAATGCGTGATCCGGGAAATGAAAGCTGGTCCACGAGCTTGACCACTCTTCCTTCGTGCGGAAAACACATTACTCTAAAGAGTGAGGAGACGATGGCTCCCATGCAATAAATATAGTCTCGTCCAAGGAGTAGGTTATAATCCAAGGGTCCTTGAATGACCATCACGTTCATTTGAACGGTCTTCCCTTTCAATGTTATAGGCACATTGGGGAGGATCCCTAAAGGTCGACTGGTTCCTTTATCAAAGCCTATCAGATTTCTCATTTCAGGCAAAAGCGATGGCGAACCAAGTGCTTTCCAAGCAATAGAGGAAAGGATACTCACAGATGCCCCCTCATCAATGATGGTGCCAGCCATGACCATTCTGTATATTTCGACGATAATTCTGAATGGTATGCTTGCTGGTAAACGGGGTCTGCGTAGTTGATTCCAGTCGAAGGAGACAACTAGGTTGCTTGGAGGTGGGACCAAGTAGACGGTCGGGTACGGCTCTGACAAACTTCCTTCCTGCGATAAAGGAATGGGTAGGTTGCCCCGTGTTCGTCGGAGTCTGTGTTGATGAAGAGAATTTGGATGGTGTCATCCTTATTCTCCTCAGTGACTGTATCATTCGAAGATAAAACCTCTGAAGGCAAGACCGGGTCAACTGCTGCCTCGACCTTTTGACTTTCGTCAGGTATGGATTCAGCTGGTTCATCTTCAATGACCGGCGCTTCAGCTGACCACTTGAGCGGGCCAGTTAGATTTTCAACTAACGAAGGACTTGGCAAGAGTTTTTTATATCCAGGAGGGAGTCGTAACGGTGAAACCGGACGATCATCCAAAACTCTTTTAGCTTCGTCTAAGAAGGGACAACTGTGGATGGCATGATTTCCTTCGCACAGTTTACAAGGAGATCTAGCTCTCCCTTTTTGTCCTGGGACTTCACTTTCGCTAGTTGACGGTGTGCTTTCAACATGGCTATCAGAGGTTGACGCCACCGGATTGTGCAAATGGGGAGACCAGTCCCTTAGTATCCGAGGGATGCAGGGACAATCTCTGTGAAAGTGGTCTCCCTTGCAAATGACACATGGCGATTTAGGCCTGGTCAGTGCAATGTGTGGATTTTCGTTAGACGACACTCGTTTGCCCCCAGTCACTTTTGGCTCCTTCTTCTTCTTCTCTTTCTTCTTCTTTTCCTTCTTCTCCTTAGGAACTTGACTTTTGGCTTTTCCAGCCCCATCAAGCGAAGAGGAAGGAGGATAGGAAGAATTAGAGGAAGTAGAAGGTTGGTGGGTAACTCTGGACTGGTCTAACTGCTGATTCGACTGTTTAGGAATAGTGGTGTTCTGAACGACATTGGTTGAGAAGAGCCAGATTAGCAAGCCAATTGTCAGTCCTGGAAGCGACAATGTGGCCATATGGGGCTCGCCAACGTCTCCCCAAGAGGAGAAGGGACTAGGATTTCCACCAAGGGCAATTCCTTGGTTGGTAGGCTCCATTTTCTCAACCTAAATATCAACGCAGGAAAAAGGGTATGAATATTCCGTTTAAAATAAATTTTAATGACGCTTGGACACAACTTGCTTTTTCAATTTTAAAGAGTCGAGAAAAAGCAAAAGATGACTCTAGTCTCCTTCGATTTTTAATGAGCCTGAAGTGACAAGTGCTCAGATGGACATTTTCCGTTAAGGAGTCTGAAAAGGAACGAAAGGGACTGCTCTGGAGTTCTAGGTAGAGGGTGTGCCAAACCAATCGCAAAACCACAGAATACTTTTTAAGGTACGGGCGGTCAATCTTCCCGAATGCTGTGTTCAGTGCATTGCGATCAGTAGGGCAGCCGACACGGCTTCCTATGGATAAAGGTTTTATGCCTATAGGGGTCTCCCAATATATACTTGACGGTACGTGGGAGCACAATCTGTACTGGCACTTATCGTCTCTCAGGAGGAATCACCCAACCATCAGTGAGGACGACAGTCACCAGGTTTTACGACGCCGGAACACGCCTCTAGCCTAGACCTCTATGTTGTGCGTTAAGTTACAAAGTGTTGTTAAGTTTATTCAATTTATTTTAGGTTGATCTTTCTTAGAAGTTTGCCTTTTTGGATCACCACGAGATGTAGATGAAATTCCTAAATGCAATCTAAAGATGATAAGCAAGCATTTATCTCTTTTCAACAATGAAAATCCTAGCTACAAGGGGAAAAGAAAGACACAATCTTTTCTCAAAGAGCATAGAGCACACTGTAAATGCACTTTTCCTAAATCAAACCATACAAACTGTCAAAATGCAAATGCACTTGTGCATTTATTTGTTTTCACTTTCTTAATATTGATGCCTAAAAAGAAAGTTGTTGTACAAATTTGAATTCGATTTCAAGTGAAAAACACAAACAAGCTTCTTTTCGAAATCAAAAAGACGATTACGACACTTTATGATTTTGAAGTAAACACTTGTTTCGACACTAGAAATTCACAAATTCAAGCCAAAAGACAAAAGTGAAAGCGCAATTAACTGTCAACAGCAAACAAACTTTCTCCTTAGATCAAAACGACACTTACGACAGGTCTAGATCTAAGGGCGAGAGTATGACTAGTTTACTTTTTTAATGGGAAACTGCAAGTGATGTAACAAATACACAAAAACAAATACAGTTTCTTTTATACAACTGAGGTGGAATTAAGGCAGAGAAAAGGGGTTTTCAGATAGGTACACACACTGATAACAGGCTACAAAAATCAGAGATAAAACTGAACAAAATGAAGCAAAGAACCACAGCTGCACAGGGCAAAGGCTGATCAGCGCACCTGTTGCACAGAGAAACTGAATTGCAGCACAGGTAGCCCTCTAGAGACCTGCATTGAAATGCAGAACCTCTTCACAGAGCCTGTGCTAAAGCAGAAACGAGAATTTTCTCTGGGTTCTGGGTCACGGTTTGCAGTTTAATCTATGGTTTTTGGCCGGATAAAAGCTATCAGTAAGGTACAATTAGAGGGATGATTTAAAGGAGGACTAAGAGCTATCACAAAGGGTAGTTAGAGCATTTGTGGATTGGCTGTTCAGATCATAAACAGGCCCAGTGAATGGACTAGAGTAGCAGATCTCTACTTTGCATTTGTAAATGGCAAATGTAGTTCGATTCGCCACTCCTAAGTTTATGAGAAGAACAACAATAGAAACACAAATAAACTAACTAGATACGGTCCCCAGTGGAGTCGCCATTCTGTTGTTGGGAAAAGTATCTATTCAGAACTCCCCTATCCCACTCTAAGGTGTGACAGTGCCTTAGCAACAAACAACTAAAACTACTTGAGTATTCTTCTTTATGAAATGTAAATGAAGAGGAAGGATGTAACTAACATGTGTCTTTCGCTGGTTTGTTGATCCAATCGCTCTTCTCTTTGTTCGCTTCCCGCTGCCTACTCCCTTACTAGCCCAGCTTCACTAAGTTCCTGCAAGATCACAGAAGAGAGAAACTACACGAAGATATAGATTTACATTCATAAAAAGCTCAGGATCAGATTAAGCTAAACATGCAAATATAACAAAACATCACTGATATACAAGCATGTAGAAGAAACTCAAATAGTTTTATTGATATGATAAGAAAGTCCAAGAGGAGATACAACCAAGTGAGTCCCGATCCAGCATCTACCTCCCAGCAAAGGAATCCCTTCCTCACCTCCAACAAAGCATAAATCACCCAATGTACTAATCTCAATCTCAAACCAAAAACAATTCTTTGCAAAGTACAAAATTCCAGCCTCTGGATCTCTGGGATGAGGGATCCATATATAGATGTAAGAAGAGAGGATGAGTCAGCTTATGTTTTGACTTGTGGCTTCTCTCTGTCAGTTCTTGCTTCCACTTGGAGACTGAGAGCCTCTTACTCATCACTGGTCGAATTCAGTGAGGCAAGTGTCATTGGAGAAGATTCTGGAAGCTTCCATTGTCTCTCCACCTCGTTGAATGAATCTGCCACTTGTCATTTCCTGCTCAACGCACCTAGGTAGTGCATTCAAGTGCGTTGCAACGCACCTAGCCAGTGTATTTGGGTGCTTTGCAACGCAGGCAGCTAGTGGAGCATCCGAATTGATCCTGATTTGACTAGTTCTGAGTAGTTTTTGGTGGAGAACTTCTGGGAGAAGCTGTCATTGGTTGACCTTGTTTCTTTAGGAGCTGGAACAACATCTTTAGGGACTTAGGATCCCTTGATTTATGGACATTTCATGCTTATAGTTTTAAGGCACAAAAATGTCTATAACACCAGAGGAGGTATGTTGAGACAATATTACAGAGGTTTAATATGCGAGATAGTAAACCAGTGAAGGTTCCTATTCATGTAGGTGTAAATTTATTTGTTGAACAATGTCCCAAGACTAGGAAGAGGAAGAGGACATGTCCCATGTTCCATATGCAAGTGGAGTTGGTAGCTTGATGTATGCGATAGTCTGTACTAGACCAGACATTGCACATTCAATGGTAGTATTGAGCAGGTTTATGTGAAAACTAGTGAAGGAGCACTGGACAATAGTGAAGCGGGTTTTCATGTTTTTGTGTGGCACTAGTGATTATGGTTTGTGCTACCAAGGAAGACCAGGATTGGATAGAGTGTCAGATATTCGTAGCTTTGTTGATGCAAACTGGGCTGGATATCTGGATCAGAGAAGATCTATAAGTGGGGTATGTTTTTAACATATTTGGAGGTGCAGTTAGTTGGATGAGTAAGAAACAATCTGTAGTGGCACTATCAACTATAGAGGCAAAATACATGTCATCCAATCATGCAAGCAACGAAGCAGTTTGGTTGCAGAGATTGTGTTCAAGTATGGGGTTAGTACAGCGACCTATAAGGATAGACTATGATAGCAAAAGTGCAATATTCTTGGCAAAGAACCTTGCATATCATTCAAAGGCAAAGCACATTGATGTTCAGTACCACTTTGTGAGGGATATGATAGAAGACAAAAAGGTGTTTCTGGTAAAAGGGGACACTTTGAAGAATACTACAGATGCATTGACAAAATTTGTAGGCTCTGAGAAATTTTCTTGGTGTAGAGAAACAATGGGTGTTGCAGGGCTAGATAAATGACTAATCTCTCTTGTGCCCCCCTGTGGAAATAAAACAACAAGTGGGAGAATGTTGGGTTGTGTTATATTCTTTCCACGACTAGTCGACATAGTTAACTAGGGGGTTAGAAGGGGGGTAGTGCCCCCCCTTCGTTGTGTCGATTGTGCAGTGGGGGGAGTCACAAGGTGTTTGAGGGGTGCAGGTAACCTACTCTATGGGGTTCATGGAAACACCCCGAAAAATTTTGGTTTTGGACCCTATATTAGGTTGGGCGAACCTACCTATGGTTTTGTGCATGTTTCTCGCACATGGTTCTAGACCGATGGTTTTCAGTCCATGGTTTTGGATGCGATTCTTTTCATTCCATGGTATTGGATGCTTCAGCATGTATAAATATGTATTGTAACATTGAAAGGAATAGAATGAAAAATCAAGCTAGTAGCCCCGGTTTTGGGATCCAGGGGAAAATCTCTATGTATATGTGTTTTATGTGTTATGCTCTTGCATTATCTATTTTCTGTGTTCTAGAATTCGTATGCAGGTAATTTCTGTAGGGGGTTAAGATTTACAACCATGGTTCGTGTTGTCTTCTCATCATTTTTTGTGTGATACTGTTGAACCCACCATAATGTCGTTACCATCACCGACTGTGCAAACCCATACCGTCTACACATTTTCAACTTCACTAGGTTCTATAGAATCAACCACTAAATCATTGTATTGCTCATTTTTCAGCACAACAAAGATGAAAATCCTCCCTGACAACCTCACGCAACCCGATTCAACACTGGATAATATTTTTCACTTAAAAAATATATTCCTGAGGCCATGATGGAGCTCGAGTGTCCTTTGGATGCCATTCATCAGCTCTCTTTTTTCATACCTAAAAAATCCTTGGTACCTATTGATTCACCGATGCATGATGTTTTCACCATAGAGTAAAGGATTTCTTGCCATTAGGATAGGTAGATCTCCCTCTTTGTCATTTTCTGAAGCCCAGTATAGGAGCTCATGAGCTTCATTGTCAAAAAACATCAGAGACATAAGAATAAGGACCACACCATCTTCATCATGGTACCCTCTATTCCATTTCAACCCCAAACTCATTTTTTGGTCCCACTGCACACTCAAAGTACCCCTTCAAGTGTGCCTTCTCATGTTCTTTGATCCATCTTGTTCAACACATTTCAATTTATATATGTTCTTATCAAGATGTTTTCACTTGGGGTATTTCTTATCGAGCTTGCAGGTACTTCAACAGCTTCCTACCAGAATCAACACTTCAATGACCGTTGACAGTGAAGGTATCATTATCCACCCTACAAATATTTACATATCCTGACATCATTTCTATGAAATGCACTGTAGGGTCCATCATCTCGACCATGTTTACCCCCACCTTCCCTTATACATGGTAAACATCCATCCCAATCGATAGAACCTTCCCATTCATGGATCACCCCATTTTGTAGACCCTTCACAGCATTATATCCATGACCATCCAATCAATACTAGGAGCCATCTCACATGCATGCTTCAAATATTAGCCTCATTATTCTCTTCTTCACATATTCCTTACCAACCCCACTCCTGGGCCACCTCGTTTATTTGTGATAGATCAAGTCGAACGCACTACAACATTCTACATTTGGCCTATCATCCCTCCATTTTCATCACTTCATCCACCTCATCAACCCCACACTGAGACTAAACATTTCCCACCCTCTGTACAAAACACCTTATCTTCATCATCATTTAGGTCACCATTGTTATGGGGCACCCATCTCCATGTTTGTACATCCAAAACCACCTTTACATTATTTTCCAAGTGTACAAAGTTTTTTTAGGAAAAGGGTTCCCACCCATATTTTCATGTGTCATACCCATGATAGTTCCTAGTCACCCCTGGTTCGAACTCATTGACCACTGCCCCATCCATTCATCATTCATCACCCAATTCAAAACATGCTCACACCTACCCTGGATGTCCTATCAACTCCAGGATTTCCCCCAAAAGAATGGTTTGACTATCGCCACTCACATTAATGCTCCAACCTCGGGCAGCTGATTGTTTCCATTCATACTTTCCACATTCACTATAATTTCATTTTTACCCACCATATTACAATCATATTTCTCTGTCATGATTCCTTGAGTCAAAAGTTTGGGCAGTTCATCCCTTTTTCCTCTCAATTCAACACCCATCTTCCAGGATGAAGGCAGCACCTTGGGTGCTTCCCCCCTTAAGGGACATCCTCAAGTGGAACAACAGGATTCACTATTTCCCATTGATGTCATCAACCCCCTTGACGTTTGACACAAACAAAATATTTCATGTCCGAGTGGTATCATACTTTGTGGTCGTTGTAGTTCTCTCATGTAGTCAAAGACCCATGCATCGCTTAGCACCTCTTTCATTAGTGCTTACATTTCAATGAATAGGAGGTACCCACAGTCAAAGACCCATGCATCCATGAGCACCTCACTCAACAAGGATTCACCATTTTTTGATGCATGGGGGCACCTAATTCATTCTATGTTCTAAAAGTGCCCTTGAGGGCATAAGGAGTCATCATCGTCAGCCACCAGCATGTCAGCCACTACAATGCTAACTTGACATGAATATGTTGGGTCCCTATAATACTAGTGATTAACCCATTACTATTTTAATTGTACCCCTTATTAATATTGTTGTGCCCCTATTATCCCCATATTGTTATTACTATGCCCCATAGAATCCCTTTATTGTTATTTTTGTGGCTTTATATTATTATTGTTAGGTCGGCTGGGTTATATTGTGACTCCTTAGACTCTTATATATAGAAAGGAGGTTTTGTCATTTGTATCATCCAAGAATTTTTCATTTATGTAATGTAAAGGAGGTTTTCCCCTCGAAGAGGCTGAATTTTAAGGCGTTGATCTATCGTTTCTATCTTTTTCTTGAGCTGGTTTCATAACATTTGGTTTCAGAGCTTTAGATTCTAGGGTTTCGCTGCTCCAAACAGGTCATCGTGGCATTTTCGCTATAACATTTTTTCTGCAATGTTTCAGAAGCTAAAAAAAAACCCATTTGCGAAGGCATCGTGCTGAAGCTCAAGTCCGAATTTCAGAGCTTTTTGCACTATATTTGTGGAGATATGATCTGAAGAAGTTGGTCTTTTTGCAAACTCCTAAATTACATTCCAAACAGGTGACTTGGGGAAAATCGTCCTAAATTTCTCTCTGAGCATCGGATTGAAATTTCATCAGAAGGTATAGAAAGAGGACAGACTGTAGTTTCTTGTTTATATTTTTCAGAGCCAAAGGTCGAAATAGTGACTTGTGGCACGTTGTACAAGTTTTATCTACTAAACTAGTCTACAATCAGGTCACTGTGGGAGATTTCACATAACTCTTCCTTGGAGAATCCAATTTGGATCAGACTGGTGGCACTGGAAAGAGGACAAAGAGGGCTACTACAGGTCACAATTTCAGAACTAGATGATTTGAATGTACAGAGATACATCAAAGGCAATATCGAGCTCCTACAAAGTGAAAAAGGTGTGTAGATTCTTTTAAATTTTTGCTTAAGATTGGTTTGAAATTTATTTTGAAGAATTCAAAGGGCATAGTAGAGCATTATTATCGGTAACTGATGCCCCGAGGAAAGAAAATGAAAACACCTTGTAAGGAACCTTAAATCTCTAGCATGACTCATGAAGAAGAGGAAGAAATGCAACATGATATATCAAAATTACAAGACCAAGTGCAACAACTGTCCCTTGCATAAAAAGGAACAGAATCTAAGATGGATGGTTTAAAGAAAGATGTAGAAGCTAAGATGGATGGTTTAAAGAAAGGTGTAGAAGCTAATATGGACTGTTTAAAGAAAGGCGTAGAAGCTAAGATGATTGACGTGGAAGCTAAGATGGATGATTTGAAGATAGATTTGAAGACAAACATGGAAGATTTGAAGATAAGCATGGAAGATTTGAAGACAGATTTAACAAAGTTTCTACAAGAAATGCTTTCCAATGGTGAAAGGGTAGTAAAGGAAACTCATGATGAGAACAAAAGAAATGTTAATGATGATTTCATAGACTCTAATGTGACGTAATGTCGGATCGAAGACCCACCATATTCCAAAAATCGATATGAGGAATTTTGATAGCAAGGATCCCACAACATGGATATTACAGATGAAGCAATTTTTCGATCTCAATAATGTACAAAACACACAAAAGTTACATATTGCAACTTTATATTTGGAACCAAATCAGTTTGTATGGTATCAATGGCTTTGCTCTCGTAAACAATTTATCACTTGGGAAATTTTTACGGAAGAATTGATAGCACATTATGAGGATACAAAAAGCAACACTTTCTTTAGCCAATTGATAAGTCACAAACAAAAGGGTTCAATAATGGAGCACATTGAGGAGTTCCAAAAATTGAACATAAGGGTAAAAAATATTCCAGAGGAGCATTTTTATAGCTCCAAATCTCACTCTTATGGTTTGTGATGCTGCACTCATGGCCTAGGGCAACCCCTCCTTCTAGGCCTGGTCCAAAAATTTAAAAAACAGTGTTTTATCCCTTATACGTGACATTGCCCTGAGTTAAACACGTGTATACGTGGGTAGGAATATACCCAACATGCATATATGTATTAAAACACTTAAAAAAATATAAAACTCCTCAATTTCGGGCGGAGATCGCGAGTTTTACCTGCTAATCACCGGTTAGTGCCCGTGGCCCAACTATTCCCAACCAACTCCCAACTAAAAAACTACTTTGGGAGAAGTATAAAAAGGCTTCAATGGGAAGGCCTAAGGGAGAAGAGAAGAGAGAGAAAGGTTATTATGCTGAGATTTCCCTGACCAGGTATGAAGATCCTTATGCCTCCTGCACTTCCCCCATTTGTACAGGAAACCCTTGTTTCCTTGTGTGTTGATGTCCATCCACTACTTGTGATATCATGGAGTAAGTCATGGAAGGATTTTGTTAAAGGCTTGAGGCTGGACGAATCTGGAAGAAGGCTTTGCTTGGAGCCTGTGAAAGGATGACTCAGGTGAAATTATTCCTTTTCTGTACTTTATTTGTCTATAATAAAAGAAACGCATGTCTTGGTTCCTTATATAAATCTTCTTCATGTTTATGATATTCATGTTAGAATTCATATGTGAATGGTTGTTTAAATTTCATAACTAACTACCTTTCTTTATAATATGAAGATGGTTTCTTTATAAGATTTAGTCCATATACTGTTGTACTCTCTTGAGTTGGTTGTTTTGCAAGTCAAAGGAGCGAAAGGAACTCCAAGAAGGGTTTGGGCCCTAAAGGACCTTCTCAAACATAGGACCACAGGTACTCCCGTTATCATAGAATTTGATTATATTAGCATAATGGCTGTGTGAATGTGTGTTTCTCTGTATAGACAACTTTCAGTCTGCTAGGGTTTAAACGCAAAAACTCTAGGGGAACATTTCCCTTAACAAGCATAGGATTGATGTGTTCATAGGGTATTTAAAGGATAATATCCAACATGATATTCACCTTTGGGAACCTGATTCATTAGAGAAGGCATTCAGGTTAGCAAGAAAAATGGAAAGCAAAATTATGGCAACCAGGAAGCATACCACTCACAACTATAAAGACGGAAGTGTTGTTGCCCCTAGTCTTCCACAACCTATAAGGTTGACACCACAACAATTGGAAGAAAAAAGAACAAAAGGGCTTTGTTACAGTTGTGATAGAAAATACACTAAAGGTCATAAGTGTGCTGAGAAGAAATTATTCTACATTGATTGTGAAGAGGAAGAAGAAAAGGAGCAAGAAGGGTCAAAAGAATAGGATATACTCCAAGAACAAAGCCTAGATAAAGAAGAAATGAATCCGACCATATTTTGTAATGCATTGGCAGGAATTACCACTCCTCAAACCATCAAGATAGAAGGACAAATAAAGATGAAAAAGGTAATAGTGTTGATTGATTTAGGAAGTACCCACAATTTTATTCATTATAAGGTAGAAACTGAATTGAATTGCTTCTTATATCTAGCACCAGAGTGTCAAGTGATGGTTGCAAATGGAGGAACAATAAATTGATCTGGAAAGTGCCATAATATCAAGCTATCCATGGGAGAATATGTATTGACTAGCCCAATGCTTTCCATTCCAATGGGAGGTGCTGATGTTGTACTAGGAGTCCAATGGCTACAATCCTTGGGTACATTAGCTTTTAATTTTCAAGAACGTTTCATCAAATTTTCTATGGAAGGAAAGGAAGTTGAATTAAGGGGTATTGCAGGGAAACCAAGAAAGATAATCAGCTCTAATGGTATGACAAAGCTTCTAAAAAGGGAACAAAGAGGTGTAATTGCACAATTATGTTCGCTAGATGTTTCCACATTGGAATCATCTATTTCTCCAGATCTCAAAAAAATCCCGGACAATCATTCCATGGTATTTGATACTCCAAAAGGTCTCCCACCTATGGGTGATCATGATCATGCTATTCATCTGATTCTAGGAAGTGTTCCTCCAAACATCAGGCCATACAGATCTCCCTATGCCCAAAAGAGTGAAATTGAACGTATGGTTGTATAAATGCTAGAGGCTGGTATGATCCAACCGAGTCAAAGTTCTTTCTCTGCTCCAGTATTATTTATGCACAAGAAGGATGGATCATGGCACATGTGTCTGGATTATAGGGAGCTCAACAAGCTCACTATTAAGGATAAGTTTCCCATTCCTATCATTGATGAATTACTGGATGAATTGCATGGATCAATTTATTTCACCAAGTTGGATCTTCGTTCAGGATATCATCAAATCAGAATGAAGATTTAAGAAATTCCGAAAACAACATTTAGAACTCATGAGTGTCATTATGAATTTTTGGTCATGCCTTTTGGCCTTACTAATGCACCTTCAACATTTCAAGGATTGATGAATTTAATTTTCAAGCCATTCCTTAGAAAATTTGTGTTAGTATTTTTTGATGATATACTAATCTACAGCAAGTCTTGGAAGGATCATGTTGAACATGTTGACAGGGTGCTACAACTATTGGAGGAAAAACAATTATATGCAAAAAGATCCAAATGTTTCTTTGGAGTCCAAGAGGTGGAATATCTGGTTCATATTGTATCTCATGAAGGGGTTAAGGTAGACCCTAGCAAAATTAAAGCCACTAAGGAATGGAAAATCCCCACATCCATAAAGGATCTGCGAGGATTTCTTTGTTCGACAGGGTATTATCGCAAGTTTGTTAAGAATTATGGGAGAATAACAACACCTCTAACAACATTATTGAAGAAAGATGCATTTTCATGGACTCCGGGAGCAACAAAAGCCTTTGAACATCTTAAAGAGGCAATGTGCCAAGCACCGGTCTTAGCTACACCGGACTTCACAAAAACCTTATTGTGGAATGTGATGCTTCAGGAAATGGAATTGGCATTGTTCTAATGCAAGATGAAAGACCCATTGCTTTTGAAAGTCATCCAGTCAAGGGAAAGTTTTTACACAAAGCTATTTATGAGAAGGAAATTTTGGCAATACTCCATGCACTTAAGAAATGACGACCCTACCTAATGGGAAGACACTTCAAGATAAAAACGGATCATGATAGCCTTAAATACTTTTTAGAACAAAGATTATCCTCTGAAGAGCAACAAAAGTGGGTCACAAAGATGTTGGGTTATGACTTTGAAATCATCTATAAAAAAGGGAAGCAAAATGTGCTGGCAGATGCACTCTCAAGAAAGGATGAGGATGTGGAAGCATTGTTGTGCACCATTTCTATCATCCAACCAGTTTGGATAAATGAAGCAAGGGATGAAAGGAGGAATGACGAAGAAGTGTGGGCACTTATTCGAAAGTTACAACAAGATTCCAGTACGTCTGATACATTTAGTTGGCAAAATGATTTGTTATGGTACAAAGATCGCTTATACCTCTGTAAGAATTCCCAGCTAAAACAAAAGATTCTTATGGAATTGCACACTTCTCCCTTAGGAGGGCACTCAAGATTTTTAAAAACTTACCACATGGTTAATAAGGAATTTTTTTGGGATGGCCTTAAATCAAATATTCAAAAGTTTGTGGCAGAATGTTTGGTTTGCCAACAAAATAAAGTTGAAACAAGTAAGACACCGGGTCTATTACAACCTTTATCCATTCCAAGCCAACGTTGGGAGGAGGTTTCATTGGATTTTATCACAGGTTTACCCAAGTCTGAGGGAAAGAGTGTCATCATGGTGGTAGTTGACAGACTTACCAAGTATGCACACTTTTGTGCATTATCACATCCATTTAAAGCCAGTACAGTTTCTACTGCATTTATGGAAACAATTCAGAAGCTACATGGAAACCCAAAGATTATTGTAAGTGATAGAGATCCCATTTTCACTGGAAATTTTTGGACAGAATTATTTTCTTGTCTTGGTACTCAATTAGCTCATAGCTCATCTTATCATCTTCAATCTGATGGGCAAACTAAGATAGTAAACAAATGTTTGGAAGGATACCTTCTTTGCTTTGTATCTGATAAACAGACACAATGGGTCAAATGGTTGCCTCTGGCTGAATGGTGGTATAACACTTCCTTCCATACAGCAACAAAAATGGCCCCATTTATGGCACTTTATGGGTATCAGCCACCATCCATCACATCATGTTTAAGAGAAAATTCTAAGGTTCAGGCAATGGAACATCACATCGAACATCAACAACAAGTCCTCCAACTCTTAAAGGATAACCTCGTGTTGGCACAAAATATAATTAAACAATAGGCAGATCAACATCGTAGTGAAAGAAGTTTTGATGTAGGTGATTGGGTATTCCTACGGCTACAACCATATAAGAAAATGTCCATCAAGCAAGCTAAGAAGGATAATAAATTATCACCAAAGTATTATGGTCCATACAAGGTGTTGCAAAAGATTGCTACTATGGCATACAAATTGGAGCTTCCTGCAGCTTCTCGATTGCATCCAGTTTTCCATGTTTCATGTTTAAAGAATGTTATAGGCGACAAGCTCCCAGTTCAAACAATATTTCCAGAACTTGACGAGGAAGGAAAAATTATATTGGAACCAGAAGCAGTCACAGAAACAAGAACTCGACAGCTACGAAATCGATCAATTTCAGAGTATCTTATCAAGTGGAAGAACTTATCCGCTGAAGATTCCACATGGGAGGATGAGAATTTTATACAGAAGTATCCAGAACTACTCAAGCGTTGAGGACAACAATTTTTTGAAGGAGAGGGGCATGTTGGGTCCCTATAATACTAGTGATTACCCCATTACTATTGTAATTGTACCCCTTATTAATATTGTTGTGCCCCTATTATCCCCATATTGTTATTACTGTGCCCCATAGAATCCCTCTATTGTTATTTTTGTGGCTTTATATTATTATTGTTAGGTTGGTTGGGTTATATTGTGACTCCTTAGACTCCTATATATAGAAAGGAGGTTTTTTCATTTGTATCATCCAAGAATTGTTCATTTATGTAATGTAAAGGAGGTTGCCCCCTCGAAGAGGCTGAATTTTAAGGCGTTGATCTATCTTTTCTATCTTTTTCTTGAGCTGGTTTCATAACAGAATATTTCATTTATAATTGCAATACTTAGTCACTAGTCATCATAACAAGCATGGGACATGCCCTCCTTATATTGACATTTTCTTTATAGCATGGTTATATTTATCCTTAGTCAAGGTTTTTCCTCACTCGTCTCTGCAACACGTTATTCTCTCTCTCAAGAAGTTTGTTAGACCTTCAGGAAGAAAAGAAAAATGTGATGTATTTTGGTTATACGTCTACCCCTAACCTCATGCATCAGGGGGAAACCTTTAACACTAGAAAATTGTACACACATTTGTACAATCTAGATGGCACCCAAAGTCATCTAGAAGAACATACAACTGAATATTTTCCAGCTGACGACACCATGAAATTTCAAAATTTTAAATACTCCAAAGGTCTTAAGTATAAAATTAAACTACACAACCTATCTATAGGTCAAAATTGAAAACCGAGTGACTTTTCCTTTGATAGGCTCATGGTCAAAGAAATGTGTCACTCAATGACTTAGGACCATGTCATGCACTTGGAAGATCAGATTCCCTAACATGTTGCAGTCAAGTAAAACTGAATTTGATTTTCCCTAGAGATATGTTTCCCCCAAGGGATCCTGTTTTCCTACTCATGGGTCATTCTCTTATTGACTGATGAAAAGAGGGAAGAGGGATTCAAAATTCTATATAAACGGGTCATTGGAGGACCAAAGAAAAGGCAATGTTATGATGGAAAAATTGTTCTCAAACAATCCTTCATCCCATTGTTGAAGAAGAAGTAGAGAATTATTGTGTTGGAAAAACTATTTCTCGACAATCCAACAATCTAGTGTGGAGAGGATTTGAACATCAAGAGAGCCTTGATACTTCTTTGAGAGAGAGGAGAGGCTTGGAAAGAGATTGAAGAAAGGAACCTCCTTGTTGAGGATTTTTTAGCACCATTGCTCAAAGAATTCTCTCCAAGTGTTTAGTATTCATCTATTGTATTCATATTCTACTTTCAATAGTCAATATAGGGAGAAATTTTCCATTATGTTATTGACATGTTTCCTTCATCAAGAATTATTTATGTGTTTTGTTTTTTAGTTTTTAGTTTATGTTATGTATGCATTGTTCTTTCCATTTGCAATGCTTTGTTTCTCATGTTGGTCCATTAACAACAACCAATTTTATCTATTATTTCTTTGTAGGGAATAACCAACTACTAAGAAGGTGTCATTTGGTACCTCGTTGCTAAAGAAACATCACCACAACACATACTAATGAAAATGAACTATTTCATAGGATTTGGTATGTATCTTGTTGAATGTGCATTCTTATTTTCTTCTATGATCATTGTTATCTGGTAAACTACTTTGCAAGTGAACTAACAATTATTTCCATGCTCTTATGTGTCTCTTTTAGGATAGTAATATTAATTTTCTTTTAGAAGCTCACTCTCTCCTCCCCTTTGTGAAAGGGGCTTATATAGATTGCAATTGTATGCCTCACAATGTCAATTTACTTGCTTGTTTCAAATATTGCTTGCATAATCTCTTATGTTGATAATTGCAGCCTAAGAAAATATCTAAGAATAATGGTGGTCAGCCCTATTATCTGAATGGGGCTCCTACTCCAAATAGAGTGAGTTCTAATTTAGAATTCATACCAAGGAGACCCCCTTTGTTGGAGGATTTCTAGCACTATCGAAATTCCGTACATGCTAATTGGTAAGGTGGAATCCCTTACAACGTTAGAAGATGAAAAGGGGCTACAAGATCTACTCATGTGTCAAGATGATAAAGTGAAGGTGACAAAAAAGGATATAGAAGTGACCAAAATAGAAATGTATCAAGCACAGGAATATCCTCAAAATGTTGAAGCTAAATTGAAAGTTATGAGAAGAAAACACCCTAACATGTCAACTTTCAAATCTACCAAAAGGAAAATTTGGGATAAAACCATCAAGTTGGTTTAAAAACATTTGGGGAAGCTAGAGCTAGTCTAGGAAAAGATAGAGATGGTAATAATAGCCCACAAAGAGATGAGTAAACTCAAATGGACTATTGGAAAAAATCTATCTAATGCAGGGGTGATTATCAATTTCCTTAACTGCGTGATCAAGGTAGAAGTCACTTAGGCAAGTCGGAACAGATCTCAGCTAGTAGCCAGAGACAACGAGCTAAAAAGGAAACACAAGCTATATCATTGGTAGAAAATAAAGTAGAGACAATGGCCATTTAAGTCCAAGAATGTAAATATTATTACAAGTATTGTATAAGAGAAAGGTGCCACCTTTCATTGACAGGGACGAAGATTTGTGTTCTAAAGGGTCTCTTATGAAAAGTATGAATAATATTAAAGAAGATAAAAGAAGCTACGAAGAGGAATATTGTAGAAATTAATGTGTAGATTTAAAACTTCTTATGAAATTTACTACATCACAAGACTCAAAGATACTCTACTAATATGCGGAACTTAATTCACTGTATAGAAAAAAACCATAGGCATGAAAAAGGAAACATAACAAATGCATAGAGATTTATCTATGGAAAACAACTACTCAAAACCTTTGCCTATATGTATTGCATTAGTAATAGAATAGAGATGAAATACATATTCTCTCTTAAGCCTGAGAACAACTTGCAAGTGTATATTTTATCCCTCTTCCTGAGTAACTTGCTCTGGCCAACAATAAGCCAATTTTGAAGCCCTCCAACCTCCTATTTCCTTGCATTGTTCCTTTAGGAAATTATCCCCTATTATTTAGGAATTTCTCACTATTGAATTGTGAAATTCCTCTAGGTCCTTCATTTCACTGTGTGCACCATCTGTACAGATTGGAATATGCTACCACTAATAGTACACTGACTTGGAATCTCCATCTCAGTAGGGTAACTCAAATACTCTGCATGCAACAATTATTTTGGGCCGATTCATTAGTTAACTAGTTGATCATTAAGTGTGCTTGAAGTTCCACTTCCATAACTTGACCCCCACTATTTCTTCTGACACTTAGAACTATTTTAGCTTACAATAACTCAAATTAACAAAAATAAATTGCTACAAATTAGAAATCAAACATACTTAACTGAAATAAAGCTTCCCCAACTTGAATTCCCTGAGTTAACAAAGTGAAAAGTGCCATTTCACCTCAGTTAACTACCTCCAATATTTCTTCTAAAATAGAAATTATAATTTTCTCTAGTTTGACCAAGGAAAAGTCAAACTAAAACTAGAGTTCATGGAGTAGCTCTAGCAAGATGAAAATCCAGGCAACTAACGCTAGCAACATGTGTGGCTAGGTATTCTACTAACTACTCAAGTTAGGTATTCAACTAATTGGGTTGGGGATTTTCTTTCTGCATTTTCAACACTCCCTCTCAACAAGAAAGGGATTATCAACCACCCATATCATATACCTATCAAACTCTAACTTCCCTATTGGAAAGTCCTCTATCAAAATATCAACATCTTGTTCCTCTATCGGAATGTACTACAACAACATAATCTACCTCTGCATACAACCCCATAGATGGTGATACCAAATATCAACATGCTTGGATTGATCATGAAAAACATGATTTTTAGAGAGTTTGATGGAACTATGATTATCACAGTAAATTACAATTGGATCTATCATCTTACCAAACAAGCCAACAAGTATCTTTCTCATCCAGATCACCTCATATGTTGCTTGAATTGCAACCATGTATTTTGCTTCTATCAAGTTGAGTGCCACATATCTTTGCTTCCTGTTGTACCAAGAAACTAATGTGGACTTAACACTGAAAATTCCTCTTGATGCACTCTTCTAGTCTGATGGACTCCCCACCCAATTTTCATCTGTGTAGCCACACAATTTCACTCCCTCTATCCCTCTATACCAAACTCCAAACTGGGTAGTTCCTCTCAGGTACCTTAGAACATGCTTAGCTTCCCTCCAAAATAGTTTGGTTGGCCTAACCATATCTTGGCTCCAATGGTTGACTGAATAACAGATATTTGGGCTTGTGTTCACAATATACATGAGTGAAACCACCAACTACTGGTAAACAGTAGCATCCACTTCCTCACCAGAAATGAAATCCTCTTTCCTCTAGTTGTTCACTAGAGGAGTCTCCATGGGTTTGTACCTTTCCATGTGGAATTTTTGAAATATCTCATTGGAATACTTTACCTGAGAGACAAACAGTTCCCCATCACCTTGTCGTACTTCCAATCTGAGTAATTATTCCACGAGACCCATTTCCTTCATCTCAAACACTCTTGTAAGGTCCTCCTTGCAATATTTGATCAACTACTCATCACCAGTCAAAATCAAGTCATTAACATATAAGACAATAGTAAAAAAAATACCTTCTACCAAAATATGATAGAGGTCTGCATCTACTTCACTTTTGGTGAAGCCAAAACTAGTGAGATAGCTATCAATCCCGGTGCACCATGCATGGGGTGCTTGCTTGAGACTGTACAATGCTTGCTTGAGTCTTCACACATGAGACTCTCGATCAAAATTCTTGAAGCCTTCTGGTTTCTTGATATACACCCCCTCCTCAATAACTCCATTGAGGAATTTCATTTTCACATCCATATGGTGGATCTTCTACCCCATCAATGAGCCAGAGTAAGGATTGATATGATGGACAATTACCTTCCTATAGGAGAAAAGGTATCCTCATAGTGAATCCCCTCAACTTGAGAGTACCCATTGGCCACAAATTTGGCCTTGTCATTTTCTATTCTTCTGTCTGCTACATGCTTCACCTTCAGAATCCATCCTGAACCCACAACTTATTTTTCCACTTGTCTTGGGACCACTTCCCAAACATTATTGTTTACAATGGATTCATACTCCTCCACCACTACATCCACCCATACAGGTTTCTCTACTTCTTCCTCGAAAGAGGATAACTTAGTATCTACTAACTCAGTCATTAGAGCCATATAGCTAGTTTACTGATCTAGTGACCTTCTCTGCCTACACTAATTTGAAGGAGAAGCCACATTCTCCCTTGCATCTTGCACAGGCATCTCATCTTCCTTAGCTCTCTTTATGCCTTCTTTGGATGGTTATGCTTGATTGGTTGTCTCCACTCTCTACTCCTCAACTTATGACTTTTCCACAACATCTTGAGGTGCCTTCTTTGGAGATGAAATCTCCTCCTTTGGTAGGATCTAAAGCTCCCTCTCAAGAGAGCACCACATGGCTTTGTCTTCATCAAATTTTACATTCCTTTACAAAACTATCATTTTGATGGATGGCACGTACACACGGTAGTTGTGGGGAGTTTCTTTGTAACCCCCAAATACCCCCAATTCTATTTTTAGCTCTAGTTTCTTCCTTGATTCTTTGGAGACATGGCAATAAATAAAGGCTCCAAAAATCTTGAAGTGCAGGACATCCATCTTCCTCCTTGGGAAATACTCCTCTAGTGTAATCATCATAAGAATCTGATGAGGACTCATGTTATGTAAATAGATTATTTTTTTGCATGCTTTAGCCCAAAAGTGCAGAGGTAGCCTTTGATCATGGAATATCACCCTCAATGCTCCCATAATGTTGTGATTCTTCCTCTTAGCCACGCCATTCAACTATGGGTTATGGGGTGCTATCAAATCTCATCGAATTCCTTCTTTTATACAAAAAAAACTCATTCAACACATACGCACTTCTATTATTGCTCCTGAGAGACTTCGCCTTCTTTCCCATTTCTTTCTCGACCAGTGCTTTGAATTCTACGAACTTGGATAAAGTCTCAACCTTCATTCACATGAAGAAGATCTAGTACTTCCATGATAATTCATCAATAAAAATGACAAAATGTTTGTGCCTCGAAGTGGAAGTTATCAAGAAATTGCCACAAATATCATAGTGGATCCTTTCAAGGTTTTCATGTGCTCTGTTGTCCCGATCATGGAAATTAGATTTTGTGTACTTACCCAAGATACACAATTTACATGTACCCTAGTGCTATAGTTCTCCATTGGGGAGGCCTTCGGTTATTTGCTATCTAATATTCAAAGCATCATGATAAAAATGGCCAAGTCTTCTATGCAAAAGTTCATCGGCATCACAACTCTACACCTTCTATGACTTTGTGCTCAATGCAACACAATCCTCCACGTCTATCTTGTAAGGTGTTGGGTGATTTAATTGTGAGTTAAATCCCTATCATTAAATTGTCAAACTGGGGTTCGTGAACTGATGAGGTATAAGTGTACTATATGTACTAGTTTATTATTTCTCAAGATAGATTTATCTAATGCAAGAAACTTGAAACTAATTACAAAGAAAATTAAATCAATCCAATCCAATACAATATAATCCAAACATAAAGAAAGTGAATCAATATTAACAAAAAAAAAAGAATCAAAATAACATAAAACAAACTAAACTAAACTTTCATAAATGAAACCACACTTGCTTGAAATGTAATCACACTTGCTTAAAATGAAAATCACACTTGCTGAGTCGAAAATCACACTTGCTTAAAATGAAAATCACACTTGCTGAATTGAAAATCATGCTTGCTTAAAATGAAAATCACACTTGCTGAATTGAAAATCACACTTGCTTAAAATGAAAATAAATGAAATAAAATAATTACACAATGTGACCAATATGTACAAAAAATTAAAAAGGTATGCAAACTTTGGTTTATGGGGGCCCTCTGTTTGGTCAATTCAGTGTCCTTGAATTAGCAATCATAAATTGTCAACCAAGGTGCGTAGGCCGACGAAGTACGGGTGCACAATATGTGCTTAGAAGTTATTCATTAGTTCATTATATATTTGTTAAGATATAAACTGAAGATGGGGGTGTTGTTTGTCAATTGTATTAGTGTTGTGATTCTAAGGGATGTTGATTAAGTTTCCTAGGAATTAATCTCTATCCAATTAGTTTGTAGATGATGTGAGAGTGGTTTTCTTATGTTAGATTGTTTGGGATTTTTGACCTTAAATCTCTATGTTGCAGCTCCTAATTCTCTAAGTGAAAAAAAGAAACCTATTTTATCAGCTATGAAGGAATACCATTGAACTCAATTGTTTTAGGAGAGGTCCTCTCGCTTGTTCAATTTCTGCTCAAACAAAGTAACCCAAGAAACATCTATATTGTGAATTGAACACACTTAAATTATGTTGGATAATAAGCAAAGGAAAGAACTGTGAAGTACCAGGTATAAAGAAAATTAGATAATAGTCTAAACTAGGTATAAAGCAAATTAAAGTTCTTATGCAGATAAAAATTAGCTGGTGAAATCATTATGCAACATTGTCACACGAAATAGAGAAATTGAAGAATTAAAGGAAATCAAATTGTATTTGATTAAAACATGCCATTGTTTGTAGGGGCCTTCCAAATATCAGTTCAGAGCTTCAAATCAACATAATGCATGCACACAAAAACCAATTCCATTCACACGAAATTCCCAAACTATTCATAAACATATCATTCGGAACACACCTAAATAACAGTACAACCATAACTGTATGAAGATTTTAAGCCTAATATCTCTTAATCCTAGCTAAACTTATATCGTTAAACTATCATTTTTCTATTTCGAAAGCAAAATGATAAGGTTTCAGCTGATCTCGGGTTTTTTTTCAATGTTAATCTGGAGGTTGACTTGGAGTTTGACCACAATCTCCTGTGCTTATTTTAACAAACCATTTCGAGTGGACAGGAAGGTATCCATGAGGGAGTCATCCTCTATCCATCTACACCTTTCACTGCTGACTTGGAACTCTGGAACCTTGTGAACAACGAAGAAAACTACGAAATCTTGGACTAGCCGTGAGAACAGATTGATTCGGTAGCCAATTGTAACTTTAATTAAAACAATAGGGTATATAGTTGAATATGAAAAAGAAAACATACTAATACATACCTTCATCAAAACCTGGTAGATATTGCTTTATTTAAGTGGTAAATATATATGAAAAAGAGAGGATCTTTAGGCAAAAAGGATTTCATGGTAGGACAATCTTCAAACTCTACATTCCGCCAGACTAGATATGTTGTATGTCCTCATACACTTCTTCCTTGTCTTTTGCTTGTGCCTCTTGTTTTTCATCTCCCTGTTTCACTGTTTTCTTCTTTTTGGCAGAGATTGGCATTCTAGGCTTCCTGATTAGAATTTTTTACTTTAAACTGATTATATCTCTCTACATAATTTTCTTCTCTTTCTTTAGCTTCTTGTTTTTCTTATACCACAAGATTATATGTAGGATTAGATTGTCACTCTTGGCAATCTGTATCTCACTTTGTGTCTTCAAGGCTTGATTTTCATTTTTAAGATATCAATTCAATGTTTTTAGCTCAAAGATTTCTTGCTTCAAGATGTTTGAGGCCGATTGTTCATTCACTTGGTTGCTTCGTTCTCCAGAGCTCTGTATTGTTTCCTTTGTTGTTGTTGCCTTCCTTTCTAGTTACTCTATGTAGTCATATATTTCCCACTTTGCAGGGTCAATTTCTGGGCTATGTATGAGGCTTTTTGGAGGTGAGTTGTAAGGTTGTGGTTATGATCTTGGTGACCCTTTTGGAGAATTCCTAGGACTTTCAATTGACTTATCCTCTATTGGCTCAGTCTTTGTTGGCTCAATCTCTATTGGAGTGTTCTCTATTGTCTCCTCTTCAGTTGGCTCCTTTTCATTTAGCTCATTTTCCTCAAGGTTAATGTATTCTGTAGTCTTTGAGGTTATTTGTGGAATTATGCTCAACCTCGTGCTCCTTCTCAACCCTAGAGTTTATGTTTTTTGCACTTTCCTCCTCTTATTCTCTAATTTTTCTTTTAAAGGAGAGGTTTTAGCATGTGATAATTCTTCTTTACCTATGCTAGCTTTCTTTCTTCTAGGGTTTCCCCTCTTCATTCTCTGCAAATTTTTTACTATAGGCAGCTCTTGTTATGTTGCCTCTGTCTAAGTTTGAGGTCCCCATTCCTTTATCATTTCTATGGTTCTCTTTCTCCCTCTAAAGGCCCTCCTGCTACTTGGTTTTTCTGGGGATTTTCCCTCAAAATGGTTCCTTATTAGGAAACTCTCCCAGTCATCCCCTATACTTCCGAGATGAAATTTGACCAAATTTTTTACCAAACCATGATGATACATGGTGTTTTCTATGCATTAAATTTTCTTTTGAACATTTGTAGCCATTTTCCTGAGGCTATTCAAGAGGGAATAATGGAGGTTCATCTAATGATCTTCGAGGAAGTGCATCGTCATTCTAACATGATAAAAATACATTTGCCCAAACCTGCCCTCACAAGTGATAAACTTATGAAGCACAAGTAATAAGTTTCTCCATTTGGTTTTTAGAGCAAAGCTTGGAATACTTTTTTTGTAAACCGTGGTGTCGATGTTCAGATTCTTGAGGAAAACCTTCTAGTCCTCACTATCAATCCCTCTATTTTTAAACCATTTTTCTCCATGCCTTGGCAACTTAGTGGTCGTAGTGGTCATAGACTCCGTTACTATGAGTTTTATGTCCCCAATTTCGGCCTCCGTTCCATCGAATGAGAATGCAAATGTCTTGGTTAACTCTTTGTTTAATCCATTAAATTTCTCAATGAACTACAACCATTGTCTTCTTTGTAGCAACTCCATAGTTTTGGGTACCCCTCTAGGAATTGCTTCCCTACTGGCTCAATTCGAACAATTACACCCATGTCGAAGGATGATTTTTCCTTGAATATTGGCTACCTTGATAGGAAAATGGGACTAGTAGGGTATGCTAGTTGGTGGAAAGATGGAATGACTGTGAAAGAACAGAGGAGTGTAAGAATATGGAAGAATTGATGGATTATCAAAAGGATTATGGGAATGAATTTGACTATTAGCTGCATTCAAACTTATCATTTGGTCATTAATTTGGCTGATTTGGCACAAGGTAGTGACATGACTTTTAGAGTTGTGGCATATGATATTTTGTTAGGCGGCCATTACCCTTAGGTTATAATGATTTCACTTTAGTACTATATTTTCTTACTCATACATGATATATAATCTTCCCCATTATTAAATTAAATTAGCACGTACCTTTTAATTTTCTGTTGCTAACCTTATTTTTGTCCTTTAATCTCTTGCAGGTGCCTTGTTGTCAACTATCCTTTAATCCAGATCACCAAGTATTCTTGTAGACTTCAAAAGTTTTAGGCTGCAGAAATTTGTTTAGCTGTGGAAACTTGTCCAAGCTGTGGAAAGTTGTTCAAGTTGTGGAAATTTTTCCAAGCTGCAGAAAGTTGTTGTTTTTGCAAATTAAGAGAAAGAAAGCTTTAGTAGATGAACTTTATTGTTTCTTTTTTTTTCTTTTGAAAGGAAAATTTGAAGTGCCAACAAGTTGGTTTTCACTTTAAATTTGATGTATAAACATGCCAACATCATGTTGGTTTCATGTTTATACAAAATTTATTATTATTGTTATTATTATTATTATTATTATTATTATTATTATTATTATTATTATGATTATTATTATTATTATTATATGCATATATACACATACAATTTGTTTATTATATTTTATCTCTTTTTCTTTTTTTATTTATTTGAAGAACAAACTGAATGAAAATTTCTAAGCTGGAAAAGAAGAGGAATTCTTATTGATTGTCTTCAGTTATGAATTATCCTGAAATATTTTAACAAATTCCTCTCTTGCTAATGGTTTCTGATAAATCTTGAGTCGATCTCCATTTACTAATAGAGGAGTTCTTTCTTCATCATTAGTCCCAATTCTAACTGCACCATTGTCAAATACATTCTCAACCTCATAATGTCCAAGCCAATGGGTTTGGAATTTCCATTGAAAATTTTTAAATTTTGAATCAAAGAGCAATGCCCAATCTCCCGGATGAGACTTCCTTTCTTTAATGTACTCATCATGTCATCTTGACCTCTATTTTTGCACTAAGCTGGTCCTCTGGAAGGCCTCTTGTCTGATTTCATTGAGCTCATTTAATTGTGTCATCCTTTACTTCTGGGCTTCTAACAAATCAATATCTAACTAAATTATTGTCTTATAGGTCTGGATCTGGAAATCTATTGGAAGTAAGACTTTCTTCCCATAAACAAGTTCATAGGGAGTATGTCCTGTGGTATTCCTCCATGTAGTCCTATAGGCCCATAAGGCTTCTCAAAGCTTTTCCACCTAGTCATTCCTATGTAGATGTATAGTCTTTGTAAGGACAGCCTCGATCACCTTATTCATGGACTCAACTTGTCCATTGGCGTGTGGATGGTATGGAGTTGACTTCTGATGTTTTATCTTGTATTGGTCCACAAGCTTCTGCACTAGATTGGATGTGAATAGTGTCCCTTGATCTGTTACAATTTCTCTTGGAAAACCAAAAAGATTAAACATATCCTCAGAAATAAATGAAACTACAATATTTTCAGTAGAAAAAGGAAGTGCTTTAGCTTCTACCCATTTAGTGACATAATCAGTACATACCATAATATACTTCTTTTGCTTTGAAGGTGGGTTGATTGGTCCAACAAAATCTAGTGCCCATTTTTTAAATGGTTTGATAAGTACTTGTGGTTGCAGTGGCATCTCATTTGAAATAGTAGGTTTGTCCATTCTCTGACAACTGTCGCATCTCTTAACATATTCCTTAGTGTCCCTAAAAATGGAAGGCCAATAATATCCTAAAAGCAGGATTTTGTAAGAAGTTCTCTTGTTAGAAAAATGTCCTCCACATGGCTCATTGTGACAAGCTTTTATTATCTCTAGTATTTTGTCCTCCTAAACACATCTTCTAATGATGAGGTCTGGTACTCTCTTACATAATTCCTCATTTATCCATAAGTAGGATGTGCTATTGTAAAATATTTTTTTTTTCTCTACGAGATAAATGAAATGACATTTTTCCTATGGAAAAATATTTAGCAATATCTGCATACCAAGGTGATTTAGTAGATACTGCAAAGAGATATTCATCAGGAAATATATCTTCTACGGGTCGAAAATCAGTGATTGTGTTTTGTTTTCATGTTCTATCTAGAATGGTTATGTTGAATTCTTATAAAAGTAGGAGCCATATAGTTATTCTTCCATTAGTGACTGGTTTATTCATTAGGTATATAATGGAAGAATGGTCTACATGGACAAAGGTTTCATAGCGAGTTATATAATGTCTGAATTTATTAATGGCATGAATTACAGCTAAGAACTCATTTTCAGTTATAGTATAATTTAACTCTGCAGGGGTTAAATTTTTACTAGTATAATAAATGGCATAAGGAGTGAGATCTTTTTTTCCTAAAATAGCTCCTAAGGCTGAATTTGAAGCGTCTATTGAGATATGGAAAGGCAATTTCCAATTAGGTCCTTTTAAGATGGGTGCTTCAGAAATTCTCTTTTTCAATGTTTCAAAGGAAACTTGATATTCAGAATCCCATATGAACTCACAGTCTTTGGTGAGTAATTCAAAGAGTGGGGATGCAATTTTTGTGAAGTTTTCTATAAGTATTCTATAGTATCTGGTAAAACTGAGAAAACTTCTAACATCCTTTTCACAACTTGGCACTGATAAATTGGAAACAACTTCCACCTTAGATGAGTCTACTTTAATTCCATCTCGAAAAATATATTGACCTAAAACAATTCCCTTGTTAAACATCATGAAACATTTTTCATGGCTTAATGAGAGGTTTGTTTCTTGACATCTTATTAAGAATTTCTCCAAGTTTTCTGGTGATTCATTGAAAGAATCCCCATAGACTATGAAATCATCCATGTACACTTCCACACAATCATGGATAGGGTCAGAGAAAATGCTAAGCACTGCCCTTTTGCATGTTGCTAGAGCATTACATAGCCCAAAGGGAAGTACCTGGTAAGCATAAGTTCCCCATGGACAAGTGAATGTGGTTTTATCCTGATCTTTAGGGGCCACCTGAATCTGCTTGTGTCCACTGAACCTATCTAAGAAGGGAAAATATTTTTTTCCTGCTAAGGTATCTAAGACCTGGTCTATGAAAGGTAACTGAAAGTGGTCTTCTAATGTTGCTTTATTCAACTCCCTGTAATTTATGTATAATCTCCATTTTCCATTCTTTATAGGGACGATTACTAGGGCTGAAACCCACTGGTTGTCGAATATTGGATAGATTAAATTTACATTTAATCATTTTTGCAATTCTTCCTTAAAAATTTCTTTTAGATTTGGGTTCATTCTTCGCTGAGGTTATCTAACTGGTCTTGCATTTTGTTCAATGTAGATATGATGTATGCAAGTCTTAGGATCAATCCCTCTCATGTTAGTGTATTCCCATGCAAAAGAAGAAGAATGTTTCCATAAAATTTCTGTCAATTGTTTCCTTTGCATGTCTTCCAAATTTTCATTGAAATCTCAGGTTTTCCCTGGAAAGATTTCTATCGAGGAATTCCAAAATTTTTCCATGGACAACAATGATACTTGTTTAGAGGAGAGATATTCATTTCGACTATGCTCATAATGTGAGGAAGATTCATTATTTTATAGTAAATTCAAAAGTTTTTCTTCCTCTTTTACTTGTTCAGTAACAAAAATAGGTTGTATATCTTCTCCATCTTCTATCCATTCTTCATTTTCTGTATCTATTGTTGTTCTTGCAGGGGGGTATAATGTAAAGTTTTTTGTAGAATTTCCATCTAAGATAAACATATCACCTGACCTACAGCCAATAAAATCGTCTGCTGTAGCCAACCAAGGCCTTCCTACAATTAATGGATGTCCTCCTAGATTGTTCTTGGGTGTTAAGACCATGAAACCAATAGGATATTCCCAAGAATCTAAAGAAACACAAACATCTTCTAACACACCATCTAGTTTAATAACAGATCTATCTACTAATTGCAATAAGGTTGGTTTGTATTGAAGGTTAGGAAGCCTAAGTGTTTCCATAACTTGTTTGCTCATTATGTTTATGGC
This sequence comes from Pinus tabuliformis, assembly GCA_031772625.1. Lineage (NCBI taxonomy): Eukaryota > Viridiplantae > Streptophyta > Pinopsida > Pinales > Pinaceae > Pinus > Pinus tabuliformis. The sequence continues at coordinate 411,938,422 of CM062818.1, read as the reverse complement.
TGCTCCTAGGTCAATTAGTGCGTTTGGTATTTCAGTTCCATTGATGTGAATTTTTACAATGGGGCTTCCTGGGTCTAATATTTTTGAATTTTTGTCTCCCCCGTCATAATGTTTGCAATTTTTCTGACTAACTGAATTCTTTTTAAATGTTTTCTTCTTCTCCTTGATCATTTTGTACTTAATTACTTAATTGATTTTGCAAAAATTGGTATTTCTTTTATGGCTTGCAATAAAGGAATCTTAATACAAACATATCTCAATTCATCCATCATATTGTAATTAGGCAAGATAATTTGTTTCTCTACTCCCTCATCGATTTTCAACGTTTCTTGGAAAGGTGGTTTAACTAATATTGAAGGTTGTCCTATGATAGGAGCATCTATTGTAATTTAACCTGTTTGTTTAGTTTCTTTTTTAGGGAGAGAAGTCTCCCCTTTTTCTGATTGATTCTTATGTTTTTAAAGATTATATTTTGTTTTTTGAATGACAATAGGAGGGGTTTTTGGTAATACCCTTCCAGACCTTAATTGGACATTGTTTAGGTATAGTGGGGTTATCACATAAGTTTGAGGACTCTGACACTCCATGTTGTATCTAGTTGTTGTGGTATCTTATTATTAGGATTTGGAAGTGGTTGAGTGGGTAATTGATTTCATTTTTGTGTACATGGTATGGAAAGCTGTGGGTTTTGATTCTGTACTGGGACTTGTGGCAATTGATTAGCTTGAGGATTTTGATTGGAAAATGTTAAGAATTGTGGTGTAAGGTAGGATGGTGAGTATTGGTGATATTGAGCATAGGCTCCATAAGGATTTTTCCATCCTTGATTCCAAGGTTGTGATTGTGGCAGAGCCCAAGGATGCTAGGCCAAATTCCAATTACTTTGTGAAGACTAGGCAAATTGTTGTGGTCTAAATCATTGTGATTGATTTTGTTGGGGGTTTTGCCATGGCCTTTTGGCTATAAAGTAGAGAGGGGATACTAGTTCTGAGATTCCTTCCTCATTGAATATAGCCTTAAGACCTCGTAAGGATGGACATTCCTTTGTATCATGATTATCTGGACATATGACATAGGTTTCTATGGCTTTTGAGTCTAAGGGAAACTCTCTCAGAGCATGTTTCTTCCAACATTTGGGACAAAAGATGGATAATGCAGCATTTTCATCATTTTGCTTATTTTGTATTTTAAGGGTGTCTAATTGTTCACTTAGGCTCCCTAAAATATCTGTTTTAAAGGTGTCAAGCAAATTTCCTATTTCTGCCTTACTAACTATGCTAGTTGCAGACATGTATATTCTTGATAAGAGAGGGTCCCTAAGAATCTTTCCAACTCTTACTTTGCCCCTTCAAATATGTACACATAAATCCCAAATACTTGCAAACAACAGTTGGGAAATATCTACTTTTCCAGTTTGGTTAAGGAGATTGATCCATTGATCTTTAATGACTCTGAGTAAAAGAGCTTTTAAGGTTTCTTCATCCAAATTATCCATTTTTTCTCTTTTAACATCATAAACAAACCTTTCTACCAAGTCTTCAAGATTCTCATCTTCTTTTTGTGTCATTTTGAAGACTTCATCTTTAAGGTTACTAGGCATACAATAATCTCTATACTTGATCCAGGAGGATCTCCAAACACCAGTGGCATGGAAAACGCTCAAAATTCAAAGGTAGAAAGGAGATCAACTTGACATCAGATCGAATTGCTCATCACCTTGATTCTAATGGTATGAACGACACTCCAATCTGAGTCTAGATGAAGGAGATAGAAGTAGTCAAAGTTGGGTTGACTTTTGTTGACTAGGCAGGATTAATGAAGGAACAATTTGGACCTTTTTCAGTGGATAGAATCCAGCCAAATGCGGCCAGATTTTGGAAAAAAAAATTGTTGCCTCGTTAAAATGACTCCTTCAATCCAAAACCGAATTTCCAAAATTGCACATTTTGTTTTATTAAACAAAAAAAATATACAAAAAGGGGGTGGCAGGCCACCAACCCCGGCACCCCAACTCATAACCAATTCAACATAATTACAGAGGGGCGGACCATGACCCCTGACCCCTCCCCACACCCCTCAAAACTATTGTAAAATAGACAAATGGGGTGGGTGGCCATGACCCTGCCACCCCACACCATCGCTTATTTAAAACATTGCAACAGATTTTGGTGGGTTGTCCCTTGGGGTACGGACCCAACCCACAACAAATGCCATCAATTGAGGAAGATTGATGGAGGTGGGTATGGTGGGCGAGCTGCCCAAGGGGGCCAACCTACCAAACTTTAATTTAAAAGAAAAATTGTTGGTAATGTATAAAAGAAGGAGGAGGCAGGGTTTGACCGCTTGACCTCGTCCATACTAACAGGAGCCCTAACCAACTCATCCAACCATCCAGTTGGGAAAATCTGCCACCAAAATTTTAATTATACATAGTTTGTCAGTGCACCTAGGAAGGGGAGGAGTGCATGCAGTCCGAGGCAGAATTTTGCAGGAGGGACGAAATTTCACTTTGTCAGATTTTAACAAATTTTATATGGTTTCAACACTTCTCGACACCACGAATGTAATGATGTTGTCTATTTCTCTATCATAGTTTTGCAGTTTTTGGCCACTTTTCAGTATGGAGGTATAAAACTCCTTTTTTGTAGCTAATGCTTATACTCTTCTTTCTCATTCCACTTAATGAATGAAGGCCTCCCCATTGATTGAGCAGGCCTGAAGATGTAGTCCAAGTCAGACGAACTTCGTTATCAGGTCTTGTTGTCATATTTCATGCTTTATGTGTTTATCCTCTTATCTCATGTGCACATTAAGTTTTCTATGTTAAGCTACAATTTATGCATGTAATTATTTAACACATCTATAAGCAAAAGATCTTGGATCAAGTGGTGTCAGAGGAGGTCCTTTTAGATTTGAATTGTATGTTTGTATGCTAACAAGAAACAAGTTTCAAAGAGAAGAAGGGAAACTAAATTCTTTCGATACTGAAGCGAGACGTGTAGATAGAAGGAGAAACATGGTAGATGAATAGGCTCGTCATGAAGAGGAGCTCAATTTCTGCAAAAAATTCTATGCAATGGCAGAAAATGTAGGTCAGTTGCTTTCAGGACTGGAGAAAGCAGAAGGGAAAAAGGAAGAAGAACAAGGTTCAGTGCATGGAAATGGTGAAGAAGAACCCCCTCCTTCTCCTTCCACAAGTGGAAGCTCTTCTTCCTCTCATCGTCATCATTGTAGAAATTCAAGGGGTGAATCTAAGAAAACTTTCTTTAAATTAGATGTAAAATTTGATCTTCCCATGTTTAAAGGTGAAAGTAATGTAGAGAAGCTAAATAACTGGATTAGGAAGATGAAAATATATTGTAGGATTGAGCAGATCGAAGAGGATGAGGAAAAGATTCAGTTGGCCTCTCTTCGACTGAGTAGGACCACTCTCGTTTGGTGGGAGAGCAAATTGCAAAGTAGTAAAAGTGTGGGTAATCTTCTTTCCTAGCGGCTTAGTTTCATTTATGCATTAAAGGGACAATTTTATCCCTTGGGTTATAAGCAAAAATCCTTAATGGATTGGAAATACTTAAGGCAAGGAAGAGGTCAGGATGTTCAAAGATTTACCAAGGAGTTTAGAAAACAAGCACTTAGTTTGAGCATTACACATGATTCACCTAAAGTAGTAACTAAGTATATTTGATCATTACATAGTTACATTAGACATTCATTATTATTGTTCGAACCTACTACCATTGACTCGGCTAGTATAAGGGCCATTCATCTAGAAAACAGGGGAACACCTGAACGGGATGACCACCCAAAGAAAGTCGTAGCAGCCAAGAGAAGGGGAGAAAAGCCCTCTTGTACACATTGTGAGAAAGAGTGGAATGATGAAGAAAATTGCTAGAAGTTCCACCCTAAGATAGACCTGGAAGGAATGACAGAAAGGGGAAACAAAAGGTCAACACCACCATGTGACAAAACCAAGATTCCAAGTCAAGGGAGATGATAAGGTCGCAGCTACAGGATTTGCACAAGGTAGGCCCATTGACTTGGGGTCTGATTCCAGCAATGAAACGAATTTTGCAGCCCTTGGGATCGTGACAGGAGGACCCATAGATTTGGGGTCTCATTCTGGCCATGAATCAAGGATTTCAACAGACATAATGAAAAGGGTACTCCCCACAGCAGGACTCCAAGAACTTGAGGAGATCAACCATTGTATCCAAGTAGAGAATGCTGAGCTAAGGAGGCTTCTATAGGAGGCAAGGGAAGAAAAAGAACGATTACTATGCTAGTTGCAAGCCAAGGATGAGGCCGTGGAAAAGTTGTGTTATCACTTAAGAAGCGATTACTAAATTTCTCACATCAGTTTGATTGTGAAGGTTAGGTGTTAGTCCAATTTCAGTTTTTCCATGTTCAATGTAGCGTCTAGGTCTTTAGAATCTTTGTGGTATGGTTACATAAAAGTCAATAATTCATTCTCATTCATCACTGGTCCCACAACCTGCATAGATTCCTTGTATTAAGTTTGTTTTGAGGTTTTTATGTGTTACAAAGCAGCTTAGGTGTTTTCGTAGCACGGAAACGAGTCCAGGTGTTTTTGTAGCGCAAAACCCAGATTTTACACTAGTTGCGCTACGAAATCGAGGATTCGTGCGGATCCGTAGAAAATCTTGCTCAGCTGTCATATCTATCAAGGTCCGTTATGTTTACATCATCAATTGTTAGTTTATACACTTTTCCTATCATGTCCAACCGCTTATCTTCATCATTAGAGTCGTTACGTACCTTGGTACGCTCAGATTTCAAGTTTCAAGAAAAGCCAAGCACTCACAGTCATAATTTGTGGTTGGATTCATGCGTAAGGAATAAATTGTCAAGCATTCAATTTGAATTTCTTGGAAATCAGACGAGCCAACTTTCAAGAGAGCTAGATTTCAAGTGAGCCAGCTTCAAGAGAAGTAGCGATCGAAAATTGAAATAGTGCCAGTCTTTCAAATTGCCACCTTGTTGGAATCCCATGGAGAGAGATACAGAAAGAAAGGAGCACAGGTCAGGCAGGTGTTTGAGGAGCAAACTTGAACGTTTAAACATTATCTTAAAGAAAAAAGAAGTTGAACGTGCATTCAAGCAGGTTGGATGTTGGAATTTCTGCGAAAAGCTTCAAGGAGGCCACATGCAAATCACCAAGGAGTTTTCCTTTAATTTCATAGGAATGAATTCAAAAGTTGGGGTGCTTGAATTGCCAGTCACTCCAGAGGCCATATCTACAGTCACTGAGATCCCAAGGGGAGAAGAAAGATGGTTTAAAAATTTCAAATTTGATATGACCCCATGCAAATAATTTCTGAAGCCGGAGTTTATTGATTCAGATTTAAATAAGTCTGTGCCCAGGAATTTTGTCAAGGATGCATATGCCAATTTTCTTACCTGCATACAGAGGTACTTTACCTGTGAGGGAAGGTATCATAAAGTGTATTCATATCACTTCAAGCTTCTGCTGCATTTCACAGGAAAGATATCTCTTGATTTACCTTTCTACTTGTTTCGTAGCCTAGGAAAAATGTGTGACAAGGTTCAGCTAAAGAAGGAAGCCTGTGAGACCTCACTGTTTCATCACGACTTAGTTAAATTAATCGTGTTGCATGAGCTACAGAAAGTAGGTAGGGACTAGCCAAAGTTCATGTTTATGTCTGGTTTCAAGAACGAGACTGGTCTCAGTCATCAAGCTGCAAAAGGGTCTCCAACAGCAACTCGCCATCATGCGGAAACAAGATCCGGGAGATTTGTAAAATTGAAGGCTACGAAGCAGGTAAAAGAACCTACCAAACCACTGATAATCCAAGACACACCCCAACAATCCTAGAAAGAGAAAACTCAGATCAAAGAGGGTGTACATGAATCATCTACAGGTGAAGTAGTCCAGAGAAGAATGACAAGGAGCCAGTTAGCTAAGGAAAAGGGCAAGACAGTGGTTACTGAAGAAAGCCCAGTGTTGGGTCCCAATAATACTAGTGATTACCCCATTAATATTGTCGTTATACCCCTTATTAATATTGTTGTGCCCCTATTTCCCCCATATTGTTATTACTGTGCCCCATAGAATCCCTCTATTGTTATTTTTGTGGCTTTATATTATTATTGTTAGGTCGTCTGGATTATATTGTGACTCCTTAGACTCCTATATATAGAAAGAAGGTTTTGTCATTTGAATCGTCCAAGAATTGTTCATTTATGTAATGTAAATGAGGTTTCCCCCTCGAAGAGTCTAAATTCTAAGGCATTGATCTATCTTTTCTATCTTTTCTTGAGTTGGTTTCATAACATTTGGTATCAGAGCTTTGGATTCTAGGGTTTCACTGCTCCAAAAAGGTCATCGTGGAATTTTCGCTATAACATTTTTCTGTGAAGTTTCCAAAGTTGCAAAAAAAACCCATTTGAGAAGAAATTGCGCTGAACCTCGGGTCCAAATTTCAGAGCTTTTCGCGATATATGTGCGGAGATATGATCTGAGGAGGTTGGTATTTTTGCTGACTCTTGAATTACATTCCAAACAGGTGACCTAGGGAAAATTGTCATAACTTTCTCTCTGGGGATCAGATTGAAATTTCGTAAGAAGGTATAGAAAGAGGACGGACTGTAGTTTCTTATATGCATTTTTTAGATCCATAGGTTGAAACAGTGACTCGTGGCACGTCATACAAGTTCGCTCTACTGAACTAGTCTATAATCAAGTCACTGTGGGAGATTTCGCATAACTCTTCCTTGGAGAATCCAATTTGGGTCAGACTTGTGGCATTGGAAAGAGGAAAAAAATGGCTACTACAAGTCACAAATTTAGAACTAGATGATAGGAAAGTACAAAGATACATCAGAGGAAATATCGAGCTCCTACAAAGTGAAAAAAGGTGTGTAGATTTTCTTAAATTTTTGCTTAAGCTTGGTTTGAAAATTTATTTTGAAGGAATTCAAAGGGCATAATAGAGCATTATTATTGGTAATTGATGCCCCGAGGAAAGAAAATGAAAACACCTAGTAAGGAACCTAAAATCTCTAGCATGAATCATGAAGAAGAAGAAGAAATGCTATATGATATATCAAAATTACAAGAACACGTGCAACAAGTGTCACTTGCACAAAAAGCAATAGAATCTAAGATGGGTGGTTTAAGGAAATATGTAGAAGATAATATGGATGGTTTAAAGAAAGGTGTAGAAGCTAAGATGGATTGTTTAATGAAAGGCGTAGAAGCTAAAATTGATGGCATGGATGATAAGATGGAAGAAAAGAAGATAAATATGAATAATTTGCTACAAGAAATGGTCACTAAGGGTGAAAGGGTACTAAAGGAAACTCATGATGAGAACAAAAGAAATGTTAATCATGATTCCATAAACTATAATGTTGGATCTAAGACTCACCATATTCCAAAAATCGATATGACGAAGTTTGATGGCAAGGATCCCGCCACATGGATATTAAAGATGGAGCAATTCTTCGATCTCAATAATGTGCAAAACACACAAAAGGTACGTATGGCAACTTTATATTTGGAACCAAATCAGTTTGTATGGTATCAATGGCTTTGATCTCGTAAAAAATTTATCACTTGGGCAATTTTTATGGAATAATTGATAGCACATTATGAGGATACAAAAAGCAACACTTTTTTTAGCCAATTGATAAGTCTCAAACAAAAGGGTTCAATAATGGAGCACATTGAGGAGTTCCAAAAATTGAACATAAGGGTAAAAGATATTCCATATGATCATAGGATTGATGCATTCATAGGGTCTTTAAAGTATAATATCCAACATGATGTTCGCCTTTGGGAACCTGATTCATTAGAGAAGGCATTCAGGTTAGCAAGAAAAATGGAAAGCAAAATTATGGCAACTAGGAAGCATACCACTCACAACTATAAAGACGGAAGTGTTGTTGCCCCTAGTATTCCACAACCTATAAGGTTGACACCATAACAATTGGAAGAAAGAAGAGCAAAAGGGCTTTGTTACAGTTGTGATAGAAAATACACTAAAGTTCATAAGTGTGCTGAGAAGAAATTATTCTACATAGATTGTGAAGAGGAAGAAGAAAAGGAGCAAGAAAGGTCAAAAGAAGAGGATATACTCCAGGAACAAAGCCTAGAGGAAGAAAAAATAAATCCGACCATATCTTGTAATGCATTGATGGGAATTACCACTCCTCAAACCATCAAGATAGAAGGACAAATCAAGAAGAAAAAGGTAATAGTGTTGATTGATTCAGGAAGCACCCACAATTTTATTCATTGTAAGGTAGCAAAAGAATTGAATTGCTTCCTATATCCAACACCAGAGTGTCAAGTGATGGTTGCAAATAGAGGAACAATAAATTGCTCTGGAAAGTGCCATAATATCAAGCTATCCATGGGAGAATATGTATTGACTAGCCCAATGCTTTCCATTCCAATGGGAGGTGCTGATGTTGTACTAGGAGTCTAATGGCTACAATCCTTGGGTACAATATCTTTTAATTTTCAAGAACTTTTCATCAAATTTTCTACGGAAGGAAAGGAAGTTGAATTAAGGGGTATTGCAGGGAAACCAGGAAAGATAATCAGCTCTAATGGTATGACAAAGCTTCTAAAAGAGGAGCAAAGAGGTGTAATTGCACAATTATGTTCGCTAGATGTTTCCACATCGGAATCATCTATTTCTCCAGATCTTCAAAAAGTCCTGGAAAATCATTCCAAGGTATTTGAGACTCCCAAAGGTCTCCCACCTATGCGTGATCATGATCATGCTATTCATCTAATTCCAGGAAGTGTTCCTCCAAACATCAGGCCGTACAGATATCCCTATGTCCAAAAGAGTGAAATTGAATGTATGGTTGCAGAAATGCTAGAGGCTGGTATAATTCAACCGAGTCAAAGTTCTTTCTCTGCTCCAGTAGTATTGGTGCACAAGAAGGATGGATCATGGCGCATATGTCTGGATTATAGGGAGCTCAACAAGCTCACTATTAAAGATAAGTTCCCCATTCCTGTCATTGATGAATTACTAGATGAATTGCATGGATCAATTTACTTCACCAAGTTGGATCTTCGTTCAGGATATCATCAAATCAGAATGAAGACTGAAGACATTCCGAAAACAACATTTAGAACTCATGAGGGTCATTATGAATTTTTGGTCATGCCTTTTGGCCTTACCAATGCACCTTCAACATTTCAAGGTTTGATGAATTCAATTTTCAAACCATTCCTTAGAAAATTTGTGTTAGTATTTTTTGATGATATACTAATCTATAGAAAGTCTTGGAAGGATCATGTTGAACATGTTGAAAGGGTGCTACAACTATTGGAGGAGAAACAATTATATGCAAAAATATCCAAATGTTCCTTTGGAGTCCAGGAGGTGGAATATCTGGTTCATATTGTATTTCATGAAGGAGTTAAGGTAGACCCTAGCAAAATTAAAGCCATTAAGGAATGGAAAATCCCCACATCCATAAAGCATCTGTGAGGATTTCTCTGGTTGACAGGGTATTATCACAAGTTTGTTAAGAATTATGGGAGAATAACAACACCTCTAACAACATTATTGAAGAAAGATGCATTTTCATGGACTCCGGAAGCAACAAAGGCCTTTGGACATCTTAAAGAGGCAATGTGCCAAGCATCGGTCTTAGCTACACCGGACTTCACAAAAACCTTTATTGTGGAATGTGATGCTTCAGGAAATGGAATTGGTGCTGTTCTAATGCAAGATGAAAGAACCATTGCTTTCTAAAGTAGTCCAATCAAGGGAAAGTTTTCAAGAAAAGCTATTTATGAGAAGGAAATGTTGGCAATACTCCATGCACTTAAGAAATGGTGACCCTACCTAATGGGACGACACTTCAAGGTAAAAAAGCATCATGATAGCATTAAATACTTTTTAGAACAAAGATTATCCTCTGAAGAGCAACAAAAGTGGGTCACAAAGATGTTGGGTTATGACTTTGAAATCATTTACAAAAAAGGGAAGCAAAATGTGGTGGCAGATGCACTCTCAAGAAAGGATGAGGATGTGGAAGCATTGTTGTGCGCCATTTCTATTATCCAACTAGTTTGGATAAATGAAGCAAGGGAGGAATGGAAGAATGACGAAGATGTGTGGGCATTTATTCGAATTACAACAAGATTCCAGTACGTCTGATACATTTAGCTGGAAAAATGATTCATTATGGTACAAAGATCGCTTATACCTCTGTAAGAATTCCCAGCTAAAACAAAAGATTCTTATGGAATTGCACACTTCTCCCTTAGGAGGGCACTCAGGGTTTTTAAAAACTTACCACAGGGTTAAGAAGGAATTTTTTTGGGATGGCCTTAAATCAGATATTCAAAAGTTTGTGGCAGAATGTTTGGTTTGCCAACAAAATAAAGTTGAAACAATTAAGACACCAGGTCTATTACAACCTTTATCCATTCCAAGCCAACGTTGGGAGGAGGTTTCAATGGATTTTATCATAGGTTTACCCAAGTCTGAGGGAAAGAGTGTCATCATGGTGGTAGTTGATAGACTTACCAAGTATACACACTTTTGTGCATTATCACATCCATTTAAAGCCAGTACAATTTCTACTGCATTTATGGAAGCAATTCAAAAGCTACATGGAAACCCAAAGATTATTGTAAGTGACAGAGATCCCATTTTCACTAGAAATTTTTGGATAGAATTATTTTCTTGTCTTGGTACTCAATTAGCTCATAGCTCATCTTATCATCCTTAATCTGATGGGCAAACTGAGATAGTAAACAAATGTTTGGAAGGATATCTTCATTGCTTTGTATCTGATAAATAGACACAATGGGTCAAATGGTTACCTCTCGCTGAATGGTGGTATAACACTTCCTTCCATACAGCAACAAAAATGACCCCATTTATGGCACTTTATGGGTATCAACCACCATCCAACACATCATATTTAAGAGAAAATTATAAGGTTCAGGCAGTGGAACATCACATTGAACATCAACAACAAGTCCTCCAACTCTTAAAGGATAACCTCGTGTTGGCACAGAATAGAATGAAACAACAGGAAGATCAACATCGCAGCGAAAGAAGTTTTGATGTAGGTGATTGGGTATTCCTACGGCTACAACCATATAAGCAAATGTCCCTCAAGCAAGCTAAGAAGGATAATAAATTATCACCAAAGTATTATGGTCCGTATAAGGTGTTGCAAAACATTGGTACTATGGCATACAAATTGAAGCTTCCTGCAGCTTCTCGATTGCACCCAGTTTTCCACGTTTCATGTTTAAAGAAGGTTATAGGTGACAAGCTCCCAGTTCAAACAATATTGCCAGAACTTGATGAGAAAGGAAAAATTATATTGGAACCGGAAGCAATCACAGAAACAAGAACTCGACAGCTAAGAAATTGATCAATTTCAGAGTATCTTATCAAGTGGAAGAACTTATCCGCTGAAGATTCCAAATGGGAGGATGAGAATTTTTGCAGAAGTATCTAGAACTACTCAAGCGTTGAGGACAACACTTTTTTGAAGGAGAGGGGCATGTTGGGTCCCTATAATACTAGTGATTACCCCATTACTATTTTAGTTATACCCCTTATTAATATTGTTGTGCCCCTATTGCGCCCATATTGTTATTATTGTGCCCCATAGAATCCCTCTATTATTATTTTTGTGGCTTTATATTATTATTGTTAGGTCGGCTGGATTATATTGTGACTCCTTAGACTCCTATATATAGAAAGGAGGTTTTGTCATTTGAATCATCCAAGAATTGTTCATTTATGTAATGTAAAGGAGGTTGCCCCCTCGAAGAGGTTGAATTCTAAGGCGTTGATCTATCTTTTCTATATTTTCTTCAGCTGGTTTCATAACACCCAGTTTCAAAGGGAAGTCTTCATGTCTTGTTGCAAGCTATTGATATCGAAGAATATCCCTTTGTTCAAGAAGATTTGATAAAATCAGGAAGGGACAAGGTCAAAAAGATCAAAGCATTGAAAAAGCTCAAGTTCGATCATCCCGTTGCTCAATTCATTTTTAAGCCAAGAAGACCAGTGACGATACATTCAAGATAGGTACAACAGACACTGCACGAAGCAAGTGAAACATAGGAGATAGCACAATCTCATGAAGGAAAAGATAAAGGTAAGGTAGTTATCCCTCAAGAAGAATATAGTGTTGAAGAGTTAAAAAGAAGTTGAAATTAGCAAACCTGGAAATTACTAAATTGAAGAAAGCCTCAAGGAAACATGCAATCAAGGAAGCCCATTTCAACAAAATGGAGGCTCTGTGGGAAGATAAAACAATTCAAATACCTGAGGTTGTCGACTGTCATGCTCAATACTACACATGGTCAGTTCCCGCAATAAAAGAAGCAAAATTCATCAGAAGAGTTAATATGAAACTGAGAGCTAGGATCAGGGTTATGAAGAGAAAAATTGAGGATTTGAAGATGCAGCTAAGCCAGTGGGAAAGATCTCCTTAAGAGAATCACACAGCAAGTAAGGTTATCTCCCAAATTTTTGATGATTTACCTTGTTGCAGTTTTTCCTCAATTTTGAATAGCTTCAGGGCAGTTGAAAGGGACATTTCAAATTAAAAGAGGCTCAAGATAGTCATATTCTGGTATTAAAGCTGTGTTTTGTGATTACACGGCAGTTTCGTAGCGCGCTACGAAATTGTTGAAAAATGACACATAATGCACAACAGTTTCGTAGCGTGCTGCGAAACTATTGTAACTGCATAATTAAAGTCAGTCGACCAGTTTTGAGAAATTAAAGGGAAATTTTTTGGAAGGGGAGTTTAAAAAAGGATCATTTTACAATGTGCAAGCAATCAACAAGGGTAAACAAGTAGTGAAAAAGATATATGAACTATAAGTTTTTGTCATACAAATAATCACCTCTAGTATTGTCCACGACATTTCAAACGGATTTGAAGAAGTTTTGTCTCCATAAGAGTATATGGGAAGGGTCTATAGCACATCAAGAACGTGGCACTCCAATACACTTTGTGTAATCAATGAAGAACATCATGGTTAATTGGTCTCAAATATCCTTGAGGAAACCAAAAGTAGGAAAACAGGGGCAGTTTCCTACTTTGCAGGAGCAGTAAAGAAGATAAGACATTAAGGGCCAGCAAGGAATTTTTAAACATCCATCAAAGTTAAACTGAAGGGAACCACTTGTCAGAGAACAAGTTTTTATTGTAATAAATGCTATTATCAGCATGATGTGGAGTTAGACTCCTAATTGTCTTAGGATTCTAAAACTTCTAGTTAGCAATTGTTGTATTTAATAGTTAGTTAAAGTTTGAATAGGTGTCATAGCAAGCAGAATTCGAGTTCCCCTCATGCTGGAGGAGGAATCTCAGCTTTTTAAAGAATTCTATATATAGGAGAAAGAGAAATGTACTTAGGGTTGGAAATTTATTGAGAAAAGCTCTGATATTTGGATTTGTGTAAAAGACTTTGTTTTTAGTAATACAGTATTCGCTTTGCTTCTCAGGAATCATAAAGAATTCAATGTGATGAATGTCTTATGTTGTCTTTTCCTATTATCTATAGTGTTATGAGTATGTGATTACTTAGAAATCACTAACAATGCTCTAATTTCCTTCATATATTCGTAAACTATACTGGCCTTCTATGTGTTTGGTGTGTTCTACATATGTTGGATTCTGAATGCCTTGACTTCTATGCAAAGCTAACCTTACTGTCACTACTAAAGCATATCTAACTCCATAAGCCCAATGGATACTTTCTAATTGCGTTTCAACCTTGTATACTTGTTCATTTTGTTTCATAGAGTTAGCCATCTTATTCATTATCCAAACCTTTAATTTTGTGAGAGAGCCCTCTCAGGTTGAGGGGGCTAAGCCTCAGCCTAAAGTAGGTTTGAAAGAGTTACTTGAAGTCTTCCTGATCGGCAGCTTCTCAGGGTCTGGTTTTGAGATAACAAGTTGTAGCATCGCTATTCGGAGGTAAAAAGCAATTCCTCGATTTCATATGATTTTCATTGTGATGAATTTGCTGCTTTTGAAAAACATACTATAGGGATTGGATCCAAACTATTGAAGAAGAAGAGGTATTAGGGAAAGGGCCTCGACATCAAAGGGCAAGTCATCATAAAGCCATCGAAGTTGAGGAATTTCCGCGTTGTGCAGGACTCAGATACACTAGAAAGGAAATGGGAGAAAGCTCCAATATAGCTAGCAATCAGCCAACAATAGATGATGAAATTCCCTCCTCACATTCCACGAATAGTGGGGGCCCCATAAACACTTATTGGAGGAACACGAGGGGAAAGCGCCCCAAGGAAACCTTTTAAGTTTGGAGGAAAAAGAATCATTGTAGCCATTACAACAAAGAGGGACAACAAAAAACCACATGTCCGACGCTCCATGCTCTGGAAACATCGTTGGAGAATCCGAAAGGTGAACATGTTCAGCAAATGAAACCACCCAATTCATGGTGCTCGACTTTGTTAAGATGGTTTTTCTAAGGTATTAGCTTGTTATGGCCACCATTATAAATCATACGTTGCAAGTAAATGTAAAAGTGATGGTGTGTTTCCTATCACTTCAAATTGCAACAATGATATTTTGGCCTTTCTTTACTAGTAGTTGAGGTATTTATTACTTTTTATGTAATCCTTGGCTAAGGAGTGTGTGCTATAAACTCTTGGCAAGGAAGGGTTGTTAATTCATGTGTGGTGTGCCTAATTGCAAAAACATGTACTAGTTTTGTGTGTAGGTGATCAAAAGTGTGGGTTGAAAGGACACAAATAATGTGCTAACTGTAAATTCTTTTGGGGTCCAAAAGCTAGTCAGTGGGGAGGATTGATCCAGGAGGATCTCCAGACACCAGTGGCATGGAAAAGGCTCAAATTTCAAAGTGGAATAAAGGGAATTAACTTGACATCAGATCAAAGTGCTCGTTTCCCTGATTCTAATGGTGCGAATGACACTCTAATCATAGTCAGGATGAAGGAGATAGAAGTAGTCAAATTTGGGTTAACTTTTGCTGACTAGGCAGGATTAATGAAGACACTATTTGGACTTTTTATTGCAGATAGAATTTTTCCAAATCCTGCTATATTTTGGGAAAAATTGTTGCCTCGTTAAAATGACTCCTTTGGTCCAAAATCGAATTTCCAAAATTGCACATTTTGTTTTATTAAAAAAAAAATGTAAAAAAAGGGGGTGGTGGGCTAGTAGCCCCACCACCCCAATTCAACATAATTATGGGGTGGTGGGACATGATCCTCGGCCCCTCCTGACACCCCTTGGAACTATTGTAAACAATAGACAAATGAGGTGGGCGGCCATGACCCCGCCACCCCACACCGTGGCTTATTTAAAACATTGCAATGAATTTGGGTTGGCCAACCCTTGGGGCATGGACCCAACCCACAACAAATGCCATCAATTAAGGAAGATTGGTGGAGGTGGGTATGGTGGCAGGCTACCCAAGGCAGGTCTGGCCCAACGAAACTTTAATTTAAAAGAAAAATTGTTCGTAATGTATAAAAAAATGGAGGCGGGGTTTGATCGCCTAACCTCCTCCATACTAAACGTAGCCCTAACCAACTCAAACAACCATCCACTTGCAAAAATCCACCACCAAAATTTTAATTAAGCATAGTTTGTCAGTGCACCCAGATAGAGGAGGAGTGCAGCAATTTGAGGCAAAATTTTGCAGGAGGAGTGAAATTTCGCTTTGTCAAATTTTGACAAATTTTATATGGTTTCAGCACTTCTTGACACCACGAGCACAATGGCACTATCCGTTTCTCCATCAAAGTTCTGCATTTTTCAGCCATTTTTCAGTATGGAGGTATAAAACTCCTTTTTTGTAACTGATACTTGTACTCTTCTTTCTCATGCCACTTAATTAATGAAGTCCTCCCCATTGATCAAGCAGGGCCCGAAGATGTAGTCCAAGTCAAATGGACTTCGTTATCAAGTCCTGTTGTCTTCTTTCATGCTTTATGTGTTTATCCTCTTCTCTCATGTGCACATTAAATTTTTTATGTTAAGCAACAATTTATGCATGTAATTCTTTAACACATCTATAATAAAAGCATCTTGGATCAATACTTGCCTAAGAAAGCCTCTTTCGTCTGTGCCCATGTTGTTATGGAATCCACTCCTAGACTCATGAACCATTTTAATGTTGAGTCTTTTAATGTGGTGGGGAACAATTTCAACTTTTGAGCATCATGTAGATAGTCATATGATCTACATAATACTTCAAATTTGAAGAGAAATTTCTCCGACTCTTCGTTTCTTTTACCATGGAAATTAGGAAGAATCAAGGGTGATATATTTTTTATTGTGAGGGTTGTATCTTCATCAAGAATAGGGAATCCCAAAGGATCTTGATTTCCTTTGCCTCTGCCCCCTCCTCTACCTCTACCTCTTCATCTTCCTCTACCTCCACTCCTATCTTCTTCGTCATGGACATTGTGTAATTCTCCTTCCCCTTCTATATCCATGATAGATTCTTTGGAGCTAAGATAGTGTTCTTCTAGTCTTTCTGGTTCCTCTATCAATGGTTGTTCATAATAAGTTTCCAATTCCTCTTATTCACTAGGAATTTCTAATTCTTCTCCCACAATTTATTCGTAAGTGGGGGACAGAAAGACTACTACTGTGGTTGGGGATGTAGGATTTTCTTCAATTACAACTTTAGTAGAAGAAGTAGGTGAAAATCTAGATTGAATCGCTGATATTAATACTTTAGGAAGTCATTGTCGACCTCTAAATGGAATTCAGGTTTGAGTAGGTGGTGTGGAATCTTGAAACCATGGTGGAGTGAGTGGATTTGTAGGAATTAAACTTCTTCCTCCTCCTACAAATCTACCCCTAGAGTCTCTATCCCTACATATGTCATGTTTTAAATTAGTGATTGTTTTGGGTTTTTTTTACTTCTAATTGTACTTCCCCAACAACGACGCGAAAACGTTTGGCCAATTCAATGTCCTTGAATTGGCAATCATAAATTGTCAACCAGTGTGCATAAACTAATGAATTATGAGTGCACAATATGTGCTTAGAAGCTAGTCATTTGGTTGTTATGTATTTGTGAAGATCTAAACTCAATATGGGGGCAATGTTTTTCAATTGTATTAGTGTTGTGATTCTTAGGGATGTTGATTAAGTTTCCTAGGAATTAATCTCTATCCAATTAGTTTGTAGATGATGTGAGAGTGATTTTTCTTATGTTAGATTGTTTGGGATTTTTGACCTTAAATCTCTATGTTGCAGATCCTAATTCTCTAAGTGCAAAAACAAACCTATTTTATCAACTATGAAGGAATACCGTTGAACTCAATTGTTTTAGGAGAGGTCCTCTCACTTGTTCAATTTCTACTCAAACAAAGTAACCCAAGCAACATCTATATTGTGAATTGAACACACTTAAATTATGTTGGATAATAAGAAAAGGAAAGAACTGTGCAGTACCATGTATAAAGAAAATTAGATAACAATCTAAACTAGGTATAAAAAAAATTAAAGTTCATATGCAGATAACAATTCGCTCGCGAGACCATTATGCAACATTGTCACACAAAATAGAGAAATTGAAGAATTAAAGGAAATAAGATTGTATTTGATTAAAACCTGCCACTGTTTGTAGGATTCCTCCACATAACAGTTCAGATCTTCAAATCAACAGAACGCTTGCACACAAAAACCTATTCCATTCACATGAAATTCACAAATTGTTCATAAACATATCATTCAGCGCACACCCAAATAATAGTGCAGGCATTAGCTTTATAGTAGGTCTCTTGACATAATTGTATGAATGTTTAAAGCCTAATATCCCTTAACCCTATCTAAACTTATATTGTTAAACTATAATTTTTCTATTCTGAAAGCAAAACGATAAGGTTTCAACTGATCTCGGGTTTTGTTCTGTGTTAATTTGGCAGTTGGCTTGGAGTTTGACTGCGATCTCCTGTTCTTATTTTAGAAAAAAAATTCGAGTGGATAGGAAGGTATCCATGAGGGAGATCCTCTATCCGTCCACACCTTTCGTTGCAGACCTAGAACTCTAGAACCTTGTGAACAATGAAGACAACTACAAAATCCTGGACTAGCTGTAGAAACATACTGATTCGGTAGCCAATTGTAACTTTAATTAAAACAATAGGGTATACAATTGAATATGAACAAGAAAACATAATAATGCATACCTTCATCAAAACCTAGTAGATATGGCTTTATTTAAGCAGTAAATATATATGAACAAGAGAGGATCTTTAGGCAAAAAGGATGTCGTCGTAGGACAATCTTCAGACGCTACACCCTCCACTCTTGAGCAAGCACACCAAATGATTATAAAATATTGGAGATCAAAGCAAAAATATGTATTCCATAAGATGAAGTGGGAGAAAATATCGAAATATATTACAACAATTCAATTCCCTTCCTCTCTATCCTCACTTTACAAATTGCATCTTGGATGGAACTCCTAAACTGAAACCCCCTTGCATGAAGGATGCACTCCTATTTATACAAAAACCTATCGTAACTAATCAATATATATATACATATCTTTTGGTTACAACCAATTACCTAAAAATATGAGATACAAATCCTCTCAAAATTCTCACCTAGTTTTTATAGGAGACACATATCAAAACATTCATGATTCTTATCCTTTGAATGTTCTTAGTCAATGATCCAAATATTTTACAAATATTCCACAAATCTTCATGAGTTGGAATTGAAATTCGAATTTTTGGTTCAGTAGCCAAATAGGACCCTTCTAAAATCTTCAAATAGGCCTACAATATCATAAAAGTCATGCCACTTTTAGATATATATGAAAACATGTTGATTTTCTAATATTTAATCATAAATTATCTTAAAATACTTACAATATATTACTAGGAAAATAATAATGATAAACCTGTATAATCATGAAAAATGGTTATTAGTGGAGGGTTATGGAGTTATAAAATATGGTAAAGAGTTATGAAATATGGTAAAATGTTGGAAATGAGGGTAAAAGCAGATGACATTTTGGAGGCCCAATAGTTCCCCCCAACTGAATACATTGCATGTCCTCTTGAAACTTTGCATTGATTCCATTAATCATAAGTCTATCTTCTTCAAATGTTTTGCTTCTATATGAACTTTGGCATTGTATTGATTCTCTTTTAACTTTTCATAATCATATCATTTGATAACTTTATTCTCTTTGCAATGTGTACTATGAAATACATTTGATTGTAACATATATTTTATGAATATTTCTTGTATGACAATAAAAAATTTATGAGTATTGGTTCTTCTATAAAAATGCTTTTCTTATTTTTGTTGCATCAAAATACTTGAAAATGTTAGTAATTCGTTTTTAAGGCCCCATAGTGATTGTCATCCATTTAATTTGCTTATCAAATTATCATTTCCAAACATATAAAATTTTGGAATCAAAATGCAGTAATAGTCAATTAGGAAAAATATGTCGGTTATGATGAAATGAAATGTGACATGTGAATATGAATTAAGATCCCTTCCCCCCAACTAAAGGTGTTTTCAGTTTTTGGCAAATGAGAAAGGGAATATAGATGTGGTGAGGGATTTTCCAAAATCACAATTTCATCATTTAAGGAATTACATGATTAAAGATTAGAAAAAAACATATCTTCACCTACCTGAAAAGTGGGCAACCTATATATATATAGAAGAGTGTGGCGACTGTTGCTGGATCATGGAATGTGAACTAAAAGAAGTTGATCTGCTTTTTCTTTCTCTTGGTTGTATGAATAGAGGATGAATATGATGTAAAATTGGAATCTTTATAACTACGACTACTGAATTCTAATTTGAGTCTTGTTGCAAGATGCTGAAATCATATAATCTTCATTCATTCCCACTTAGTGTCATAATCCTTATAGATGTGTCGATGTCGAACATAGAAAAGAAATTGTTGGATTACTAGCCATTAATGAATGCCATTAACTAACACGAGACTACTCACCATTGATATCAATGAGAGTCACTATGCCTAAGTACATCTTACTAGGTATGAATAGATGTGCCATAGTCGAGTTACCTAGAAGATATGACAAACAGGGTACATTGGAGTATTCCAACTATTTATTGGTGAGATAGCTTTCCATTAAGGCATGCAAGCCTCAAGGTACTTGAAAGATCTCTAGTATTGATCCTAGATGATGTGTTAGAGTCGATGGGTCAAGACTTGTTAGAAAGGAGGCCTTAATGAATCCTCCATCATCTAATATGAGTATAAAATAATAATTTGAAGGATATGAAGAAAGTTTTATTTGAAAGAAAGGAAGAGGAAAATGAGGTGACTCAACTTTGTAAGGGAGTTGAATGACTTTATTTTTGGGTTAAGGGTGAGTGAAAATGAGGCAGGAAAGTATGAAGATTACAAAGGGGAAATGAGTTTTGAAATCATGGTTTGGCAGTAAGGAGATGGAAATTTATGGATAGATTGTAGGCCTAGAATGAGTAGCAATGGTAAAACTAGTATCAGGTCGTGTTTAGTAGCAAGTGTGATTTTTACATGGAATGAACATGTGCTTTTGAAAGAAACTTTGTCTTTAAAAGGCACTCGTGCATATAGCGATTTTCTTTCATCGTCCTAGAACCTACAAAACATATCACTTTTCTACAATAAAATGTAAGACCATCGAGAGAGAGAGAGAGAGGTGATTAGTCTCTCTTCTTCTAATATATACAGGAAAAAACTCAAAAATAGTACTAATAAAAAAAATTCAAGGAAGAAAAATTAAATGTACTTTTACTTGTTTGGAAAGCTGTACCTTGGACTACCTGTTGGTGCTTTGTTGGTAAATTCTTCAATTTTTGACTCTTTAAAGTTCTTATGAAAACTCTCTCATCATCTAGATCTTGTCTAGATACTCCAAAAAAATTTGAATCATCAAAAACGGATGGAGTATGAAAGAGTTATGACTGTTTGAAGATTTGAGGAAATAAGATAACGAATTGCGTCAATTTTGTAGCTGACAATTTGTTTTGAACTACTAGATCATGATGATTTTGAAACTACAGTTCCATAGGTTCTGAGATTTCATTTGAAGAGTGGAATTTGTGAATAGGTACACCACAACTAACACCGAAATCACCAGATCCCATGCACTAGTGGCACAGGAATAACAAACCCTACGGAGACTAAGACACATGAGATGGGAATAAAAAATCTGCCAGAGAATAAGATGCATGAATCTGATCCATGCTAAAAACATGTTTTGATGCACATCATATCACAATTAGTTTAAATGATTGTGTGACAAAAAAAACAGGATTGTTGCACTATGTTGTCGCTTTACAAATTGCAATCAGGCTCAGATTATCGTAGTTGGGTTTTTAATAATTGCAGGTTTTGATCTACAGGCTTTGATCTTGCAGGTTTGAAGCTGTGACTTTCCATGTAAATAATATGCAATGCAGATTGTGTTCTCGACCCAACGCTCAACCCTCCATTATAAACAAGTGCTCTTGGTTTTAATTTTATTGTTTTCACCATACATATATTTTTTTAATGGTTGAAATTTTAAATGTTTACAAATTTTAATATATATGAATATATTTATATATATAAATTTTTTTATTGTTTTAAAATTCTATTTTATTTAAACATAAATTCCTAAAAACTATTTTGTAAAAAATAATCTAACTAGGATTTTTTTTTTGGTTTTATTTTATTTTTACTTCAAAGAATTATTTTTAGAATTTTTTTAGAGAAATATATATATATATATATATATATATATATATATATATATATATATATATATATATATATTATTTAAAGAAAAAAAAAAATTTAGAAATTTTTGAGGCAGATCCAATTGAAATTTGGAGAATAAATTTTGAGTATTTTTAGAATGAATAATGAATTTAGATCACCTATCAAATTTTTAGATATATGAGTTTTATTGCAAAATTTCAAAGCTAAATTTATTCAATTTTCTTTTCTAATCTTCCAGGTCGTACAAGATGCTAGAAGAGAGCATACTCAGGAATTTTGTCAACACTTTATTCTTTTGAAATGTAAAATTAAAAAAACAAAGTAAAAGGATTTGATCTCTAACTTCAAAATTTGGCTCTCAAAACTCATTTTGTTCTCCTCTCCTTTTATATTTTCCTACAAAATGTAGTTAGTACCGCACCACCAAAAATAAAATTGCAAATAAAATCTAACTTAACAAAAAAAACCATAAAAACATCACCAAACTTCGTTTTGATTTATTGATTTTTGTCCTACTCTACTAGAAATAGAAAAATTGGTTCAAGTGTATGCATATTCCTAGTGTAACCATGTGCATAACAGGAGTAAAAAGATATTCATGCCTAGGTTTGAAAAATATGCATTAAAGTACATCAAAACAAGAAAAACTAGTTCTTTTGATGATGCAATCGAGAAGTAAGGAAGAATGAAATAGTGATGTGACTTGATCCTTGATTGGAACCATCTTTCAATAAAGCTATGACAATCCTGATTCCTTTCTTGGTTTAAATCACATTGAATATCCCCCTTTATTATGCATTCCTCAATCTTAGATTCTAGTGGTTTCTCCCCATCAAAAGTATTCCATGATTCTTTAGTCTCTTCAACAGATTGACAAGAGGAATCAAAAGGGTCTTTAAGGTATTCTTGTGGAGGCGGAGAGATAGAAAATTTTCTAAATGCAGTTAAAATATACTCTTCCCGAGAGGCAGATATCCCAATTGTTGCTAGGATTCGAGAAAGTTCTTGGAAGGACATATTTCAAACTGTGAATTACTCCAACTAGTTAATACTTCCTGTATTCAACATAGATTAGTACAAAGTATAGCAAAATTATTTAATATTTAATATTCATCATAAATGATTTTAGTGTGCTTTTAATCATGCTTCTAAGAAGGAATGCAACTATCATGTGTTGTCTAAATTTACAAAATAAGCACCTATATATACCTCCCTGGCAATGGTACCAAAATTTTTGGTGATTTAATTGTGAGTTAAATCCCTATCATTAAATTGTCAACCTAGAGTTTGTGAACTAATGACGTATACATGTACTATATGTACTAGGTGATTATTTCTCAGAATAGATTAATCTAATATAAGAAACCTGAAACTAGTTACAAAAAAAATTAAATTAATCCAATCCAAACATAAATAAATTGAATAAATCTTAAAAAAACAACATGAATCAAAATAACATAAAACAAACTAAACTAGAATTGCATAAATGAAACCACACTTGCTTGAAATTGAATCACACTTGCTGAATTAAAATCACGCTTGCTTAAAATGAAAACTAAACTTGCTGAATTAAAAATCACACTTTCTTAAAATGAAAATAAATGAAATAACATAATTACAAAATGTTACCAATATGTACAGAAAATGACAAAGTTGAGCAAACTTTAATTGATGGGGCCCTCCACTCCTCAGCAAGCACACCGAACAATTATCAAATCTTGGAGATCAAAGCAGAAATATGTATTCCATAAAATTAAATGGGAGAAAAGCTCCAAAGATGTTTCAACTATTCAATTCCCTTCCTCTCGATCCTCACTTTACAAATTACATATTGGATCGCACTCCTAACCTAGAACCCCTTTGTATGAAGCATACACTCGTATTTATACAAAAACCTAATATAACTAATCAATAAATATAGATCCACAATTATCTCTTGTGGTTACAACAAATTACCTAAAAATATGAGATACAAATCCTCTCAAACTTCTCTCCTAGTTTTGATAGGAGACACATATAAAAACATCCATGATTCTTCTCCTTTGAATGTGCTTATTCAATGATCCAAATCTTGTACAAATATTCCACAAATCTTCTTGAGTTAGAATTGAAATTCGAATTTGTGGTTGAGTAGCCAAACAGGACCCTTCTAGACTCTTCAAATAGGCCTACAATATTGTGGGAATAATGTAGAAATGATATGGCCAAATAGAGTTGATGACCTATGTTCTCGTAGTTAGTGTTTGAGTCTATCAGTCATGAGTTGTGTCTTCGTAGT
The DNA here is from genome assembly GCA_031772625.1 of Pinus tabuliformis. Lineage (NCBI taxonomy): Eukaryota > Viridiplantae > Streptophyta > Pinopsida > Pinales > Pinaceae > Pinus > Pinus tabuliformis. The sequence continues at coordinate 411,914,393 of CM062818.1, read as the reverse complement.
TTGTGTTGTGAGTTGGCGATCCAAATTATTTGGATCTAGATTGTCCTAGAAGTTTTCTATGTGTGCCTATATAATGTACTAGTTGTCCAAGCCATTTGATCAATGAGATTTGATTTCATTCTTGTGCATCTATCTATTTTTCTAATATGGTATGAGAACCAGAGAGGGAGATCTAGTGAGGATTCAAATTTGAGAGCAAGAGGGACCAGATCTGAGGGTTGTGAAATAGAGGGTTGTGAGATCTTTCTATTATGGTGCTCATCCCAAAATTTTTATGTTATTTGGTTGATGAATATTGTTGAACGGTATTATCTACAGTCGTTGTGTCCGTATGTAACTACAGTCCAAAAGTGAGAAGCTCGTGGAAGTATATAGCAGCCGCAACCATCATAATTGTACAAAATCTATTGGCTAGAGTCAAAGTATCTAATTAATCATGTTGGATTACATTAACTAGAAAGTCTATATTTTATTCACCATCATTCATGCCATGGTGCTACCTATGTTGAAAGGTATGATTTGATTTTTTAAATCAATTGAAGCGATAAGTTTAAAGTTAATTTCTCATGGAGGGGTAAATTCGAGTAATAAGGAGGCATGTCAAAGACGTGAATTCTTATCATGTATTCACTTATTTCAATTTGTTTTATTTTTTGTTTGGAGAGAAAATTGTGGATGAGGTATGGATGCATAAGGAGTTAAAAATTTGGTGAAAATTTTGCTTTATTTATTAGAGAAAATTATTTCTATATTTATTTTTGGTGAAGAGAGTTAAAAGGGTGTTGGGTGTTTTTTTTTTTTTCTGTTTGGGTGAAATAATTTATTTGAAAGTTTTTTTGGGAGCACAAATTGTGTTAAGTGAAAATGAGAAATAAGGAGTATTTTTTAGCTTTGTTTTTTATTTGAAGCAAGATTAAGTCTTGTTTTTTTAGATCTTGTGCATTTGGTTTTGCATCTGGTGAATTTGGTTGCAAATCGGGTGGACTTGGCTACATTTTTTTTTCATCATGTCAAAAATTTTGGCTGAAACTTATTTGAATGAGTCCACAAGGCTGGATGGAGGAAATTACACAAATTGGAAATTCAAGGTATTAACAGTTTTAGAGGGAAATAATTAGTGGCCCATAGTGAGTGGGGCGAAGCCCAAAACAAAAGCTCCAAAGAAACATGGGATGTTCTCAAAATCTTGTATGAAACATCTAATACTAGATAGATTTTGTTCTTGAAGACCAAGCTTTTGTCAATTAAAATGGAGGCCAATGAAATTGCCCATGTGAAAGAGCTAAGTGATAAGTTAGGAGACATTGGTGAAAAGGTGTCCAATACAGACTCAGTCATGAACACATTAAATGTCATAGTGCAAGATTATCAAATTTTTATTTCAAGTCTTTTAGCTAGAGAGAAGCCTCCTACTCTTGATGAATTGATAAGTATTCTTCTACAAGAGGAAGAGAGGATGAAGAACTTCAATTTGGGCTAAAACAATTCAGATCTTTCATTAGTAGCCAAGGGTTGGCAGCCATAGAAAGGCAAGCCATGGGGAAAAATCAAAGGAGGAAAGTTTCAAGAAAAAAGAAAAGGTATGGCACAACCTAAATTTCCAGTTCATGATAAAAGAAATGATGATTGTTATTATTGTGGAAAACCTAGACATCACGCTAAAGATTGCTATAAAAGGAAATATAATGAGTCTAAATAGAGAAACAAAAGGCATAATGGGAATGTTGCAGACAAAGACACCTCAATCAATGATGGGTTTAAAAATCTCAAATTGTTGTTTTTGATGTTGCATTGTCTACTGAGACTGATGATGTCAATGCTTGGTTCATTGATTTTGGTGAATCACTCCATATGTCCTGTAATAAGGATTGGTTTGATGAATATCATGAGAACATTGATGAACCATGTGTTTATCTAGGATATAACAGATCCCTTCAAGTTCAAGGTTATGGAATAATAGGTGTGATGTTTCCTAATGGAAAAGAGAGAAAGATCTGTGATGTGATTTATTTTCCTGGTATCAAAAAGAATTTAATTTTTGTTTTACTATTTCTAATCAAGATCTAAAGGTGGAATTTGTGAAATCACAGTGTCTTTTTAAAGATATCCATGATCTGGATTTAAACAGAAACGCAAGAAAATACAGAGATAACCATAAACACAAATATGCAGCGGAAATAATACTTCATTTCATTAATGTAAAACACTGAAATATGCTTACAAACAGTAATGGAAATAAACTAGCTAGGGCGATGGTAGCTTATCTCTGAGAAGAGATGTGGTGGCTACATGCCTCTGAACTGTGTTACAATGAGGCTCAAAGGCCTATTTATTGTTGAGAAACAATGGAAAACCCTTAACATTCCGAAATCTAACCCTAGAAGATGAAACGCCAAATTGTGGGCCCCGTTTGGGTAAATTGGTACATCAATTTCCCGGGGTCGTAACTTTGGCATATGATCTCCGTTTGACGTGTAGAATAGCTCGTTAGAAAGATCTATCTAGGCACTACCACTTTGGGAGGCAACATCATTCCATGGACCCATGTTGCCCCAAATTTCCAAAAAAACTTCGTTTAGGGCCTCAAAACGGCTTCGGAAGTTCAGGACCCGAAAAACTGCTAAAAATAGTAAATTGTGCTACAATTTAGGAAACTGAAAAGACTGAAAGAGATAGTTGTGGGGGTCCAAATGGGATAGGTGGGTGGCCACCAAAATCCACCTGGATCATTCCTCCCCCCTTAGGAAGCAATGGTCCCCATTGCGTTGAGTTCCTCCATCTGCTGAACTTGTCCTGCAATCTCTGATGTGTCTAGTAATGGTGGGAAGCATGGTCGATGATGGTCCATATTGAACACTTGGTGTAGGCAAAGGAATGGAGGAATGATGTGCTCCAAAGCATTGTTCCCCACAGCCTTGGTACTGTTGTAAGCACCATGTCGGAGTGGTCTGAGCTTCTGATGGGTTCTGGTAAGGCGTTCTCTCTGCAGATGCAACCAAACTTTGTTGCCCACCTGAAACTTGTGTGGTATCTCTGTGGGTGTGGAGAAGTTGTTCTTGTGTTCTATCATGACCGTATCCCTTTGCTACTGCTGCTGCATGGAGGAATCCTTTACAGGGGTCATGGATGTAGCAACAATATTCCCCTTACTTTGGGAGTGAACCAGACAGAGAAATTTCCTGGTCTGGGAGATGAGCTTGCTGCCTTTCTTAGCAGTGATCAAAGATGTGGTAGTAGGTGGGGCTACCTCCAGTATCCTGTATAATGAATTATTTAAAGAAATAGTGACAGCACGAGGCCTTGACTCATACACAGCATGTCGCCTCCACAAGTATGGTTGGCCTAATAATACATCACAAACATCCAGAGATGTAACATCACACAATACCTCGTCTATGAAGGGCTTGATGCTGTAGGGAAGGCGACACTGCTGGCGAACTTTGAGATCTCGTCCTTCATGAAGCCACCCGATACTGTACGACTGTGGGTGTGGTGTAGTTGGTAGGCCCAACCGCTTCACGACCTCTACTGAAATGAGGTTCTTTTGGCTACCACTGTCGACAATGAATTGTAGCGGCGAACCCTTCACCCACATCTGTGAGTGGAAAAGACGCTCCCCTTCCTCTGGATTTTCGAGCTCATCTTTCTGGATCTTGGCGGTGGCAACAGTGGCGCTGGGATCCGCATCAATGATCTTCTTCCCTTTGCCATTCCCCTTGTCGGGTTTTGGCTCGGGGTCGGAACATGCATCTGATTCGGAAGCCTTCAACTCAACCACCAGCGAATGCTTGGTCCGACACTCACTTGTGTTATGAGTGGGACTCTTGTGGAATTCACACCACTTTCGTGTGTCCTTCTTCGGCTTCATGGTGTTGTTCTTTTCTTGCGGCTTCAACGGGTTGTCTTGGTTCACCCCGCCTTGGCTTTATCCTTTGGACTTCGGATTTGCAGATCCAAAGTCTCGCTTCTTCTGTTTGAACTTTTGCTCGATTTTGACAGCGTATCGGTATGCTGTGCCGAGTGAGGAGATGTTCAAGAACCCCATCTCTTCCTGGATGTATCTGTGTAGGCAGCCACGGTATTTGAGTACCAGATGCAACTCAGAATCTTTGATACCCAACTGTGTGCGAAGGGTATGAAAAATGTTTTTCAACTCCGGCACATCTTGGTCTCATCCCTGCCGCAGTGTGGTCCATTTGATGTATTTGTCCTCATAGCTTCTAACAGGGTAGTACTGCTCCTTGATGGCATCCCAGAAGTCATTCCAAGTGGGTGTGGCTGGAAATAGTGAGCCTGTACTTTCATCCTTCTGCTCGCAATAGGTTTTCCACTAGTCCTTGACGTGGGGGGTTGCTTTGAGAAGAGCGAAATCAATCTTTTCCCGATTTGAAACTTCATGAATAGAAAAATACCCATCTAGTAGATTTAACCATTTATCTATGGCCTCTGCGTCTATTTGACCCTCGAAGATGGGGATTTCAAAATTAACTTGTACCTTAAATGGTGTGGCGTTTCCAGAGTCTCTGTTGGAATCCGATGCGTCACCTCTGGGTAGCCGCTGAAGGATCTGTGCAAAGCTATCCATCATCGCGTTCCTTTGCCGCTCGAGCGCTTCTTCGAGCAAGATTTTGATAGGATCTCCTGCCCCCTCATCTTTCTTCTCATCTGCCATGGGAGGCCGTCGAGATTTGCGAGGCTGGTCTTGCAAAGGTTCGACCAGTTCAAGCCCTAACTCCTTATATCCCGACCTCGTTGGGGACATGCAAAGAAAAACAGAGAAAAAGCATACCACTCTGATACCACTGATTCGGATTTAAACAGGAACGCAAGAAAATATAGAGATAACCATAAACACTGATATGCAACGGAAATAATACTTCATTTCATTAATGTAAAATACTGAAATATGCTTACAAACAGTAATGGAAATAAACTAGCGAGGGCGATGGTAGCTTATCTCTGAGAAGAGATGTGGTGGCTACATGCCTCTGAACTGTGTTACAATGAGGCTCGAAGGCCTATTTATTATTGAGAAACAATGGAAAACCCTTAACATTCCGAAATCTAGCCCTAGAAGATGAAACACAAATTGTGGGCCCCATTTGGGTAAATTGGTACATCAATTTCCAGGGGTCGTAACTTTGGCATATGATCTCCGTTTGACGCGTACAATAGCTCGTTAGAAAGATCTATTTGAGCACTACCACTTTGGGAGGCAACATCAATGCGTGGACCCATGTTTCCCCAGATTTCCCAAAAAACGTCGTTTAGGGCCTTAAAACGGCTCCGGAAGATCAAGACCCGAAAAACTGCTAAAAATAGTAAACTATGCTACAATTTAGGAAACTGAAAAGACTGAAAGAGACAGTTGTGGGGGTCCAAATTGGATAGGTGGGTGGCCACCAACATCCACCTGGATCAATCCAGAATTGCTACAAGATTATTGCCATGGGAACCAGAGTTGGAGGCTTGTATAAGTTGAATGTGACCAAGACAAGGCATCAAGCATTGGCATTCACAACAATGTCAGCAGAAAATTTATGGCATCAATGGTATGGGAATTTAAATCACAATGATTTAGTGTTAGTTTAAAGAAAAACAATAGTTGAAGGTCTTCCTATTATGAAGAATAATCATGTTGAATGTGAAGCATTTGCACTTGGCAAGCAACATAGAGAGGAATTTCCTATACATGAAGAAAAAAGGAAAAGAGAAATACTTGAATTAATTCATATTGATGTATGTGGCCTATGAAAACTATATCTCTTGGAGGAGCATTGTACTTTCTTATTTTTCTTGATGATAGGTATAGATACACTTGGGTCTATTTCATAAGAAAGAAAAGTGATGTTTTTGAGTACTTTAAGGGATTCAAAAACATGGTGGAAAAACAAATTGGGAAATACATCAAAATTCTCAGATCTGATCAAGGGCGAGAATATAAATCCAAATTTTTTAATACATATTGTAAAAGTCATGGGATTCTACAATAATTTATAGTTCCTCATACACCTCAGTAAAATGAAGTTGCTGAGAGGAAAAATAGAACTCTAGTGGAATGTGCATGAAGTATGCTTCAAGGTAAAAATATTTCTAACGGGTTTTGGGTTGAATCCATTAATATTGTTGTTTATTTGAAAAATAGGAGTCCAACCAAAATCTTAAATCTAAAAACATCTTTTGAATCCTTTTATGGATATAAACCAAAAGTGAATCATTTTACAGTTTCTGGATGAAATGCATTTGCTCATATTCCAAAAGATCAAAGAATAAAACTTGATGAAAAATCAATTAAGTGCACATTCATTGGTTATTGTAATGATCAAAAGGCATACAAATTGTTTGATCCTAGTTCACATAGATTGCTTGCAAGTAGGGATGTGGTGTTTCATGAAAATGTAGATAAAGGTGATAAAATGAATAACACAAGTGTATGGCATGATATTGATGATTATGTCAAAATGGAAGCAAGTTTTGAACGAGAGTAGGAGCATGTACAACAAAAGGTACATGAACATGTACAAGTTCAAGAGGATGAAGCATCTAGTAGCCATGACACTCCAAGAAGAGAACATGAGACTCGACAAAGCATAAAGAAGGATGAAAGCAGTAAAACTCTAAGGAGGTCATCACATCAAATTCAACCACCTATAAGGTATCAAGATTATGCATTAATATCTCATGTAATGAATGTTGTAAAACCTTCAAGTTAGGAAGAAGCTAAAGAATATAAAGAATGGAGAGATGAAGTGAATGAGTAACACAAATCTATAGTGAATAATGACACATGGGAACTAACAAAATTGCCCAAAGATAATGTTCCCATAGGATGAAAATGGTCGTTCAAAAAAAAGTTTAATGTTGATGGTAGTATTGATAAGTACAAAGCTAGATTGGTTGCAAAAGGCTATTCACAAAAATAACACATTGATTATGAATATACGTTTTCACCTATAGCTAAATTGAATACAATTATATTCATGATTGCATTAGCTACAAAACAAAATTGGAAAATGCATCAGCTAGATGTCAAATCATCTTTCTTGAATGGTGAATTAAATGAACAAGTTTATTTAGTTCAGCATGAAGGGTTTATAAACAAGGGACAACAACATCTTATTTCCATGTTAAAGAAAGACTTGTATGGTTTGAACAAGCACCAAGATCTTGGTATGTGAACATTGATTCATTCTTCTATGAAAAAGGTTTTTTGAGAAGAAAAAGTGATCCTAACTTGTACATCAAGAGAGATGAAGATGGGAACATTTCCTTGATATCTTTATATGTTGATGATATTATCATAATAGGAAGTGCACTTAGGTTGATTGAAGAAATTAAAATTCAGTTTTCACAGGTATTTGAAATGAATGATCTTGGTGAATTGCACTATTGTTTGGGTCTTGAAATTTGGAGGGAATTTGGTAGGAAAATCATCACACAAAGAAAATATGCAAATACAATGCTTCAAAGGTTTCATATGTTAGAATGCAAACTAGTGTCTACTCCTTTGGAATATAATGTCAAGTTTTACAGTGATGATGGATATAAAGAAGTGAACATAACTTTGTATCGTCAATTGGTGTGAAGTTTGAACTACCTCACCAGTACCAGGTGTTATAGCTCCAAATATTACTCTTATGGTTTGTGATGCTACACTCATGGCCTAGGGAAACCCCTCCTTCTAGACCTGGTCCACAAATTTAAAAAAAATGTTTTATCCCTTATACGCGACATTGCCCTGAGTTAAACTCGTGTATACGCGGGCAGGGATATACCCAACCCGCGTATATGTATTAAAACACTTAAAAAAATATATAAATCCTTAATTTCAGGCGAAGATCGCGGGTTTTACCTGCTAATCACCTGTTAGTGCCCGTGGCCCAACTGTTCCCAACCAACTCCCAACTAAAAAACTACTTTGGGAGAGGTATAAAAAGACCTCAATGGGAAGGCCTAAAGGAGGAGAGAAGAGAGGGAAAGGTTATTATGCTGAGATTTTTCCACTGACCAGGTCTGAAGACCCTTGTGCCTTCTGCACTTCCCCCATTTCTATAGGAAACCCTTGTTTCCTTGTGTGTTGATGTTCATCCACTACTTGTGACATCATGGAGTAAGTCATGGAAGGAGTTTGTTAAAGGCTTGAGGCTGGACAAATCCGAAAGGAAGCTTTGCTTGGAGCCTGCGAAGGGTGACTCAGGTGAAATTATTCCTTTCTGTACTTTATTTGTCTATAATAAAAGAAACACATGTCTTGGTTCCTGATATAAATCTTCGTTATGTTTATGATATTCATGTTAGAATTCATATGTGAATGGTTGTTTATATTTCATAACTAACTACCTTTATTTATAACACGAAGATGGTTTCTCTATAAGGTTTTGTCCATATACTACTGTGTTCTTTGGAATTGGTTGTTTTGCAGGACAAAGGAGCAAAAGGAACTTGAAGAAGGGTTTGGACCCTAAAGGACCTTCTCAAACGTAGGACCTAAGGTACGCCCCCTTATCATAGAATTTGCTTATAATAGCATAATGGCTGTGTGAATGTGTGTTTCTCTGTATAGACAACTTTCAGTCTGCTAGGGTTTCAACACAAAATCCCTAGGGGAACATTTCCCTCTACAGAATTGGCGACTCCACTGGGGACAACATTCTTGTTGTTCCTAGTTTGGGTGTTTTCAAGCCAATCAGGGCTCAGCTGCCTGTTTGCTTGTTGTTGCTGTATGGTATGTTCTTGAATTCTAAGTTTTGCCAGTTTCTTTAGTTTGTTTTTTATTTTTCTTGAAATATTTTATATACATTGTTTTTCTTAGTTACAGAGGCATATACACGCATGTTTCCTTAAGTGAACCCGCGTATACGCAGGTTTCCTTAGGCACAGTTGCGTATACACACAATCTGTACATAAGTACAGTCGCGTATATCTTGCAATTTTCAAGATTTTTAAATCTTTTTGTCCCTGAAGGTCTGTCTGGTGGTTTGATTCAGTCTGAAACAGTCACTTTCCAGTATCAGTTGTTAGTTTTACAGCAAGCATCTTGTTCCAAATCTCTCTGATTGTAAGAAGTACTGGTCTTGTTTTTGTTGTTGCAAGCGTCATCGTTTTTTGCTAAAGCACACAAGATTTCTTGCTAGGAATCTTGGCTACTCTGACTCGTCAGGGCAGGAAGATTGATCTCAATCTTTGTGTTAAATCTTGCTTTTGGTGACTTTTTGTTTGCTTGAAAAAACAACTTTTTGTGACCATCCACTTCTTTGTTTCATGAAAGTTTTTGATTGATACTTTCTTGAAATTGGTCTTTTTGATCTTTTTGGTTTTTGTTGCCAAAGCTTTCATTGCTGCTTTTGATTGTTAAGAGCATCCTTAAACACATTTCTTTTTGTTGAGTTTTCATCCATTTTGTGGTGTCAACTTGCAAAAGTGTTTGTTGCCTATTCTTCAATCACAAAGTTTTAGCCTTATTGAGAGCATTTTTTGAAAACATGTTTTTGTTGTTCCTTTTGAAGAAAACTTTTTGAAAAACTTAGTTTTGCTTTCTTGGAATTTTGTTTTCATTTGGTTTCCTTTTATTGAATGAAAGTGCTTTATGTTTGTCTTGAAACTTGTTTTTAGTGTTTAGATGAAATGAATGGTAGCATATCATATTCCATATAAGAATTTTAAGTGGCAAAATAAAAATTGATAAGCAAGAAACTTTCATTTCTTGTTTTTAGAGTAGTTTTGAATCTTGCATCAGCATATATTTGTTGCATTAGGATAGATTTGCATACCTTTTTAGGCATACATAATTTTGTTAAATTTTGTGAGTGTGAAGCGTGAATTAACGAAAAGAAAAGAAAAATTTGTTTTATTATAAGTTCCTCTGAACCCTGTAGAAATTGCTTTTCATCAAAAAACGAAAACAAGTGCATGTGCATGTAGTTAGGTTTTTATTAATTTCTTTTGCGTCAAAAAACACCACTAGTTTGACTTCCGTTATCCCGTGACTTAAATAACAGCCTATTTTAAAATCAAGCACTAATTAAAATTCACTAAAACTATTTCTTTAGTTAGATACACCAACAAGTTTTAGGATTTTAGGGCCTTGGATTAGGCGAGTGGAGAGTTAACTCTCCAAGGCCATTTAAACGTCCAACATAGGACTCTGAATAGTGAGTGAAAATCCAGTATCGTTGGGAAGACCAGGAAAGCTCTGGATCTGGGAGTTAAGCACGAGGGTCTGTGAAGACTAGGAAGAGAGATACCCCCTCTCCTATTTGTCCGAACTTACCTCACGACTGTTCCGCCTGGCTTCTGTGACAAGTTGGTATCCATAGTTGCTACTCCTAGGGATCTACACAGGTGGTTGCGGAGGGGAATCCCGTGGCACCTAAGGTCGACGTTGCATCACTCTCGACAGTACTACTGGAGGGTACCCTTGTGAAGCTTGGGGGCTTGCACCGGTGTAGGCTATTTTTAGGAGGTCAGCGTAACTTCCTCTGATACCTTTCCTGATAGGACTGGGCCATCATCATCCCAGACTATCTTCAGAAGGCCCCTTAATTCACTTTCTTGTATTTTGGTGTTCGGTCCTAATCACCCAGAGTGGAAATACTTGCAAGTTGTTTGACTGGCTGTTATCTTTAGGGACTTTATAGTGTGTGCTCTGTGCTCTTAGTTGGCCTAGGTTTCAATTTTTTGAGTCTTTAGTTAGATTATAACAAAAATTCAAAGTGGCTGACTGATCACCTAGACGGTCTCGAAGACTTCGTGGTCTTTCACCACCAAGTTTAGAGCCTTCTTCTAGAAGGCGCAGAGGTAATACTACTGGTGGGTTTCGTCCCACGGCAGTTGACACATCGAGGATTTATCCTCCTCTCGGGGGCATTAGTGTTCAAGCAAGGCCTGGCACTTCAGCAGAACAAGAGAGGAACACTCCAGTTCTTTCTCGAGTTCTCTTTCAAGCGGAGAATAACATAGAGGTAGAAGAACTCTCAGAGTCGTTAGCGCTCCAAATTCTCCCCTACCATCTAGTCATCTGGACGTATTATAATATGTTGGGACTCTGAAGCATAGACTGTCAAGTCTAGGTTACGCTACGCGCTTACCATCGATGACCACTACTGGAAGCATGGCTTCTACTACAAGTGCTATGACTATGTAGACTCCAACATCGGTGCAAGGGGGAGGAACGATTTCCATCTCCTCTGCTTCTTTGTTTGGATCTTTTTCTAGAACATCTTTAGTTGGGTCTACCTCCATTCCATCCATGAGTGGAAATTCCAAAACCAATGCTTTTGGTTCTGGATTCTTCCCATTTGGCACCCATTCACAAGGTATTCCATCAGTTTCGTTTAGTGCTGCCACGTCCATGATTGGCGGATCTGCTTCATTCCAGGGTTTTCCTTTCAGAAGTGGTCATATACCACATTCCAACCCGACGATAGGATCCATGCCTTTTTCTTCTATAGGACAAAGCAGCAATCCTTTCCAAGGTTTCACTAACCCTGGGGTTAGCGGTGCGGGAACTGGGAATCCATTTTTCGGCCAACAAGGGAATAGGCCATACTCCACAGTTAGTTTGTTTCAAATTATTCCTCCCTTAGCTTCGGCTTGGAATTCGTAGCAGGGGTTATCAACTCCTTATAATCCTTTAGGAGGAAACTTTGCTGGTTATGGAGGCTTTGCGACCGAAGTTGGTCAAACTCTGAATTTTGCTGGATCACAAGGCTTGCCTTTTGGTTCAGCTGGTTCTGCTGGTTACCTCGGGTAGCCTGGTGCCTTCCAAAATCCAGGCCAATATTTTCAAAACTTAGGGAGTTCCGCCCAGTCTGGGTGGAATCCCCAAGGTCCTCCTAGGCTTCCGTTTCTAGCAACGTTGAACTTGCCAGATCTCACTAAGTTAACAAACGATCCAATCAAGTACAATCCGCCCTGGCCTCCAGTCCCAACCAACTCCCTTCGAACCTTCCAAAATTCGTAGGGAAGAGCGGTGAAGACCCAAATCTTACTCTTACGGTTTGTGATGCTGCACTCATGGCCTAGGGCAACCCCTCCTTCTAGACCTGGTCCACAAATTTAAAAAACAGTGTCTTATCCCTTATACGTGACATTGCCATGAGTTAAATGCATGTATACGTGGGTAGGCATATACCAAACCTACATATATGTATTAAAACACTTAAAAAATATAAAACTCCTTAATTTTCAGCGGAGATCGCGGGTTTTACCTGCTGATCACCTGTTAATGCTCGTGGCCCAACTATTCCCAACCAACTCCCAACTAAAAAACTACTTTGGGAGAGGTATGAAAAGACCTCAATGGGAAGGCCTAAAGGAGGAGAGAAGAGAGAGAAAGGTTATTATGCTAATATTTTTCCCCTAACCAGGTCTGAAGACCCTTGTGCCTTCTGCAGTTCCCCCATTTTTACAGGAAACCCTTGTTTCCTTGTGTGTTAATGTTCATCCACTATTTGTGAAATCATGGAGTAAGTCATGGAAGGAGTTTGTTAAAGGCTTGAGGCTAGGTGAATCCATAAGGAAGCTTTGCTTGGAGCCTGCGAAGGGTGACTCAGGTGAAATTATTCCTTTTCTGTACTTTATTTGACCATAATAAAAGAAACACATCTCCTAGTTCCTGATATAAATCTTCTTTATGTTTATGATATTCATGTTAGAATTCATATGTGAATGGTTGTTTTTATTTAATAACTAACTACCTTTATTTATAACATGAAGATGGTTTCTCTATAAGGTTTTGTCCATATACTGTTGTGTTCTTTGGAATTGGTTGTTTTGCAGTACAAAGGGGCAAAAGGAACTTGAAGAAGGGTTTGGACCCTAAAGGACCTTCTCAAATGTAGGACCTAAGGTACACCCCCTTATCATAGAATTTTCTTATAATAGCATAATGGCTGTGTGAATGTGTGTTTCTCTGTATAGACAACTTTCAGTCTGCTAGGGTTTCAACCCAAAAGCCCTAGGGGAACATTTCCCTCTACAGAATTGGCGACTCCGCTGGGGATTTCAGCTTTAATGAGCCTCTTTATCTGTCTCCATTCCTAAATATGGTCAAAAATGTGAGTTGCCTTATCCTGATGAAAAGTGGCCAGAAGTTCAGTTCTGACATCATAATGGATAGGCAACTGGAAATGATTTAAGAAAATATTGGCTAAGTCAGCGAAAGATGTAAAGCTGCCCCTTGGCAACTCTATATACCATTTTTCTATTTACCAGTCAAGGTGGGTTGAAAAAGTCTCAACCTAATCGACTCATCGATAAGGGAGTTAGATGAGCACCACAAATGGAATGTGGTTACATGGTCGCCTGGGTCTTCACCACTCTTCCCTTTGAATTTTGGAATGTCTGAAGGGAGTTTGGTTGGGACTGGAGGCTAGGCCAGATTGTACTTGATTGGATTGTTTGTTCACTTAGTGAGATCTTGCAAGTTCAACGTTGCAAAAAACAGAAGCCTAGGAGGACCTTTGGGATTCCACCCAGACTGGGCGGAACTCCCAAAGTTCTGAAAAGATTGGCCTGGATTTTGGAAGGCACCAGGCTGCCCGAAGTAACCAGTAGAACCGGTTGAACTAAAAGGCAAGCCTTGTGATCCAGCAAGATTCACAGTTTGACCAACTCCGGCTGCAAAGCCTTCATAACTAGCAAAGTTTCCTCCTAAAGGATTATAAGGAGTTGATAACCCCCGATACAGATTCCAAGCCGAAGCTAAGGGAGGAATACTTTGAAACGAACTAACTGTAGAGTACGGCCTATTCCCTTGTTGGCTGAAAAATGGATTCCCAGTTCCCGCACCACTAACCCCAGGGTTAGTCCAACCTTGGAAAGGATTTCTGCTTTGTCCTATAGAAGAAAAAGGCATGGATCCTATCGTCGAGTTGGAATGTGGTATATGACCACTTCCGAAAGGAAAAACCTGGAATGAAGCCGATCCGCCCATCATGGACGTGGTGGTACTAAACAGAACTGATGGAATACCATGTGAATGGGTGACAAATGGGAAGAATCCAGAACCAAAAGCATTGGTTTGGGAATTTCCACTCATGGACGGAATGGAGGTAGACCCAACTAAAGATGTGCTAGCAAAAGATCCAAACAAAGAAGCAGAGGAGATGGAAATTTTTCCTCCCCCTTGCACCGATGTTGGAGTCTGCATAATCATAGCACTTGTAGTAGAAGCCATGCTTCCAGTAATGGTCATCAATGGTAAGCACATAGCGTAACCTGGACTTGACGGTCTATGCGTCGGAGTCCCAACATATTGTAATACGTCTGAATGACTAGATGGTAGGGGAGAATTCGGAGCCGCTAACGACTCTGAAAGTTCTTCTACCTCTATGTTATTCTCCGCTTGAAAGAGAACTCGAGAAAGAACTGGAGTGTTCCTCTCTTGTTCTGCGGAAGTGCCAGGCCTTGCTTGAACACTAATGCCCCTGAGAGGAGGATCAATCCCCGATGCGTCAACTGCCATGGGACGAAACCCACCAGTAGTATTACCTCTGCGCCTTCTAGGAGAAGGCTCTAAACTTGGTGGTGAAAGACCACGAAGTCTTCGAGACCATCTAGGTGATTGGTCAACCACTTTGAATTTTTGTTATGATGTAACTAAAGACTCAAAAAATTAAAAGCTAGGCCAACTAAGAGCACAAAGCACACACTATAAAATCCCTAAAGATAATAGCCAGTCAAACAACTTCCAAGTATTTCCACTCCGGGTGATTAGGACGAGACACCAAAATACAAGAAAGTGAATTAAGGGGCCTTCTGAAGATAGTCTGGGATGATGAGGGCCCGGTCCTATCAACGAAGGTATCAGAAGAAGTTACGCTGACCTCCTAATAACAGCCTACGCCAGTGCAAGCCCCCAAGATTCACAAGGGTTCCCTCTGAAGTACTGTCTCGAATGGTTTTTGAAATCTTAACAACCCGAGATCTCCAAGGATGTCTCCATGTCTGGAGTCTATTCTGACGAGCAAGCCATTTTTAGGGCCCAGCAATTAGAATTGATCTACTCTCAGTCTAGGATCCTACAAAAATACTTGCCAGATGCTCCTGGGTCTAACGTTGACATAGCTAAGTCAAAGCCATGTCCCTACATGTATGGTTTCATTGGGTCGGTAGACACAAAAGCGGTGAACTTGTTGAACCAATTGCAGCAGTTGTCTTTACAAACTGCTTCTAACAACCAAGTCACATCGTCTAACCCTCCAGCTTCCCAAACCTCTTCGAATAATGCCGTCCAATCTGATAACCCAAAAGGAAATCAAAATTCCAATGGGAAAAAGAAAGGATGAGGTAAGAAAAAGAAACAGGATGGGAAGGCTGACGCAAATAAATCCGGCAATAATGCTGGTGGTGGTAGAAATGAGTCTAGAAAGAAGGTTAAGTTTCCATGTAAGTTGTACAGTGGAGACCATTTAACTCACCTCTGCCCCAAGATTGAAGATGCTCAGCTCTTGTTAGGGCAGCAAGGGACTTCTAGTTCTCAAGCTGTGTTAACCAACCCTTTTCCCCAAGGGCAGCAACTTCTTGCTGGCGCGAGTTCAAATCCAGTACCTTCACAGGGGGCAACCAGGAAGGGGAAAAACCATCAAATGTTTTCATGATGGGTTCTAACTTCCATGTGGCTACTCGGTCAAGTGATTATGGCGAAGCCAAAACTTTCAAGGACAAGATAATTCCTGGAAATACCGACCTTCATATTGAGCGACCCCCTGTCGAGACTATACCACGGATACCGAAAGGTTCCGCTAAATGCGCGACTATTAATCCTAATGCCAGGGCTGCCCAGAATTACTCCATCATTGAGGACCTGGCTCAGAGTCCGTGCACCATGTCTGCTTTAGAGGTTCTCCAATCGTGTTCGGCTCAGCGAAGTGCTTTACTTTCCGCGATTGGGGTAGTCGATCCAACTAACTCTTTAGTGATCACTTTCGACATGTTAAATGTCAAAAACTGACTCCCTCATCATATGGCTTTCCTAATAAAGTCTACATACTGGAAAATTAACATTTTTCCTACTGTTATTGATGAAGGATCTTCCACGTGTGTCATGTCAATGTCATGCTGGAAGGCTATTGGATCACCTTCGGCTGTTCCTTCACCTACCGTCTTGACTACATTTGATGGTCATTCTCATAAGCCGCATGGGATTATCTCAGCCTTTCCTATATGTGTTGAGGGGAAGGTCGTCAATATTGAAGTAGAAGTCATAGATGCTAACCTAGACTATAATCTCCTCTTAGGAAGGAACTGAGTATACGAAATTGACGTCATTGTTTCGACTCTGTTTCGTGTCATTTTCTTTCCTCATGAGGGGAAAATCGTTAACGTTGATCAATTGGATTATTGTCCAGTCGATCCTCAAGCAAGCTCTGACTCTACTGTCCCTTTAGTGGATAACCCTCGCCCGCCTACTGAGAATTTAGGAGTGGGGATGTATTCCTCATTGATGGGTACCTTTGATCTTCCCTCTCCTTTCACTAAAATCCATGTCGTTTCATCATATAAGGAGTCTCCTCGAGAAGAGTTCTTCCGAACTCATTATTTTTCAGACCCATGGACCTTGCCTTCACCTATGACCAAATTAGTTGAAGGACAAGTAAATGGAATGGCATTCCATATATCTGCAGCTGAGCTTAGATACCAGTCTATCGTCAACTCTGCAGATGACCACTCTATTCCTTTTTCCGAAGAGGAGTTAGATGGTGATGTGGCCGCAGCCTGGAGCCTTGATTCTACCTCTGCCTTGGACTGCTTAGATTCAGTTTTACCTTTTGAAGAAGCAATCCTCGAAGCAATGATGGGTATAGATCGACCTTAGGAAGACTTACACCATCGTTCATACTTTCTTCCTCCATTGCAGGAAGTAGAATCTAGATTCTCCAAGCTCTTTACTAGTGATGTTTTTACGGTTTCAAATCCTTTGGCTCCAGCACACATTCGTGCCGAAGGTAATATGTCGGTGATTTCAAAAACGATACCTATAAACATCTCTAGGGACCCTAACGTGATCGAGAATCTCTTCATCGAAATTGAATGTTCCCCTGAAGAAATTCAAATTTACACCGACCTGTTCAAGGAATTTAGAGATGTATTTGCTTGGTCTTATGAAGAAATGCCTCGCATTGATCCTTCTATAGTTCAACATGAGATCAAGACGTATGAAAACGCAAACCGGTTCGTCAAATGCTTCAGTCGGTTAACCGTAGGAAAGCAGCAACTATCAAAGCTGAAGTTGAGAAGCTGCTAAAGGCGGGTTTCATATACCCTGTTCCTCTTACTGATTGGGTTTCTAATCCAATCCCTATGGATAAAAAGCAAGGAACAATCCAACTATGCATCGATTTTAGGGACCTAAACAAGGCTTGTCCAAAAGATAATTACCCCATGCCATTCATTGATCAGATTATCGACGAGTGTGCGAGTAATGAGATTTTTTCCTTCATGGATGGTTTTTCTGGTTATAATCAAATTTCTATCCGTCCTAAAGATCAACATAAGACAACCTTTATATGTCCCTGGGGTACCTTTGCATATAGAAAGATGCCTTTTGGTCTTAAAAATGCTGGAGCCACTTTTCAGCAGGCCATGTCATATGCTTTCCACAACATCAAACATGTCATTGAAGCATACTTGGATGATCTCGCTGCTCGTTCTCGAAAGAGAACTGATCACCCTAGTCATCTTCGAATGTTTTTCGAGCGATGTCATTTTTATAAAATCTGGTTGAATCCCAACAAGTGCGTTTTCGCGGTTACATCTGGTTGGTTGTTAGGGTTCATTGTGTCAAATGAAGGGATTCAGGTTGATCCCTTCAACGTTGATGCAATAGTTTAGTTGCCTCCCTCGTCCTCAACTCGACAACTTCAATGTCTTCAAGGGAAGGCTAATTTCTTAAGATGGTTTATAGCAAACTATGCTGAGATCACTAAAGGGTTTATGCATTTTCTACGGAAAGGAGTTCCATTGGTGGGGACGACTTTGCGCAGTGGTCGTTCGACGCTTTGAAAAAGGCATTAGTCTCTGCCCCGCTTTTGAGTCCACCAGATTATGGTAGAGACTTCCTTTTATATCTCACTGCAACAGAATCAACCATTGGTATGGTTCTCGTTCAAGAGGACGATGCTCTCACCGAGCACGTGATTTATTATTTGAGTCGAGGTTTAATAGGTCCAGAACTTCGCTATTCTCCGGTTGAGAAGTTGGCCTTGGCAGCAGTCCATGCTGTCCAACGGCTCCGTCATTATATCCTGCTATGCAAAAATTTTGTCTTAGCGGCGGTCAATCCATTTCAATTTGTCCTCAGTAGGTGAGTGATTGGGGGAAAATATAATCGATGGATAGTTATTTTGCAAGAATTTGATCTCGAGTTCTTGTCTTCCAAGTCTAAGAAATCCATGGTTTTTGCGAAGCTAATTTCTGAGCTGCCTTGTGGAGAGGATACTGTTTATGAGGAAAGTTTTCTCGACAAACATTTATTCCTCATCTCTTCACTTGGCCCTTGGTATGGAGATATCATTATTTATCTCCAGACTTCGAAGTTTCCCTCTACTTTCTCCAAGGATGAATGCCAAAAATTACGTCACCTGGCTAAAAATTATGTTATCATTGGTGACACATTATACTGTCGAGGGGTTGATTCAATCCTTCGACGCTGTTTAACCTTAGAGGAAGCAGAGTCAGTGCTAAATGACTGCCATAGTTGAGCTTGTGGTGGTCATCTATCAAGGCTTACTACAGCCCAGCGCATCTTACGTGGTCGCTATTTTTGGCCTTCACTCTTTAAAGACTGTGTGGAAGCGATCAAACGCTGTCACCCCTGTCATACGACTTGTAATTTGCCTTCAGCGGCGAATCACAGGTACATTATCGTGGTTGTAGACTACTTTACGAAGTGGGTTGAGGCCATGCCCACTAATAAAAATGATAGTGACACGGCAGCGCTGTTCCTTTTTAATCAAGTTATCTCAAGATTCGGTATCCCGAGAGAGATTGTCACTGATCATGGCAGTCATTTCCAGAATCAACTGATGTCCGAATTGGCTCTCAAATTAGGTTTTGGGCAGGAGCATTCATCTCCTTATTATCATCAGGCCAATGGATAGGTCGAGGCAGTCAATAAAACTCTTAAGACGATCCTCCAATGGACAATCAACAAAAAATGGTCCAATTGGCACATTATGTTGTATTCGGCTCTTTGGGAATACCGAACCTCCGTAAAGACTGCTACTGGTTTTACACCTTTTCAGTTGGTTTGTGGGATGGAATCTATATTTCCAGTTGAATGTGAAATTCCATCTCTTAAGTTAGTTGTTGAGCTCCTTCTAGAGACTTCAAGTCTCGAAGAGCGCCTACTTCACTTGGAACATCTTGATGAGCAGCGTCGAGATGCTGCCACGATGAATGAGGCTCATAAGAAAAGGGTTAAAATGCAGTATGATAAATCTGTTCGTCCTCGAGTCTTTTCTGAAGGTGACCTTGTCTTGGTCTATGACGAAGATAAAGACACCTTGGGGGCAGGCAAGTTTAAGCCTATGTGGTACGGTCCTTTCATTATTAAATGAGTTTTATAAAAAGGGTCGTATGAGTTAATCGATTTCGAGGGAAACAAGTTGGCGAAGCCCCGTAACGAGCTCTACCTAAAGAAGTACTTTGCTTAAGTAGGAATTAGGCAATGGCTTATTTGTACTTTATGTATATTTGTACATATATCGTTGAGATTTTTGATATCAACACTTTTTGGTCTGCTGTGGCAGGTGTTGATGGATGACTTTGCCTATTTTGGGTTCGCCGATGGTGCTAGTCGGCACACTCGGAATCTCACTTCCGCAACTTGGGTACTCTATTATTCAACTGGTCAATTGATGGTATCAAAAGGCGTATGCATCGGTCCTGCTTCAAACAATATGGCTGAGTATACTGCCGTTATTAATTTATTATCCGAGGCAATCTCTCATGGGATCGACTCGTTGGTAGTTTATCTTGATTCTCAATTGATAGTGTCACAATTAAATAACGTTTATCGGGTAAGGGATCCATGTTTCTATCGCCAGTATTTAAGGGTGAGGTTGTTGCATAGATCATTTACTTATATTAATTATTTGCACATTCCAAGATCTCATAATTGGTTATTTAATTCTATCGCTAATCAAGCATTAGATTGGCACATCAATCATTCATCACAATAAAATCAAGCATCAAAAAGTTGAACTGTATATATATATATATATATATATATATCATAAAGCATCTCGGGTGTACATATGTTTGTCCAAAAATGTACAAAATTAGGACTCAAATGCCCATAATCATGTCTGGCATATCTAATGCCCCGGCTCAAGATGAGCGGCTAAGTAGGTAACTATCGCATTGGCCACACGCCGAAAAGTGTGAACCCAGTCACGTGGCATGCCAACCACATGACGCCGCATATCCTCAGGAAGATCCTCTATGGCAGCCATTAGTACTCGGCAGCTCAGTCTCGCCAAGTGTCGTTGGACGTTATTTATAGTTCGTTTTGTATCAGCAACCGCCTCTTCGACTCCTCGGTCGCACCGTCCATGCCGCGGGAACCCATCTAGTCATAACGGCCCAATATCTGGAACATGATCATCATATTAGTCATTTGAATCCCATCAAAAATATTTTTCAAAATACATCATTATATTTGAAAAATCCAAAAAAATCATAAAATCAAAAAATTCTTACCAATCTCGCCCCATGCTGCATTCGGTGGTAATGCTAGATCAGGATCTCCTTGGAAATCCAACCCAGCATAAGGGTAGTCATCTATGGCGATGATCTGTTGATCCCACCAAGTGAAGAAGTCATCGTCAAAGGCAATCCTTGGGACCTCCCCATCCCCCAGATGTTTCATCAGGTCAGCCCATCGACCCATGCGTGGATCTCGTGGGGTGCTGATGGAAACTGCTACCCTGGGGCGGAGTGCGGGAACCTTCTCAAAAAAGAAAGTACACAGGATAGTCCCATATCCAAATTTTTTGGTCTGTCCCCTCTTGATAGAAGTGAGCTAGCTCTTCATGTTTGCCAGAAGAGGAGTACACCAGTCAAACACAGTAGTGAGATAGTCAACTGCCACACTCATGGTTAGTCGTGATGCCTGATGCAGAGAGGACGATCTGCTCACTCGAGCTATGGTGAACAGGATTATCCTCAGCGATAAACTTGCCACATGTGTGATGGAAATCTGTCTCCCAACCTTCTTGGGATGTCTCAGGCAATATATCTATACGTAGTCCTCTATCATGAGACTGCTCCGTGTCTTGCCCCGGGAATGTACTACCTCTCCCCTTTGGGAAAGGGTCATGATGAAATAGATATCCTCCACTTCTACCCTGAGTGGCATATGGTTGATCATAAAGCTTCCTCCTCGACATCCCAATAATCAATGAGCATCTCAAGCAGACATGTGTTTTCTTTCATATTCGGCAGTTTGAAGAATTTAAGAAAACCGCAACCCCGTAGGACTTCCAAAGCATTAGGATCCTTCATAACTTCATTATCCACCACTGCATGCTCTCTTTCTCGCCACGTGACCGACATTCTGAGAAAAAAATGATTTTCAACCGCTAGTTTTTCGTTAAAAATGTTTGCGGCGTATACGCGGGTCCTTGTGCACACAGTCGTGTATAGGGCCCATGTGTATGCGGGTTTCATATTACCAACCTGCGTATACACCGCGGTGAAATTTTTGGCAAAAAATTCAATGGTGAAACATCAATTAAAAATCTTTTAACCAGTCACAATCAATTGCAAGCTAAGTATAAGAGTTACCTGGATGTTTTTGAGGAATTTGAATGGTTGGATTTGGTGTACGGGAAGTTTTCTCCTTTTGCTCCAACTCTTTGCTCTCAAACTCAAATGGTAAAAATGGTGAGTCCAAAATCCCTTTTATAGGTTTTGGAAATGCAAAATTTTTTCAAAAATTTTATTTTGTTTGGCCTCATGTGACTTTTAACTTGGGAGCTTGGAATGTTGAGAATGGTTTGTCTTTCAGGACATTTTGGACATTTTTCCGACAGTTTCGAGATGGTTCCATGACGACTGACCCGTCATGGCAGGTATCGTTTTCTCACTGGCATATAGGTTAGAGGCACCATTTTTCCGTTGCATTATGCATACTAGCCTCCATTTTCTGATACATCTGCCATATTGTCACACAAAATAAGTCGATCTTGCGGACAAGATAGACCTTCCTAGAATCTAAAGAAGACCTAATGACAAGCAAACCAACTAGACACTATCTTTCTCTAAATATGCTTTAATGAACAATAGAAAACAAGTGTTTTTAGGGCCTACCTTAGGTCCAGCGCTAGCTTGTGGATGCCCTCGCTCCTTCGATCCAAATGAGCTCCTTTTCGCGAATCTGCAAACACAAACAAGGTAGACAAATTAAATAGCACCTGAAAAGCCAATTGCATCAAAACATATTTAACATGAAAGTCAAGGAGTCCATGAAACAAATAACATAAGATACTTGTTGAGAAAAATGAGTTTGATTGTATTAATTCAAACGAAGAAGAACCTTACAACCTTTGCCTTGACGCTGTAAAGCTCCTCCCAGGGTCCAGCAAGAAGTCTCCTCTACTTTGACAAGTTTCACTCACTCCCCAATGAAACCAAAAAGGTATGTGATCTCTCCTCTTTAGGCTTAACTAGGAAGTCTTGATTTCACGAGCATTTACCCTAAAAAATGTTCAGCTTCTAACCTCCCTAGCAACCAGCCCAATGCCTGTATTTATAGTGCAATGGAGGGAGGTTACTAGGTCCTCCTTCAAAGGGATAAAGCCCTCCTTCAAAGGGATAGCTCCTCTCCTCAAGGGATTAGCTCCTTCTCTTTTGGGATGCATGAACCACCTCAGAGCGAACAATCCACGTCAAATTTCCTTCTAGAAACCTCTAGAATTAACCCAAAGTGAGTTTTTTTAAGGTAAAACTTGCGCCTTTTGACTTTCACAGGGGTCCACACCTACATCGTTAGGGACAGAGTGGGCAGGTCCGCAGCTTTTGTACACATAAGGTGCGGGACTGTAGGTGACCATGAGAGAAAGTGCGGAACTAGAGTTACATTGATTTTTAATGTCTCTCTCTCATTTTCAAAGCTTGATTTGAAGAGCTGAGGTCTGAAACTTGCTTAGGAGGACAGTACAAGTGATGATAGATCCATACTGACTGCAAATAATCATGGTGATGATATTTTTGTGTAACAGATTGCCCCCTAAAGTGCGAAGTCTGTAGTAGATGAGGATTTCTTAACATTTAGGAAGAGTGAAGTACTTTATCATTTCGAGGATCATCTTGTGGAGAACCCGGTTGGAACTGTAAAAACATTCAATGCAAAATATATATATGAGATCATATCATTGCTGAGGTAGGCATTCCCATGCTCAGATCAAAACTGACTAGAAAAACTAACTACTATTCTGATACAGGAATGATCTTGTAAAAAATCACAAGTATAGACTCATGTGGACACAGTATGGATGCAGCCATCTGTTTATGAATAGTTCATTATATGATGAATACAAAATTCCTCGCATCCTGGATTGTGGAAACTAGATCTAGGGTCTTCATTTCTACTTCCCGAAATAGTACGATTCTATCCATGCGAATGAATTTGTTGATGTCGAACATGGTAGAAACCACTTGATTACCAGTCAATGATGTAAACCATTAACAAGCGTGAGAGAAACCACCAGTGATGTCAATGGCTCTCAAAGTACCCAGTACAATCCATGAGATGCGAATAAATGTGTTGACGTCGAGCATGTCACGGAATCCTTTGATCGAAAGTCAATGATGTAAACTGTCATCAAAGGCGAGAAATCTGCCATTGATGCATGTAGATCTCAAGGTACTGATGATTCCTAGATCATCTTTCTAGATAATGAGCTAATGTCGATAGAAAGCGATCCGTCGTATGCAAGCCTACAACACGAAATCATAGATCAAATTGAAGAAATTTTAGTTGCAAGGACTGACTCAGGGATGGTCAAGATGGATGACAGATATTTTGCAGATGAATGGCTTATTGGCAGTGACCTCTTGAACACATAACATCACGATAGATGGTTCGGTGACAATTGACCCAAAGTTAATACCCAGAAACTGGCTGAAGACTTTCAATGTGGTTTGATCAACTGTTAGGCAAAGGATTTCCCAACCTAGGTGAATAAAAGTGCCGTGTTCAAGAGTGGTTACAAAGTATGACAAACAGGCTCATTTTTCTCTCTTTTCCCCCACCATTTCTGGCAGTTACCTCTTTATTTTTTACAAGCTTGAGGAGGATAACATTTGCTTGATTATAAGCTCATCCTTTGGATGAGTCCAACTTAGTTTAAATTACAACCCTAAGAAGGAGTGGTTCATTCCTATTTGTAATTGAACAGGTCCTTTACTGTGAAATTTTAATGAGTCCAGTATAGGAGAAACTCGGCGTTTTTCAATTTTAGAGAGTTTTGAAAAACTTAAGAAGACTCCAGGGTTGGCCTTTTTCGTAAATTTGTGTCTCCCAAGCCCGAAAATGTATAAAATAATACTTGAGAGAACTGCTTGATCTTTTATGACCAAGGAGTCCTTTTCGTCATTAGTGCCTTTGACCCGAAAAAGTAAAAAAGCGATCGATGACACGTCGTTTTATAACTATCGAATTTGAAATGACAAAAATCCGGCTATCTTTTCATGTTTTTACGGTCGGAAAAGAGCTGTAAGGGGACCGTCTTTTTAATTCTGTTTTAATGAGCTTAAAAGAAACACTCGGCAATCTTTTCATGTTTTAGGAGTCAGAAAAGAGCTTAAAGATGACTCTACATGTTTTTTTGTTGAAAATGGTAGATTTCGCCTGAATAATCCTTTATTCTGGACAAAAACACAAACATTACTCATACCTGTTTGAAATGGATAAAAATGTCGCAAAATACCTTTTCAAAGTGAAACATAAACAAATTTGTGATTTATTTACTCAAAAAACTTATAAAAAGGGCCTTTGTCAATTCATTTTTACCGTTTGAGTTTGGGTGAGAAAATAGTGCTTTTGCTCAGAAAACTTCCCGTGAAGATTGCGGAAAATCCAACCGTCGGAATCGAGCGCCGTCTTCTCTAGGTAATCCACATCATCCTACTCTTCATTTTCAACCGTTTAGTTTTTTGTTTTAGTCCTTCATTTCATTTTTGGGAGAGTTTTTAGGTGCAAAACCCACACGCGGGGGCCCACAGGTTTACCATTGCGGGCCTGCGGACCCCGACCTTTTCTCCATTGGGAAAAAGCTCGGGGTCCGCACCTTCCGTGTAGACAAAGTGCGGACCCACACACTGTGTCTAACTCGGAGGGTGCGTACCCCACTGCAACGGTTTTGAACCCAAAAATTCTCAAAAATGGACCAATAAAAACATTTTCTAGCAATTTAATTAATATTTATACTTGATGCAGAGAGTACATCATGCTAGATTGGCGTGAACGAGAGCACGAGGACGTGGATGCTGCCGCATGGAATCATCAGCCTTCACTTGATGCTTTGAGGGCGTGTGGATTATACAAATTCTGGGCCATTCCTGGCATGAGGGCTCAGGTGGATTTCTTACGGTGGCTGGTTGACAGATGGAGCATACAGGACCAGTGCTTCTTCATTGGCGGCCACCAGCTCGAGATCGAGCCAGGACATTTATTTCTTGACCGGTTTGCCTAAGAGAGGTGAATACTTGACTCTGCACAAGACTAGGCCAGGTGGCCAGTCTGTCGATAGCCTTTGGCTAGAGTACTGCAACAGCTAGGCTAGAGATAAAGGGATAGACATAAAGACCATATCCCGTCCTGAACTCATGGTGATTGCATTTACTGTCACCAGACTTTGCAGAGCTGCCGCATTACATATTGCCACCAGATCCCAGATGCGTATGGCAGTTGATTGCTTTCAAGGCACCATCTTCAACTGGTGCGATGCCGTGTTGGCCAATGTGAAAGGCCAACTGACCAGGGCCAAGAACGGACGACTAAAGACCTTTGGTTATGGGGCTTTGGTCATGAGTTTTGGCCTGGAGAGGGTTCCTATGCTGATCCCACAGCACCTTACTGTTGGAGCTGGGCATCCTCGAGAGCCCAAACTGATGCGATGGGTCGCAGTCATGGCCCGTCACCCGGACGAGAGGACAGAGGTTGCTCGGTTCAAACCTGAGTATTTCCAATGGCTGGAAAACCAGGTATTTTCCATTCAGGAGTTTCCTTATGTTGGGATAGATTTTCGTGGTGACCTAGACATGGTTCTTCCACCAGGAGAGCAGTGGGACGAGTCAGGTAAAATCCTTTTCAACATTTTCCTATTTTAATTTTTTTTTTTTTTCCATCGTCTCAAAACTGATAGTAAAAATTTCAAATGCAGATGTGGGTCCACAATGACCAGCCACTCTCCGGCCTTTCGAGAGGAGGCAACCATTTGCACCCACGCCAGCCCCACAGGACGAATCAACAGAGGTTTCGGCCGAGTTGGAGGGTCATCTCGAGCGCTTGACAAGAGATATTCCTGAGACCATTATAGATGACATTCCTCGTCGACTTCAGCGCTATGTGATTGGAGTCCCGGGACCTTTTAGGAGATTCCTTTGCAAGGTGGCCTGTGCAGTGGTTTCTTATAGAGATCATCACTAGTGATAGGATGATCGCCTATTGTGGGCACATGTGACATTTTTGTTTTTTGTACTTATCATTTTTGCCGATCATAAGGTGTTTTTCAACCTATGATCGAGGACGATGTATTTTTTGACACACTGCTATATATATATATATATATATATATATCACTATTACCGGCTTATCTTGTAAATCGTGTTATGGAATGCTTTTAAATTCACATGTATGATTATTGCAAATGTCTATTTAACATTCGAGAAGAAATTGCATCTGCTAATGTATTTAAAGACCTTGGGATATGCTGATATTCAATGTAATCAAACTCACGTTCCAAGAGACGCACTCTCGAAAATAATCTTAATAACACTGGATTTCTAATGGCATACACTCTATTAAGCTGTAATACAACGAGTTCAGAATCTAACCTCACTATCAAACTCCGAATCCCAAATGAAATAGATTCAGACAATAACTCAATCACTGCACTGTACTCGGCAATGTTGTTCGTTGTTTGACCGAGGCTTACCCCATGCATAGATACTAACTCGTCAGAGGGCGAATAGATAACCCAAGCTACGGAAGAGATGTTCCGTGTTTTACGACAAGCACCATCAGCGAAACCAATGTATGTTTGGAGAGGCATTGACATCTGCAATATCAAGAGTAAAACCAAGATAAGCAGGAATAATGACGAAAAAACACTCTCTAAGCTAAGCACACTGTTTAAACTAAAACACACCAGCTAGAAAGAAAAACTATCCTAACTAAAAATCTCCATACCCATTCTTTTAAGCATAATACCTCTTCAAGTAAAGGCCATTTCTGGGTTTACCCAAAGAGTTCCCATCAAAGTCTACCAATTCATAAGCCCCTTTGGCTAGCTTTCACTTGAAAACATAGGGACCATGCCACATAGGAACGAATTTTCCAGCGCCTAATTTATCATTAGCTTGATCATACACTAATACTAGATCTCCTTCTGAAAAATTTCGAGGGGTCACATTTCAATCATACTGAGCTTTCATTCGTTTTACGTGAGTCTCGATCACCAATGCAGCATCATGTCGATTCTCATCTAATTGAGCCAAGTATAACAAACGCTTTTCCTCTTCGGAAGTGGCTGGAAGTAACTCGATGGCCATTTGCAGTGACGGGATTTCACATTCAATGGGTAACACGGCTTCCAAACCATAGACTAGTTGGAAAGGAGTGAACCCTGTTGATGTTTTTACTGAAGTTCGGTATGCCCAAAGCGTTGAAAATAGCATGTTGTGAAAATTCGACCGATGAATCCCAATGATTCATCGGATCATGATAATTAAAACTTTGTTGATAGACTCAACTAGACCATTCGCTTGTGGATAATAAGGGGTTGAACTATCATGACGTAAACCAAGCTGGCCTGTAAGTTCGGTCATCATAACGTTTCGAAAATGACGCCCATGATCAGTGATTATCGCTTGCGGGACACCAAATCTAGCAATTATATGATTGAACATGAAAATTGCAGCTGTCTTGCCATCTGCCTCGAATGTAGAAATCGCCTCGGCCCACTTAGTAAAATAATTTACCGCAAGGATGATATACTCATGCCCCCCCACCGAGTGAGGGTTACATGTAATAAAATCGATACCCCATTTGGCAAAAGGACCAACGGAAATTATAGGGTGGAGAGGAGCAAGTGGAGCACGCATCTTACGATCAAAAATCTGGCAGTTGTGGCATCTTCGGACCACCGTAATACAATCTTTAAATAAAGACGACCAGAACTAGCCAGCGCGCAATATCTTTTGGGCTGTGGCATACCCAGACATATGACCGCCACACGCTCCAAAGTGGCAGTCATTTAGAACCCTTTCAGCTTCTTCGTGAGTTAAGCAACGTCGAAAAACAGAGTCTGTCCCACGGTGATAAAGAGTATCTCCAATAATTTTGAATTGTTGGGACTGGAATCAAATTTTCCGACGTTCTGACCTTGAAATTTCTGGCCGAAAGGATTGGGTCTGGAGATAAACGATGATATCCCCATACCACGGATCTAAAGTGCTGATTAGAAATAAGGATTCATCCGCAGTGGGCTCCTCCGCCACAGTTTTCATGTCAGCACGCGGGAAGTCAAACATTAACTCCACAAAAACTAAAGATTTCTTAGACTTAGATTTCTCAAATTCCAAGTCGAACTCTTGCAGGATAACGATCCATTTAGAGTACTTTCCCCTAGCAATTGCTTGGTCAAAATGTAGATCATAGGGTTGCAATCTGAAATTACTGTAGTTTTACGTAGTAGAATGTAGTGACAAAAACGTTGGACAGCTTGAACGGCTGCCAATGCCAATTTCTCCACATGTGAGTATTTTAGCTCAGTCGGATTTAACGTTCGACTAAGGTAATATATCACATGTTCAGTTCCTGATTCATCTTCCTGAACTAAGACCATTCCAATAGTGGAATGAGAAGCGGCGAGATACAAGAAGTAATCTGGTTGTAGTTGGGAGGATGCAACAATGGTGCATGGGTCAACGCGTGTTTGAGTGCATCAAAAGATTTCTGAGCTATCTCATCCCAATAGAATTGAGTGTTTTGCTTCAAAAACTAGGTAAAACCCTTTGTAACCTCGGCGTAGTTAGGAATGAATCGTCGTAAAAAGTTTTCTTTCCATTGCAAACTTTGGAGTTGGCGAAGACTCGAAGGAGGAGGCAATTTGATGATAGCTTCGATCTTTGATGGATCAACGAGAATGTCGGATTTCGAAAATACAAACCCCAGCAATCGACCCGTTTCTATACAGAAGACACATTTGTGTGGGTTCAACCGAATATGATAATGCCTACACCTCATAAAGATTGCTTGTAAATGGACGAGGTGATTAGCTCGATGTAATGAATGAGCAGGCAAATCATCGAGATAGGGTTGCACAATGTGCTTAATGTCATGAAACGCATAAGACATCGCCCTTTGAAAAGTTGCTCCGGCATTCTTAAGCCCAAAAGGTAATTTGAAATAAGTAAATGTCCCCCCTAGACAAATGAAAGCCGTTTTTTGTTGATCGGCAGGTAGAATGTTGATTTGATTGTATCCGGAAAAACCGTCCATAAAGGAGAATATTTCGCTGTCGGCACAATCGTCAATGATTTGATCGATATAGGGAGTTGGGTAATTGTCCTTTGGACAAGCTCGATTAATATCCCTATAGTCAATGCATATTCTTATTGTTCCCTTCTTTTTGTTAACCGGAACAATATTTGATACCCAATTCGTTAACAGGATCGGATAAATGAAACCTGCTTTCAACAGTTTTTCAACTTCTGCTTTAATTGCAGCAGCTTTTCGTGGGTGAATCTGACGCAAACGTTGCCGGACGGGTTTAGCTTCCGGGTAAGTTTTGATCTCATGAACAACAATCGTGGGATCAATTCCTATCATTTTCTCATAGGACCAGGCAAACACGTCTTAGAATTCTTGAAATAGGGCCTTATATAATTGAATTTCATTATCTGTACACGAGGCACCTATATGAATGTTCTCAACAATTCCGGGCTTAACCGAAATGTCAATAGGAATAGTTCGAGAGATGTTTCCCAAGTTTAACTCTGAATCGGGATGTTTCATTGGATTCTGAGGTTCCTTGACATATTCGGTTGTAAAAATTGATGAGAAATCATTTTCAAAACGATCATCCTCAGGTAAAAACGAAGATCTGTGATGGAGATCTTCCCATGGTAAATCATCTACACATAGGATTTCATGAATTTGCTCATCAGAGTGAACAAGTTCAGAAAACGTAGTTAAATCCGAGGTTGATGCGAAAAGTGATTCCTCACGGACCACATTCATTAAGTCATTTTCGGTTGAACACAGGTCGGCAAATGACTGCACGGCTTCATAGGAAATTTCATATGGACTCAATGGCATGGAATTACCAAATGAGTCTATCTTAGATTCAGAAGGAATGATCCAAGGATCATCATAAACAATGGTGTCTGATGTAATCATATGAATGGTTGCAAATGAAGATGATGCGTTGATTGGAGGAAAAGGAAAAGTTCCCAGTAAACTGGCATCTTTAACTAATCCTACTCCAACATCCTTATATGCGATAGTCATTTTACCAACATGCTGAATACTCTCCGAAGAGGCTGGGTCGGATGAAAAGTAAGCCAGCTGGTCTATTGTTACGATCTTTCCATTGTGTGGAAATTTTATTACTCGAAAGACCGATGAAACGACCGCTGTCATAGCGTAAGACCAACTTCGACCCAAGAGAAGGTTGTAGTCTAGAGGGGCATCAACCACCTCCACATCTAGACTAACGTTTTTTCCTTCAACCCCTATAGGCAAATCCTGTAGAATGCCAAAAGGATGAAACCCATGGCCATCAAAGGCCTTTAGAATCGTCGAGGATTGATTTAGTGAAGGAGAACCAAGCGATCTCCAACACTGTATCGACATAATACACGTTGAGGCTCCCTCATCAATTACAGTCCGATGAATAGGCCTGTTTTTGACTATCACTGGAATCTGGAAAGCCATTTGATGAGGCAAACGTAGTGTACTATTTTCTAGATCGAAAATTATTAGGTTTGGGTCCTGAACATCAACAACTCCTATAGCCGAAAAAAGTAATTTACGTTGTGCTGGGCATGCTTGCAGCACTTCCAAAGCCGACATTGCTGAGGGTGAAATAGCTAAATCCTCAACAATGTTATAAATCTAAGCCGCTCTCGCATGTGGATTGAAAGCTGACTTTCGAAGTATACCCTTGGCGGGCGGTTTGATTACCAAGTCTGGATTAGGTTTCTCGATCTGTAGTGGATCGGAACTGGGAGCTGAGGTTGATGGATTAGAATGAGAAGATTCTGCTTCTTTACCATCAACAGGAGTTTTACTACCATAATCTTGCGATCGAGTCGCAATCCTAACATGGGACATCATCAGTATGGGTTCTTCATTAGCACTCGAGGATGAACCTATCATCTTGTTGTGTTGAGCCAGAAAAGGATCCTTCAAAACAACAGGAGTTTGGGAACCCTTGACGATCTTTGCAACCTCTGCACGATGAGGGAAGTCTCTTGTAAAATGTTCATCGTCACAAATGAGACAAGGATAACGAGGTTTGCGCTTTTCATCATTGGATTCTGCCTTTTTAGGTTTCTCCTTTGAAATTTTGTCCGTTTTATTCTTCTTCTTTCCTTTCTTCTTCCCACTGGATTTTGATTTGGCTGTAGATGACTCTACAACGTGAATATCGGTGGAAACCTCTGCAGAAGAATCTTCTGTTGGGGAATCAGACAAGGTTATGATAGGGGAAGAATTCTTGGAAGACTTCTTCTTACTTTTAGTGTTAACCGTGCCAATCATACCATCAGCGGCATGAGATCCCGAAGGAGCTGCAACGATTTGATTTTTCTTGGGAAGATCGGGGATTTTTTCATGTAACGTACTTGACTGAGTATAGACCAAGTCAAGGTACTGTGCTTGAGCAATGACTTTCTCCTCAGTAACAACTCCGATTTTAGCAACATCTTCAGTGATCTTTGGCAACAAAGATTTTACAAACCACTCAGCCAAAATCTGATCCGGAATAAATACCTTCACTAAACAACGTCGACGTCTCCACCCATGAATATGATCTGAAATGTACGTGGATGTCGATTGTTTTAGTGAAGTTAACAATTCCGTGCCATTGTCATATCGGACTGGCAACTGAAAATGAGTTAAAAACGAGGTAGCTAACTGACTAAAATTATAAAAAGTGCCTCGTGGTAACTCAATGTACCACTTGGCCGCGAGACCAATTAGAGTGCGTTGGAAAAGTCTAAGACGGATTGAATCATCTGTGATGGAGTTAGATGGACACTAGAGGTGGTAAGTCATCACATGGTTCGACGGGTCCTCTCCCGATTTACCTTCGAACTTGGGAATGTCACTGGGAAACTTATTCGGCATTGGCGGCCAAAATGGAAGATAATTAATGGGATCGTTCGTTAGGCGCGACAAGTCAGGCAAGTCCAAAGTTGCGATAAATGGTAACTGTTGATTAGGATCACCAAGACCAGCCCCAGGAGGAGGATATCCAGGATAGCTAGGAATAGCAATCGCGTTCAGGATATTGTATCCCCCCAGAAAACCGAGATTAACCGAGCCGTACTGGGGTTGTTGAGGTTGTTGATAAGTGTACTCATGATACGGTTAATACCGATAAACTGGCTGCTGGACAGCAGGACCGAATTGATACTGTCCCTGGTACGGTTGATAGGTGAATTGTGGTTGACTTGTGACAACTGTACTTAAACCAGGTTGTCCTACAGGCATCTGAACCGAAGTTTGAATCGTAGATCCAGACGGTGGTAAAGACGTCTGAGGAGTAGATACAGGAATAGTAGAAACTGGAGCTGTCGATACTCCAGAAGTAGGTGGGGTAGATTGAACAGATGTAGCGGCAGTTGTAGCAGTCGTTTGAGGTGGAGTACGAGGTGTACTGGGCCCAGACTGAGAAACTACCGAAGGTACAGAAGTTTGAATGTTAGACTGGACTGGTTGCTGGGGTGTACTAGAAACTAGGGGTTGTCCAGTTTGAGATGACAACTGTACACTTGGCTGCAACACTTGTTGGGTTTGCGATGGATCCCACACCATATTCATTCCGGGGTACTGACCCATAACTGGTTGAGAATATTGAGGACCATAACTGGGTTGAGGGTAGGATTGATAATTGAAAGGTACATTTCCCGTTCCTTGAACAAACGTTTGACCTTGGGGTGGTTGGAAACCTTGGTTCGAGTATTGACCTTGGGGTTGATACCCTTGAGGCACATATTGATACTGGGGTCGACCGTGAGGTATAAATTGATACTAGGGTTGACCTTCGGCTACATATTGAGTCTGGGGTTGACCTTAAGGAACGTACTGTCTCGTAGGTATGTACTGTCCTTGAGGTTGCCCCCCAGGCGTTAATTGAGGTTGTCCCCTAGGCGGTAACTGGCCACCATGAGGTTGAGGATTGGGAATAGAACCTGACATCATAAGAATGTCTTCTATGCTCAACGGTTTATTACCATTGCTTCCAGTTAATAACCCTCTCTCAATGGGTTGAGGAGATGCTCCCAAAAAAGTACTAGAAAGAGACTGATACCCAGAGGGAACAGATGGACCGCCGTACAAAAAAGATTCGGGTGATTGAGTAAACATGGATGACTGTCCAGACATATTTACGGGAGTATAAAAACCTCTAGGTGTTGAGTGATAAGGAGCACGAGGTGGTGAAAAACTTAACCCTGAGTTTTCTAAATAATTATTCAAAGAAAGATACCAAGAACTACTCCTAGGTGGACTATAAAAAATTGATTCACGCTCCCTTAGTTCAATGACAGGTTGATTTTCAGGGATAGGGATGCCTACTCCTTCTTCTTCCGGAGCAAGTTCTTCAATAGAAATAAGTCCAGAAGGAAGATCTTGAGTGATTACTCTTTCTACCCTAGGTGAATCAGGACCACTAAAAGTTGGAGACACAAACCCCGATGTCAGAGTAGCAGGAAATTCACTTTCCGGCTCAGATATTTCAGGTTCTTCACCTATATCACTAGTAGATGAAATGCTACCAATGATTTCAGAGATAGACACGGACTGTGGATTATATTCTGCTACTGGCATTTGAAAATCAGGATGTATTATCAAAGAAGATTCTCATTCTTCCGGTGACCCAACACTACTGTATCTAGGAGTTACGAGGACTTTTAAGCCTTCAAGTCGGCTCGGTACTTCCTCAGGAGGTTGGCCCCGAAGTCTACGGGACTTCCTCAGTAACTCAGCCACGTTTATAATCTCAGGAGACTGGCCCCGAAGTCTACGGGACTGTCTTGGTAATTCAACCACAGTTAAAGACTTTTAACTACTTCACACGCAAACAAAGTAAAAACTCAATGAAAAGCACCTAAGGTGTCTAAAGAACAAAACAAATTTGAATCACACGCCTAAAGAATCTAGGAGATCAAACACACACAAACAGTAACTTTCTGGACCGAAAACACTAGTTGGTGATGAAATCCAACATCGCAGAGTTCAGTACAGAAATGGCGGTTGGAACAGTTACCCCGACAACCTGCTTAATGAATAGACTGGCACAAGTTCCTCCACGTAACCATCTCGAGTGAAGTGAACCCCCAGAAAATCCAAGTGAGTCTAGCCGACGTCTGCTCCAGGTACAGTGGGATCTTCCCACCACTGTCACCTCAGGAAGAGTCCTAAAGAATATGGCCACTAAGGTTACCAACTGAGACAAATACACCTGGGGGAACAGTCTACAATCTGATACGAATGCAAGGGCAGAGTAGCAAGCTCAATCCCCTTGAAGGCTCCTTGACATAATCCAAGGTTTACCAACAAGTGACCCCAGGCTCCTCGACAATGGTTAATCCGAGGTTTACCGATTTTAATACATGAATATCTGGCATCGTTCCCAATGAGGAAGGATTGATTCCCACACTGGTTCAGACACGATCTCGTGCTTCTCCTTTTAGAGGAGCTTTCCCAGAGCATAAATGCAACAATTGGATTTCTTCCCTACCACAAGATATAGCTACTTGTTTGTTTTTACTGTCTTGGAGAGTTAATTACTCTCCTACACCAAGACACTAGCCTAAGCTAAGTTGGTGTATCAGAGCCCTAGAAATAAAAATGTTACTAGGTGAATTTCACTTTAAGTGTTAATTTTAGTGGTTTTTGTTTAAGTCCAAAGGTGCGGAGATGAAACTCGTGGTATGAAGACTCGACTCAAAATCACTAAAAATGCACCTAAGATGATCTAAACAATCTTTTTCTCTTTGATGAACTTGTAAACTAAGAAAGAGTTTGAGAATGAAAATACTTTGTAAACACAAATCTTTCTCAATTAAACAAATTAAAAGAAGAGCTTTTCCTTTCCAAAGCACTCAAAACGAGACAACTAGTTATTTCACAAAAAATTCCCTTTTCGTTTCAAAGCATTCAATCACTACGAAAAACAAACTTTTCAAAAGAGAGATTTTTTTTTATTTTGTAAATAAAACACTAAAAACTAATGAAAATGACTAACTTTGAAAGCCACAACTATAAAAACCTATTTGAAGTCAAAGCCTACTATAAGTCTTCTTTAAGGATGTTTTACTCAGCTAGATGCGAGCTAAGGACTGATTTATGCAGAATCACAAATCAGTCAAGAACAACCAATTTCGTTTTCTTTTTGAAAATGAAAATCCAAACTCTCAAATGCAAGTTTTTCGAAGTTTTGTAAAGAGAAAACTCAAAGCGGATTCCTCAAACAAGGGGAGATTTCATTAACGGTCAGACTCATAAGAATGCTGGTAGACACTAAGGTGATCTGAAGTCCCTACAGCCTCTAAGCTCAGAGCCACTACACAACCAAAACGAAAAAAAACCCAACAAGCAAAACTCCTAGGAATTTCACCTAAAACCCTAACACTAGTGAAATTAAACCAAGGAAACTTTTTGACAGGGCATATGAAGGTCTGGGCAATGGCTAAAACCTATAAACAAATTCTAAACTGATAAAAAAGAGAAAAATTTAAAATTTCTCAAAATTTTGACAGGGTACGCAGGCAGCCTGTTTACACAGGTGCGTTCACGCTCTGTGCACAAAGCAAAAGCGGGTACAGGTACGCACTGTGCTTAACTCAAAGGGTGCGTACTTCTCCCAAAACTATGAAAAATAAAAACTAACTCAAAATTAACTAAATTCACCCAATCCCACAATCATCAAGCCAAAAACAGAAACAAAAATAGAGTTTCTCACGTCAAAATATAAACAAGGAAAACAATCAATTCCCCAGTGGAGTCGCCATTTTGTCACACGGAATAAGTCAATCTTGCGGACAAGATAGACCTTCCTAGAATCTAAAGAAGACCTAATGACAAGCAAACCAACCAGACACTATCTTTCTCTAAATATGCTTTAATGAACAATAACAAACAAGTGTTTTTAGGGCCTACCTTAGGTCCAACGCTGGCTTGTGAATGCCCTCGCTCCTTCGATCCAAATGAGCTCCTTTTCGCGAATCTGCAAACACAAACAAGGCAGACAAATTAAATACCACCTGAAAAGCCAATTGCATCAAAACATATTTAACATGAAAGTCAAGGAGTCCATGAAAAAAATAACATAAGATACTTGTTGAGAAAAATGAGTTTGATTGTATTAATTCAAAAGAAGAAGAACCTTACAACCTTTGCCTTGACGCTATACAAGCTCCTCCTAGGGTCCAGCAAGAAGTCTCCTCTACTTTGACAAGTTTCACTCACTCCCCAATGAAACCAAAAAGGTATGTGATCTCTCCTCTTTAGGCTTAACTAGGAAGTCTTGATTTCACTAGCATTTACCCTAAAAAATGTTCAGCTTCTAACCTCCCTAGCAACCAGCCCAATGCCTGTATTTATAGTACAATGGAGGGAGGTTACTAGGTCCTCCTTCAAAGGGATAAAGCCCTCCTTCAAAGGGATAGCTCCTCTCCTCAAGAGATTAGCTCTTTCTCTTTTGGGATGCATGAACCACCTCAGAGAGAACAATCCACGTCAAAATTCCTTCTAGAAACCTCTAGAATTAACCCAAAGTGAGTTTTTTTAAGGTAAAACTTGTGCCTTTTGACTTTCACAGGGATCTGGACCTACACCGTTAGGGACAGAGTAGGCAGGTCCGCAGCTTTTGTGCACATAAGGTGCGGGACCGCAGGTGACCATGAGAGAAAGTGTGGAACCAGAGTTACATTGATTTTTAATGTCTCTCTCTCATTTTCAAAGCTTGATTTGAAGAGTTGAGGTCTGAGACTTGCTTAGGAGGACAATACAAGTGATGATAGATCCATACTGAGTGCAAATAATCATGGTGATGATATTTTTGTGTAACAAATAGGGTTGACCCCATTGTGTTATGGATCGTAAGCCATATTCACTCGCCAATTTTTTAATCATGACACGATGGTAGAGCCATCCTTTACATGGGCATCGTAGTTAGCACCTCATTGACATTTTTTGCCCATGCTCCTCCGATTTGAGTAGGCTCGGTAGTCCTCTGTAGTCCCGCCATGACTTATGCGTTGAAGACTCATTTCTCTTAGCTTCTTCGCTTTGTTCTGGCCTTACACCCTTGAGGCTCCTTTGTGTTGAGTTGTACTACTGCATTGCATGTTGACCACTTGCACCTTTTGGCCTAGAGCCGGCTTCACCTGGACTCGTGTTTAAGCCAAATTTTGACCATCAAGACTGCAAAATCAACCTTGCATACCTTTGACTTCTGTAGCTTGACACATCTTGACCCGTGGAAGGAACACACTTTTGAGTGTCACTGACTAGTTTTCAGCTCCCTGCATTGAGCATAGGAATGTTCCATTCCCAGCAACTAGATCATCTGTTTCACCAACACTCGTTCTTTCCACTATACCATAGCATTATTTTATTCTTTTTCAAGCTTAACAGAAAAAGACAAAAAAATTACATATTCCAAAAAGAGCGGGAACGAGACAGTATTTCCATTTATTCTTGGCAGCTAGAGTCCGTCTTGTCGCACTTGAACAAAGCACTCAAAGAAAAGTCTCCTCCGTTTTGGGCGGGATTTAGTTTGACTTAGGTATGTCGTAACCTTATTATTGAGTCAGTTCTCCCCCGATTGGTTATCTCTTCCAATCATATGGAGGGTTCGTTCGTGTCTCCTGCATGGCGAACCTATACAGAGTCATCATATTCTGCGACATAGTCACATTGAGTCGTGATTTTGTTCAAGGGAATTTAGCCTGAGTCGGCCTCTCTGCGGTGTCTCTTGACTCATTTTTCAGTCGGCCATCCCTAGTTGTCAATATCATTTCTATCATCACATAGGCTATATTGGTTCTTTACTCGTGCTGGTTTGAGAAGGTCCCCATTGACTTCTTGCTAGTGGGCCTTGTCCTTATACACGATGACACCTTGCTCTGAGAACAGGCCTAGAGTTGCACCCTAGCCCTATTTTCATTATTGATAGGTCACCTTGTGGTCAGCATTGATCAGTATCATGGATCTTTGACTGAGTGGTTTCCCTTGTGTTCGACATCAGCTTACATTATCACACATTGGGATTCGTGCAGTACCTTGGTTTCCATTTGACCCTATTGGTGGATACCTTGCCTTTGTGTCAACTTTCATTATTGGTTGGTTTAGAGGGTTTATGTCGTGCACTAGCCACATCTTGTGTACGCCGGAAACGTACTTCGGTTGGGTTACTACATCTCTTTTGTCCGATTCCTTCCACATTATTGGCCTACAGGTTACACTCGCGCTAGATTGATGAAGGATGCCTTAATGCCTTCCTTCTAGCGGATCTTTCCCTATCGACACTGACTCATTGCTCTGGGGCAAAGATCTAGAGTCCATTTGGTAGTACCTTGGGGTTTGCAGTCATTAGTGGAAAATCCTTCACTATAGATAGTGGGAAACCATCATTGTCTCCTGATCGATAGATTCTTACAGGTGTTCGACTCCAGCTCATCAATTCACACTTGTTGGATTGTACTGGGTACCTTTACGCTCATTATCATTATCGGTGAGTAGTCTCGTGTTTGTTAACTGTATACATCAATGACCAATAATCAAATGATTTCTCACATGGTTGACTTCAGATCATTTATTCCCATGGTGTAGAAATGTACCACGGCGGTCGGTGAAGACCTCAGGTTGTATCAGCATTCATTGGTTCACTTGGCAGTTGCTCTTGTTGCTGCTAGTTGATACCACTCCACCTTATATGTTGCAGTCAGTCATGGCGACATTCTATATGCTGGCACTTGAGTTTGCAGTGTAGTACCATCCTATTCCATCATGTTCAGTTGGTACCTTTTGGGATCAGTCTTTGATATCAGTGATCTGTTACATCTTTCAGCATCATTGACAGTCTTATATGTGATATTCAGACATGTACTTATTCGATCATGATCAGATGATCCATTATGTATTTTCCAGTCATTTATACTTGTATACTTAGTGGATCCACTTGTATTTGATATGCGGACATGCTTTACTTTTTCTGAGCATGTGTATGCCCACCTCAGACAATGTTTCTTTCTGATCTCCTTTTGTGGCTTGGCAAGCTGAGTTCTGGTGAAGTCCTCCTCGGTTTTTAACAGATTTCCTTTCCATGTACTTGCTTAATACATTTCGGCCATCATGTAACCCTTCTGACCTCATATATTAGGGGGCATCTGTTATAGCTCCAAATCTTACTCTTATGGTTTGTGATGCTGTACTCATGGCCTAGGGAAACCCCTCCTTCCAGACCTGGTCCACAAATTTAAAAAACATTGTTTTATCCCTTATACGTGACATTGCCCTGAGTTAAACGCGTGTATACATGGGTAGGCATGTACCCAACCTGCGTATATGTATTAAAACACTTAAAAATATATAAAACTCTTTAATTTCAGGTGGAGATCGTGGGTTTTACTTGCTGATCACCTGTTAGTGCCCGTGGCCCAACTGTTCCCAACCAACTCCGAACTAAAAAACTACTTGGGAGAGGTATAAAAAAACCTCAATGGGAAGGCCTAAAGGAGGAGAGAAGAGAGAGAAAGGTTATTATGCTGAGATTTTTCCCTTGACCAGGTTTGAAGACCCTTGTGCCTTCTGCACTTCCCCCATTTGTACCGGAAACCCTTGTTTCATTGTGTGTTGATGTTCATCCACTACTTGTGACATCATGGAGTAAGTCATGGAAGGAGTTTGTTAAAGGCTTGAGGTTGGACGAATCCGGAAGGAAGCTTTGCTTGGAGCTTGTGAAGGGTGAGTCAGGTGAAATTATTCCTTTTCTGTACTTTATTTGTCTATAATAAAAGAAAAACATGTCTTGGTTCCTGATATAAGTCTTCTTTATGTTTATGATATTCATGTTAGAATTCATATGTGAATGGTTTTTTATATTTCATAACTAACTACCTTTATTTATAACATGAAGATGGTTTCTCTATAAGGTTTTGTCGATATACTGCTGTGTTCTTTGGAATTGGTTGTTTTGCAGGACAAAGGGGCAAAAGGAACTTGAAGAAGGGTTTGGACCCTAAAGGACCTTCTCAAACATAGGACCTAAGGTACGCCCCCTTGTCATAGAATTTTCTTATAATAGCATAATGGCTGTGTGAATGTGTGTTTCTCTGTATAGACAACTTTCAGTCTGCTAGGGTTTCAACCCAAAAGCCGTAGGGGAACATTTCCCTCTACACCAGGTTAGATATAGCTTATTCTATCAGCATCGTTAGTCAATTTATGGCTAAGCCTTGTGAAATCCATTGGAAAGTAGCAAAGAAAGTCCTTCGATATTTGAAGGGAATACTTTGTTTTGGTATTTTTTATACTCATGAATCTGATGTTGAGTTGGAAGGTTTTTCTGATTCAAATTGGGCTAGAAATCTTGATGATAGAAGGTCAACCTCTGGACATGTATTCAATTTAGGATTAGGGGCCATATCATGGAGTAGCAAGAAACAACCAGCTATTTCTTTGTCATCTACAGAAGTTGAATACAAAGCCTCAACTAATTCAACTTGTGAAGTTATTTGGTTAAGGAGGATTCTTGAAGATGTTGGAGAAAAAAAAAGAGGACCAACAAGCATCAAATGTGACGGCTAGAGTTTCATGAAGCTAGAAGATAATCCAATTTATCATGTTATAACAAAACATATTGAAGTCCAACATCATTTTGTAAGGTATAAGATACAAGAAAATGAGATTCATTTACCCTATTGTAATACAAGTGAGAATGTAGATGACATATTTACCAAGCCTCTTGGAAAGATGAACTTTGAAATATGTAGACAACAGCTAGGCATTGTTGAAAATCCATTTCTCCATTAAGGGGGGATACTGGAATAATGTAGAAATGATATGGCCAGATAGAGTTGATGAGTTGTGTTGTCATAGTTATTGTTTGAGTCTATCAGTGATGAGTTGTGTCTTTGTAGTTTGTGTTGTGAGTTGGTGATCTAAATTATTTGGTCCAGATTTTCCTATAAGCTATCTATGTGTGCCCATATAATGTACTAGTTGTCCAAGTAGTTTGATCAATGAGATTTGATTTCATTCTTGTGCATTTCTCTGTTTTTCTAATAAATGTCATAAAAGTCATACCACTTCTATGAAAACATGCTAATTTCCTAATATTTAATCATAAATTCTCTTAAAATACT
The DNA here is from genome assembly GCA_031772625.1 of Pinus tabuliformis. NCBI lineage: Eukaryota > Viridiplantae > Streptophyta > Pinopsida > Pinales > Pinaceae > Pinus > Pinus tabuliformis. The sequence goes on along the minus strand of CM062818.1, from coordinate 411,872,558 downwards.
TAAAATAAATGACTTGGAAAATAATAATGATAAACCCATATGATCATGACAAATGGTTATTAATTTATGGTTATGGAGCTATAGAATATGGTAAAGAGTTAAGGAATATGATAAAATGATGGAAATGTGGGTAAAAGACGATGACATTTTGGAGGCCCAACATAAGGTTCTTCACACAAACCCTGCTATGATTCACTTGTCCCATGGATATGTGTCTTATAAATGGCTTTACTTTTCTTAAAATCATAACCAAGATCTTCCAAAACTGTAACAGAGACAATATTATTCTTTAGAACCAGAACAAACATCACATCCTTGAGTCTAAGAGGGGAGCCTAACTCCGTCTGAAAGGTGATTGTACCAAACCCAGTGGCACTGTACCTTCCATCATATCCCATATCGATGTGCATATGGAGATCTTTCCCCTCCAAATCACTAAAAATATCTCTATTCCCCATCATATGGAATGAGGCACCACTATCCAGGTACCACACGCTTCTCATCATTGTGCTGGCCATGCATGAAATGGGAGTAAAATCAAGCTCGAACTGTGAATCCAATGCTTCACCTGCTTCTCCTACTGACATATTATTTCTTGTATTCTTGCGTGGAAACTTCATGGCATAATGCCTGAATTCAGGACAGTTAAAGCAATTGATTCTGGACAGGTCTTTCTTCTTGCCCCCTTGACCAGATTCTTATTTGGATTAGGGTATCTTCCCTTTCCCCTTCTTTGTATTTCTAGCCAAGGAATATTTCTCTTGATCCTCACCCTTGGATAAAGTCTCATCTCTTGTATTCCACAGTATTTCCTCCTGCACCAAATAAAACCATAGGAATTCCCAATTTGGTAGTTTATCCCTCCCATTTACCAAATCTAAGTAGTTGTTCAAGCTCTTGGGAAGGACTAAAGGGCTAGGATTACCAAATCATCCTTTGTTACAGTAACACCAACTTGACCAAGTTGATCACAACATTGTGTGAACATGCTCAAGTACTATGGAATGGTCTCGTTCTTCTGCATATTGATATTTTGAAGTTTTTCCTTAAGTGCCAGCTTCCTTTGGTCACTACTATTCTGGAACATATATGTCAATGCTTGCCACATTTCATACAAGATCTCTTTCCCATGGATATTTGAGACAATATCATCTCATACTCCCTCCAATATAATTCTCCTCACCTTGGCTATACACTTCTTCCTTTCTGCTATATCCTAAGTATCAGATGCCACTAGTTTCATAATATTATTATTGATGAATTCCTTCAATCCATTATCTTCCAGCATTTCCTCCATGTAATCCTTCCAAGTAACATAATTTAAGCTTCCCTCAATGACATACTTGAGTATTAGTCTAGAGAAATCCATACTTCTAACTATGAATAATTGATCCTATAAACTAAATCCTCGTGAAATAATAAAAAATACAAAATTTATGCTCTACTATGAATTATACTTTGATACCATGTAGAAATTAATTTGTATATCTGAAACTTCTCACGAAATTTACTAAATCACAAGACTCAAAACTACTCTACTGATTTGTGGAATTTATTTCACCATACAGAACACAAATCATAGACATGAAAAAGGAAACATCACACATGCACAAATATTTATCTAGGGGAAATCAATTTCTTAAAACCCCTTTGTATCTATATTGCATTAATAAGATAATAGATATGAAATACATATTATTGCTCAAGCTTGAGCAGAACCTAGAACTGTATAGTCTATCCCTCTGCCTGATTGACTAACTCTGGCCAACACTTCGCCGATTTTCAAGCCCTACAAGCTCTTACTTCCTTGCGATGTTCCTCAAGAAAATTATTCCATTTTATATAGGAATTTCCCACTATTGAATTTCAAAATTCCTCTAGGTCCTTCCTCTGACTGCACGCACCACCTGTACACATTGGAATATACTACAACTAATAGTACACTGCCTTACAATCTCCATCTCAACTGGGTAGCTCAAATTTTCTGCATGGAACAATTATTTTGGGTTGATTAATCATTTACTTGTTTGATCATTGAGTTTGGTTGAAGTTCCACTTCCACAAGCTGACCTCCACTAGTTCTTCTAACATATAGAACTAGTTTAACTGATAATCACTCAAATTAATTGAAATATATTGCTATAAATTAATCAGATATACTAAACTGAACTCAAGTTTTCCCAACTCAAATTAATGCGATTAACTGAGTGACAAGTTACATGTCACCTCATTTAACTACCTCCAAGATTTCTGCTAAAATAAAAATTCAAATTTTCTCTAGTTTGACCAAGGCAAAGTTAAACTGAGATTTTCTTACTGCATTTTCAACAATGATTTCCCATTCTAAGGGAGGGATATTGTGAATATCATTTGAACTTTTTTTCTTATTAAAGGGAAACTTTAGAGAAAAAGGGAAGTTCAACTATGAACCAATCATAAACATGGAAGGTAACATTATGGACACACAGTAGTACATGTTCCCACAGGAAAGGAAGTGAAAGGCATGCTAGATTTATACAAGCTGGCTATCCAATGAGGATTCACACCAGCGTCACATGAGGCTTTAGAAGATGTAGGTTCTAGTTTAATGCATTCAGTGCAGTTGCAAACGTGACTTCAATAGTCAGCACTGTCACTGCAATCTTTAGCACTTCCATTAGCACTAGCACCAACACCGTGGACAGGGCCATCCAAAGTAGCACCCAACTCAGGTAGTGAACGGGTAGGAGAGAGACAAAAGTGCCACTAGAACCAAAAGTAAAGGGACCCACCCTACAACTAGTTTATCTTTCAAGAATATTATAGAAGAGGTTAGTTACATTATAACTATCCATTTTGTAAAGAATCTTGCTAGTTTTCCAAATACCACTAGTGGTTTATAGTAGGGTCTTAGTCTTTGAGTGTTTATATAGGTCATATTTTGATTTGGAAATTTTCTCTAGGATTTGTTTAGAGTACTAAACCTATTATGGGAGGAATTCTACAATGAATCTTTGGTTTTTTGTCCTTCTTGTACATGTACCTTCATAAACCCACCTTGTATTTTTCATTTTTGCACGATATAAATATAATTTCAAGGAATTTCATGCCAAATTCTATTATAAACATGGTTTGTTGTAAAATTGAGGTGGGATTGTTAAATTGAAGTAAAATTTTCATTAGAATGATGACTTACTTTGGTTTTTGCAAAATTTATCAAAGTTACTCGAAGAGTATCTTGGTTTCTTTGATGGGTTTAACAAGGGTTTTTAATGTAATGGAAAAATTCAAGATATCATGTTTTCTGGTGGATGATTTTTTAATTGTTTAGCCACCCATATAATTCTAGTAGGTTTAAAAGAATCCTTACTTGCTCCTTTAAAAATGTGTAATTGGCCTCCCCCCGCCTAGGTGGTCATGGGGGCTTGGCCCTGGCTAGGTGGTGGTTAGGTTTTGTTCTCCATTTTCATCCTTGTAAACCTTTTCCAAGTCCCTTATGTCAAACCTAAGGCTCATGAATGCTCCAACTGATAATTAGTGTAAATTCATCCAACATAATTGTCTTAAATATTGATGATTTTTCCCTAACTTAGATTCTCAAGAGAATGTCAAACTTGAAAAAGAAATAAAAAAGTAATTTCAATGAGATTTATTCATTGAAATTTGCACTTTCTTGATGAAAAATCATGTTAAATATGATGATGTGTGTAAGATGAAACTTTTCCTTTGCAATTAGCTTTTTTTATTTCTAATTAATCCTACTGCACTTAACAAAATATATATATATATATATATATATATGTGTGTGTGTGTGTGTGTGTGTGTGTGTGTGTACAAAGATTTGGATACCGATTCAATGGTTGTAATGGTTCCTCTTGTTACTCTTCTTCCTTGTGACAATTTATAGGAGAGAATAAAGTACATGATACTTGAACCTAAACACAAATCACCAAAACATCAGCAGGATTCAAGGTAAAAATATATAAATATTTTCTAACATCTCATTCACATAAAATCGCATTAATGTACAATTTTACTTGCTATAGATTTTAGTAATCTTTGTCTTCTTGTTGAATTTCTAGACTAAGAAGGCACTAGTTAGTACATAAAATCGAGATACACATGAATGACTTCAATCATATCTAGAATAAAAATGATGTACCTCCATACTCATAAGTTCAACAAAAAATTATAAACGTAATAACAAAATTAAGATCACACTTAAATGCTTTTAGGATCCACACTATAACACAACAGAGTGTGACTTTGGGGCCCCAACTTCTCGTGGCGCCAGTGTCAAGGATGATTTGAATTAACTCCATTGGAAGAATGACATTATATTATATTTTGTAGGTGGAAAAGATCTGGAACCATTTGTTGTGCTTTCAACCCGTTGACTCCAATATACATTATTTGCATTGTTTCTCAACATATTATAGACATCATACTCACCACTTTTTACAGTGAAAACCAACCATGAACTTAGTTAACCCATTATACATATCCATGTTAATTTTTTTCACTATTTCAATGCATATTCCATAATATCTACATTCACATTTTGGCTTCATGAAAGAGCCACACTCGAAGCAACCTAGATCAAAATCTCATGCCCCTAGTATTTAACCATGAACATTTTGTCTACATTTCTAAGTTGCGTAACAAAACCTTACAAACCAAACCTTCCTAGAGTTGAGCAATAGACACTACATTGCAATATTTTTAAATTATGATCTCTCAATTACTTTATTCGGATATTATACATACCCATAGATTCCCCTCATATCTAGTACTTGAAAATTCCGAGTCACTTAGCCTGCCACACAAGTATGAAAACCCAACCTCATCTATGCCCCATGTGACTCCGAAAAAAAATGAGAACCAAGAATCGAATAACATCTGTCACTAGGGATATAATTTTGCAAAACATCATGGGAGGATGAAGACAACATCATAACCATCAAAATCAACCCAATCATCCTTTAGCCTAGGTAGCAGCTTGATATGCTCCATTAGCCTTACCTCAAGTGTTACATGACATGACCGAGAATTATTTGAAGTTGTTACCTAGAATTTCGAGAAGAAATTGACTGTTCAAGAACACATCAACGCATTTCAAGATTTTACTTGTTAGAAAATTATATATTACAGAGAAATGGAACACATAAAATATTGCAGAAATAAAAACACATAAAATGCATAAAACAAGAGAGAGACATAGATATATGTGTTTAACCCAATTTGGGCTACGTCCATGGAGAAACAACCAGTCCTTCCTTTTATATTATCCAGCAAAATGAAGAGATAGAGCCTACAATCAATCTGTTGTAATTTCCTCTTCAGTCTCACACAGTCTCCTCTCTTTTTCTCGCTCAAAATACACATCTATATAGATGCAATACAATTCATTCATATATAGCAAGGGGTTTCCTTCTCGGTCAAAAAACCCTAAATTAAACATAACTTCTACTGTCAAAACATTCTCCTACTGAACAACTCAAATTGACTATGAAATTGCAATATTTTACAAGGCAATTTTACATCTATTTTTAGCTTCGGGGGTGCTGCCATCGAACCCCTACTAGGGGGGCTCATAAAAATCATTGTCACCCCCCCTGGATCCCCCCAGAAGCGAACAAATAGATGACATTTTTTCCCCATTACGAACTGGCATCCAATGCAGTGATACCTCTGAATAAAGAAGATAATCAGGGTCCACACCCAACATTACTAGCAATTTTAGGGTGGAAGATGAGGGTGTGTTCATGAGATTGTTCATACAAACACTTGAAGGGTATGAGTGAAAATGGGTTTGTACCCTTCCTAGAAACTCATTACACTTGTGCGATGAATTATAAATGACATTTTGTGCCTACTCTAGTAACAAGAAATATTTCCAGTTTTTTTTTAAAACGCCGATCTTTTAATAGTGAAGAAGAAATCATTTGAAAATGTGGAATAATTCACTAAGTGGTTCAATAAACTATACAATAAGATCCCAAACAAGATAAAACCCACTCCCATTTTTGCCATGGTAGGTTATGCAACATATTTTGAGCCTAATTTATTTTTTATGCTAAGAGAGAGGAGACCAAGACACTTGGTTGATATGTAATGAGACATGGTGGAGATAAAACGGCATTTAACTATAATTTGCAGGAAAACTACAGAAAACAAAAGCTACAAGAAAAAAATATGACACTGAGAAAGAAAAAGGGTGAGTGAGGATAGAGGAAAGAAGAAAGAAAAATATGAACCTGATCATCCTACTTACAATAAAGACTCATCTGAAGAAATGATTGAAGAAATGCATAGGATGATCAAAAAGTTGTTTGAAAACATTTCAAACCTCGAGTTAGAAGGACCAACAAAGAGTCAAAACCAACCTCCTCATAACCCCATCTTTATTTGTATGTTGCTCAATCCACAACATATGAATATGTAGAGAAGGCAGAAAGAACAACCAATAGAACCTCATCTAAGAAGGGACATCAAGCTTCAAAATGATGAGTATTCTAAAGAGTACATTAAAGATAAATATATAAATTGCGTAGGAGGTCAAAATCCCACCATCTATTTCACATAAAATTATTACATGGATTCCCTTGCAAAAAAAAATATTTATGGTTCATATCATGATTATGATATCTCGCCTTCCCAATATGAAAGGACCATTAACTCAGTGATGGAAGAACTCAAAATGAATTATGATGTATGCCTTCGACTAGGTAGACTAGCTGGGGAAAGTCTTAAGCATAAGCCCATGATACCTTTACTTTATGTGGAGCCAAAACCTGATACTAGTCACTCAGCTATTGAAACTTCAAGGAAGACACAAGGACCTCCAAGTGAGAAGGGGAAAATTATCTAGGACCAAAATCCAAATTCAACTCAAGAATTTGGTGATTCAAGGGATCCCACCCTTGAGGAGAAGTTAAGGAAGATAAATGTCCTCGTTCCTATATTAGAACTAACTTAAAACCAAATGTACCAAACACTTATACAAAATCTTATGAAATCCTCTAATAAAATATCTCATGATGACACTTTGAACATCCAAGAAGAACTTCCTCATGTGGAATGTGGACCACACTTAGAGGAACGAGAAGATGACAAGCCCCCTTTTATTATCACCCTAAATGTCCATAACAAACTACTTTACATTTTCATGCTGGATTCAGGAGCATCACATAACCTCATATGCAAAATGGTCATGATGGAGTTAGGATTAGATATTAATACACCATATCATGACCTTTACTCTTTTGACTCAACAAGGGTAAAATTCCTTGGTCTCATCAAAGATTTAGTGGTATCCCCTACTCAAATATCGAACAAGAGTTTGCTTATGGATATAGTGTTGGTTGATATTCCTTCTTATTATGACATGATGATTTCTATGTTTTGGGCTAGGATGTTAGGTGGGACCTGTTAACCCCTAAGGTAGAGGGTTGCTATTTTTCGTAGAAATGTCCCCTGTTTTAGCTCTGATGGCCACATCTCTTCTTGCTTCGCTTTGGCCATAAGTCGTGTTAGCCCTGAAGTGTTGATCCAAATGGATCCAAGAACTCTCTATGTTTTTAAAAATTGTTTAAAAGATCAAAATAATCGCAAGAGAAAACCCTCCAAAAGGTGGAAAAACACTATAGGGAAACAAAAGCATAGAGAAAATAGTGAAAAACAGAGCAGCGGAGGCTTAAACAATGAATGCACAACAACCGCCAGATCTAGTCGATCAATGGTCCAGATCTGATCAACAAATCGTAATCATCCAACACAACAGAGTGCTCACCAAATCGCCTAGGGTTATTGCAATATGCGATTGCGATTAATAGCATCGCGATATCGCAATCAAAAAACAAAATGGAGCGGGGCCTATACACATATATATATGCGCAATACAGTCAACTAGACTCGATAACATTATGAACCATATTATATATATATTGAAGTCCGGAAAACACATATTTCCTTTGTATTTATGTATTTTGTTTATTAAGTGAAATACAAAGGATGAAGTGTCAATGCGACATTACGCACCTAAAAGGGTTTATTAATGCTGTTGAACACCATTTCAAGTCCGATAAAGCGGGATTTTCACATTTTAATGTATTTTCCAATATAAAGGGAAATAAAAAAATAGGCAGGATTTTGGGAGAGCCAAAGGTGATAAGTGGTTTGGGTCAGGCTCTCCCCGATCGCATACAACAGCTGCCACGTGTCCAGGTTGAGGAGAGAGAAAACCACCCTCACCGGACAGTTAACTCCGGTATGAAAGAGCCACCCGAAATGGATCACAATCGTTCGATCTAGATCTCTCATATCAACGGTGGAAATGTGATATCTCTACAAACACAGACCTGATAGAAAGGTAGACCAGATTTGAGGATATTTGAAATCTGGATGAATAGTGGTTTTGGTGGAATTTCACAGTTTTGTAGCATTTCTCTGTGTAAACAGAATGCAGCTGTTTCAGGGATTTTAAAGGCCCAATTCACTCATCTGTTGCAGAATAGGTGGCCACCTCCTCTCAAGGAATTATGTAATGATTATTTAATGCTAGAAGAGGGATTTGGGTGGACAAAGGCCGGGAGACAGAAAGCTGAAAAAGGGAAAAAGCCACAGCATGATGCAACCAAACCAACAGAAATAGTCATCGAACATCATTGGCATGAACGAGCCACCTGACAGCATGGCAAAATTACCAGAATTTGGTTACTATGTTGTTAGAAAAGATCCCTCTGAGCTCATGTTTGTATGATTATGGCATCAAGTAGTTAGAAGACAGAGGGGATAGATTAAGTCATCTTGAGCCTCAGAGAGCCAAGAGCATTGTAAAAAGCCTATAAATGGCTGAAAGCTAGAAGAAACAAAGCTTCAACTTTTGGAGACTATCGATACTCTATTCCTTCCAACGTCTCATCTTCATTCCAGTAATACAAGCTTCTTTTGTTGTTACATGTTCAATTCCCATTTTCTCCTCTATTCTAAGCTTGCACTTGAATAGGTTATTCACGTTTTCTTTTGTATCTAATGCCAGATAATTGTCATCTTATCTCTGCATTGATAAATTAGATTTTCAAGCTCCATTTACTTTCTATAGCTCACCATTCATATGTGTTTATGTCTGCATTTATTGGTATATTCAGTATTCTCCCTCTATCCATTGAATCTATAAACTATTGAGCATTAGTGGTCTAAAGCCTTGTAAAGCTAAGGGTGTTCATGCATGTCTTGAGTGAAAACAGATTGGAAACAGTCATCTGACTTGATCCAAACCCCAATACATTCCAATAGTTCATAGATGATATTGAAGATTTATATGTTACCAGGAATCTCCGAGCTACAACCTAGGAGAGCTTCCTAGAGTGATAATATAATTGGCATCATTTCCGGGGAGAGGAGACTGAAGCTCAGCTTCCCTGGGAGATGACACAGATATAGCTTTGATGATAGACAAAGTATGGGCACTTTTTTGGTTGTAATCATCTATCTCGCGAACCTACTAGAGGACAAACCTCTTGGTGACTCCACTCCATAGTGATGGCTCAATTTGTGAGGCATATTTGGAGAAATCCTCAGAAACCACAAGCTGACCCAATACCTGACCCTGAAAGAATCATAAAAGAAATAAAGGCATTACGTAAAGGAGCATTAGGTTCAGGTAGTTCTAAACAATATTCTATATCTCTTCAAGAAAATTCTATAATATAACAAATACATTCTGAGAGTATAACATCTAATACTAACAGTGAAGAAAAGATCTCACAGATTCGTAGAGCTCCTTATTCTTTAGGTTTTCCTTTCATTGTAAACCCAAAGGAAGCCTCTCCTCCTATCCATCATACTCCTTTAATCCTATTAGTCACTCCTCAACCCCCTGTCATTCAGACTTCCAGTACCCTTATAGCCACCACAGCTATGCCAGGTCCACAAGCACCTACCAAAAAGGAAAGAATCATAGTTGCTAGGTATGGACCTCTAGTACTACCCACTCCTTTGAATGTCATGCCTACTGGAGAATATCAAAAGTATAGGCCTAAGTTCACTAGAACTGAAGGTGTTACAGCTGAGGAACATCTTGAATCATTCTATAGCTATGCTGATAACCTAGACATTAGTGACGATGATGTATGGATGAGAGTCTTTGTTCAAAGTCTAGATGAAGAGGCTAGGAAATGGTTTAGAGAACTGACCCCAAGGTCTATAGTAGATATTGAGGCATTAGATGATGCATTCCTAAAGCATTGGGGGGATAAGAAGGATTTGCTCTACTACCACACCGATTTTGTGAACTTAAAGAGGGAAAATGGTGAGTTGTTGTCTGATTTTAATAAGAGGTTTAACCACATGTATAGCAAGATACCAGTTGAAGTAAAACCCACCATTACCTATGCTAAACTCACCTATGCCAGTGCCTTTGATTCTAACTTCTATCTACTGTTGAGGGAGAGAGGATGTGCTACCTTGGGTGATATGTAGGACACAACGTTGGAAGTAGAATCAAACATCATGGCTAAAGAGAAGCTCAAGGGGAATGTTGATAGAAGGAGATAGAGGGGCGAATCCTCATCATCCTTAGATCCCAAGATAGATAAAATGACCAAGATGATAGAGTCATTAGCCTCTGAAATCTCCAAATTAAAGGTTGAGTAGCACCCTGGGAAAGGAAGAGTTCCTAACACCTTTTCTCCTAGAAATCCAAATCCATATAGAAGGGCTATTGAGCAATTGCAGATTCTGCAAAGAAGCAAAGATGCCAATGAAGACCAAAGGGTGAAGACCCCTTTAGAGAATGTAGTCATGGAAGAAGAGTAGTTTGAAGAAGATGATGAGGTCCATTGTCTGGGAGACAAAGGAAGTGCCTCCTTTTTTACCTCAGCTGCCTATGAAAAGTCATTATTCAATGACCAGATTAGCCAAGAGTGGGATGGTGAAGCTGTTCTGCAAACTGATGATCAACACAGATATGATCTGAGGTCAAAGATGAATAATTCCAAGGAAACTCCTATTTAGAGAGCTATTTTCCATGTGATATAGCAAGCTAAAGAGCATAAATGACTGACAGTTGATCCCATCATCCTCAAAGATCTAGCTCATGAGGTAAGAGGCCTTGACAAGTCTCCTTCTCCTTTCAGTTTTAAATCACAAATTCAGAAGCTAAGCATACCTATACCTCTAATTGAACTAGTGAAGAATCAGTCCTTCAAGAGATCTATCCTTGAGGCCCTTGAGCCTAAAGCCATCCAAGCCTCCACTGACTATGTAAATCTGCATGATGACAAACCAACTGTTGTTCTTAGTCCAATGATTGAAAAGTGTGATGACTGCTCCCCATCATTTTATGTCTCTTTGACTATTCATGAAAAAATCCTTCACAATTGCCTTCTAGACATAAGAGCCAGTCATAATCTAATGCCGAAGGCTGTCATCAATGAGTTGGGTCTTGACATTACCATTTCTTATCATGACGTGTTTTCTTTTGACTCTAGAAAAGTGAAATGTTTGGGATTAATCAAGGACCTAGCCATCACCTTGTCTCAGCTGCCCATGAAGAGCATGATGATGGATGTTGTGGTAGCAAATGTACCGCCCAAGTTTGGCACGTTGCATTCGAGAGGCTGGATCAAGAGATTAGGTGGAACATTGCAAAATGATCTGTCCTATGCTACTATCCCAGTTTTTGGAGGTGAGAGTAGGAGATTATACAGAGAAGCTCAATTGGCTTATATCATCAGTGATTAAAGGAATCCCACTAGTCATCCCATCTATGCTGTCGACACCGATTTTGGAGCCTGTATTCTTCAGATTGAAGAATCCCAGTTGGCCTCAATGCAGTTTAGGAAACCAATTTTCCTGATCACAAAGGAAGAAGGCCCGCAAATTTGGGACATGTTCTTTGATGGAGCTTTCTCTAAGGAAGCTACAGGGGCAGGTGTAGTCCTTGTGTCCCCCACACAAGAATGCATTCATTTATCTTTCAATTTAACTTTTCAGGTCACAAATAACATAACAGAATATAAGCCTTGATATTGGGCCTAAACACTGCCAAAGAAATGGGCATCAAAGGTTTGAAGGTGTTTGGAGATTCAAACCTTATCATTTAGCAAGTGAACAAAACTTTCCAAGCAAAGCATCCAATGTTGAAAGCATACAGAGATGAGGTATGGAAGCTCAAGGGTTCTTTTAATAGTTTTAGCATTTCTTACATCCCTAGAATGAAGAACCATCTTGTTGATTCCCTTGATGTGTCTACTAGCATGTTTATTCCTCCTTTACCTCCTAAATTGACTTATGAAGTTCAGGTGCAATATAGACCATCTCTGCCTGACAATGTCAAATATTGGAAAGTTTTTGAAGATGATGATGAAATTAATAGGTTTTTACAAGTCATTTATGAATTTTCTGAAATTCAAATTGACCAAGAAAATGAAACCATTGAAGAATGAAACCAGTCCAAGCTAAAGGATGAGATTTTTCAAGATAGCATTCTTTAGCTGCCTAGTAACCATATACCTAAACGATTAGTGCCCTAGAAAATTTGTTTGCTCATAATGACGTACCTTATAAGCCTACCAAAAAAAAATAGTCTATTGTTCATAGACATAAGGTAGGGAGTCCAGCCCATCCAAAGTACATAGATTTGTCCACTCACTTGTCTTCTGCCCAAAGTTCCGAGTATTGCACCCTGATGAAACAATTTGCTGATATTTTTTCTTAGGAGTACAGTGATCTTAAGACCTATGACACCAACATCATTCACCATAAGATTCCACTAGAGAATAACACCATCCCTTTTAAGCAGAAATTAAGACCTATCAGCCCTCTCTTATTACCTTTGATTGAAAAGGAAATCAAGAAGTTGTTGGTCACCAAGATCATAGTCCCCCTAAGGTATTCAAAGTGGATAGGAAACCTTGTGGTAGTAAGAAAGAAGAATGGAAAAATCAGGCTTGGTGTTGACTTCAGGAATCTGAACAAATGCTCTAGAAAAGACAACTACCCCATGCCTAAGATGGAACACTTGATGCAAATAGTTTTAGGGGCTAGAGTTATGTCTTTCTTAGATGGATTTTCAGGTTATAGTCAGATTGATGTACATCCAGAAGATTAGGAAAAGACCACCTTCACTACTCCTTGGGGCACTTTCATGTACTCCAAGATGCCTTTTTGACTGATGAATGCTGGGGCTACTTTTCAGAGGGCCACGGACATAGCCTTTGTGGGAGAGAAGGACAATTTTGTTCTTATTTACCTTGATGACAGAACAGTCTTTTCTAGTAGTCATAAGGACCATTTGCAGCATTTGAAGAAGGTTTTTCGAAAATGCAGACAGTTTGGAATTTCTGTGAACCCAAAGAAGTCACAATTTTCTCTAGAAGAAGGAAAACTTCTGGGACATATTGTTTCTGCCGAAGGTGTGAATATCGATCCAGCAAGGGTTCAAGTAATTCAGACATTGTCCATCCCAAGGTCAAAGAGTGGCATTCAATATTTCCTGGGTAAGATCAACTTTGTTAGGAGATTTATTCCAAACTTTGGAGAGCTAGTGAAGCACATCACTTCCATGCTGAAGAAAGGATTAGAAATAAAATGGACAAATTCTACAAGAAGCTCTTTTGAAGCCATCAAACAAGCTATCATGGAAGCTCCCACTCTAAATAGTCGAGATTACACCAAGGAGTTTTATATCTTCTCTTTTGCCTCTTATGATACACTTGCAGCAGTTCTATTGTAGAAAAATGATGACAGTGTAGAACACCTTGTGGCCTTCTTCAGCAAAACTCTGAGGGATGCTGAACTAACGTATGACCTTATTGAAAAGCAAGATCGTGCTCTCATAAAATCTTTAAGGTTTTCACAATTTATATTCTGAATTCCAAAGTGATTGCGTATGTACTTTTAGCCTCAATAAAAGATGTCCTAACTCAACTAGATATTGATGGAAAGAGAGCTAAATGGATTGCAAAACTCGTAGAGTTCAACATTGTAGTGAAGCCCACCAAGATTGTCAAAGGCCAGGGAAAATTGCAGTTTTCTAGACATAAATTGCATGGGTTCAAATTTAGGTGGTGAGAAGATAGAGGAAGCAGCAGAAGAGCAAGAGCAGAATCACTCTTTGGTTGAAAATATAGCCACCTATGAATGGTATTCCAGTACAGTTCATTTTTTGCAAAAGCTAGAAGTCCCTCAAGGGCTCAACTCAAGTCAAGCTCAGGCCATTAATCTTAGATCAGCTAAATTATGCATTAATAAAAACCTACTTTATTGGAGATACCTGTCAGGGTTCCTCTTGAGATGTCTAGAGAAAGGAAAATCTATGGAAGTCATGCACTAGTTCCATTCTAGAGTCTATGGAGGGCATCATTATTAGAAAACCATAGCCCACAAGATCCTAAGAGCTGGGTATTATTGGCCTACTATGTTCTTTGATGTGTTCTTTTGTGAGGTCTTGTGACAAATGTTAGAGGTTTGCAGGAAGACAACAACTAAAATCTCTGCTCTTGAAGCCAGTACACACCAATGGTCGCTTCCAGCAGTGGGGCTTGGACTTCATAGGTGAGATTAACCCACATTCCAGTGGCCAATGCAAATGGATCTTAGTAGCCACTGATTATTTCACCAAGTGGATTGAGGCTATACCCACTAAGAATGCTAATCATTAGGTTGTCATGAAGTTCTTGAATGAGAATATTTTCACTAGATTTAGTTGCCCAACCAAACTAGTCACTGATAATGCAGCAGCTTTCAGGGAAAAAGAATTGGTGGACATGTGTGAATCCATGGGAATTCAATTAGTGCATTCTACCTCATATTGTCCTCAAGGAAATGGCCTCGCAGAATCATCTAATAAAAGAATTGTAAGGATAATCAAAAAACTGTTGGAGGAAAACAAAAAGAGTTGCGATTCCAAGTTGAAGTTTGCACTATGGGCTAACAGGATTACCAACAAGAAGTCCATAAGAAATTCTCCATTTAATATGGTTTATGGCGCTAATGTTGTTTTTCCTATCCAGCTGATTCTCCCAGTGGCCAAATTCTTACAAGAAGAACAGGATGAAGAGAATGAAATGGCAAGGAGGATGAGTAACCTGCTTGAATTATAGCATATAAGAGAAAAACTGATTGAGAATTCAGGAATTCATCTAAAGAAGATCAAAGAAACCTTTGATAAAAAATCAAAGGTGAACAGTTTTCAGGTTGGTGATTGGGTTCTCAAATGGGATGCATTGAAGGAAAAGAAGGGTGACTATGGTAAATTTGATGCCTTATGGATAGGACCGTTTGTCATTACTCAAGTTTGGATGAACAATACTTTCATTTTGCATAATTTAGAGGGGGAAGGTGTTTTTGATGGCCCAGTCAATGGGTGGTTTTTGAAACTTTACTTCACATGAGGCTTCAAGGCCTTAATACTGTAATAGGTTTTCAGTTTTGTTTTTATGCAGATAACTCCATGGCCAATGGAACACTAGGAGATAAGTTTGTTTTGGTTGTTACTGGAAAGGCAATAGTCTACAATTCTTGAAACCTCACAGGGAGGATTTCATCCCCAGAAGGAGCCAGTGTTAGCCCCTGAGATAGAGGGCTGCTATTTTTAGTAGAAATGTCCCCTATTTTAGCTCCAATGGCCACATCTCCTCTTGCCTTGCTTTGGCCATAAACCATGTTAGCCCTGAAGTGATGATCCAAATGGATCCAAGAACTCTCTAAGTCTTTAAAAATCATTTAAAAGATCAAAATAATTGCAAGAGAAAACCATCCAAAAGGCAAAAAAACACCATCAAGAAACGAAAACATAGAGAAAATAGTGAAAAATAGTGCAGCGGAGGCTTGAACAATGAATGCACAGCAGCTATTAGATCTAGCCGATCAATGGTCCAGATCTGATCGACAAATCACAATCGGCCAACACAATAGAGCGCTCAGCAAATGGCCTGGGGTTATCACGATATGCGATTGTGATTAATCACATTGCGATATCACAATCAGCAAACACAACAGAACGGGGCCTACACACACACACACACACACACATATATATGCGTAATACGGTCAACCCGACCCGATAACATTATTAACCATATATATATATATATATATATATATATATATATATATATATATATATATATATATATATATATATATATATATATTGAAGTCCGGAAAATGCCTATTTCCTTTGAATTTTTGTATTTCATTTATTAAATGAAATATAAAGGATGAAGCGTCGATGTGACATTATGGACCCGAAAGGTTTTATTAATGTTGTTGAACACCATTTCAAGTCCGATAAAGTGGGACTTTGACATTTTAATATATTTTCCAATATAAAAGGAAATTACAAAACATGCAGGATTTCAAGAGAGCCAAAGGTGCTAAGTGGTTTGGGTCGGGCTCTGTCCGATCTCATACAATGACTACAATGTGTCCAGGCTTAGGAGAGAGACAACCACCCTCATCGGGTAGTTAACTCCCATACGAAAGAGCCGCCCAAAATGGATCACAACTGTTGGATATAGATCTCTTAGATCAACAGTGGAGATGTGATATCTCTACAAAGGCAGACTCGATAGCAAAATAGACTGGATTTGAGGATATTTGAAATTTGGATGAATAATGTTTTTGGTGAAATTTCACAGTTTTGCAGCGTTCCTCTGTGTAAATAGAAAGCGACTGTTTCAGGGATTTCAAATGCCTGATGCACTCATCTGTTGCAGAATAGGTGGCCACCTTCCTTTAAAGTGTTATGCAATGATTATTTAATGCTAGAAGAGGGATTCGAGCTGATAGATGCTGGGTGACAAAAAGCTGAAAAAGGGAAAAATCCACAGCACGATGCAGCCAAACCAACAGAAATGGTCATGGAACGTCGCTGGCATGAGTGGGGCACCTAATAGCGCAAAAAAACTACCACAATTTGGTTAATATTTTTTTAGAAAAGAGCCCTCTAAGATCATGTTTTTCTAATTATGGCATCAAGTAGTTAGAAGACAGAGGGGATAGATTAAGACATCTCGAGCCTCAGAGAGCCAGGAGCATTGTAGAAAGCCTATAAATGGCTGAAAACTAGAAGAAACAAAGGTTCAACTTTTGGAGACTATGGATACTCTATTCCTTCCAGCGCCTCATCTTCATTCTAGTAATACAAGCATATTTTGTTGTTACATGTTCAATTCCCATTTTCTCCTCTGTTCTAAGCTTGCACTTGAATAGGTTATTCACGTTTTCTTCTGTATCTAATGCCAGATAACTATCATTTTATCTCTGCATTAATAAATTATATTTGCAAGCTTCATTTACTTTCTGTAGCTTTCCATTCATATGTGTTTATGAATGCATCTGCTGGTACAATCAGTATTCTCCATCTATCCATTGAATCTATAAACTATTTAGCATTAGTGGTCTAAAGCCTTGTAAAGCTGAGGGTGTTCATGCATGTCTTGAGTGAAAACAAAGTGGAAATAGTCATATGACTTGATCCAAACCCCAATCCATTCTGATACTTCAGAGAACGATATTGAAGATTTATATGTTACCAGGCATCTCCGAGCTACAACCTAGGAGAGCTTCCTAGAGTGCTAATAGGACCCTCTAAATGGATTTATCATATACCATCATACCAGCTTTTGGGGGTCAAGAATGAAGAGTATTCAAAGTGGTAAAAATCATGTATGTTATGAGTGACACTAAGAAATGTAAAAAACTTTCCTATTAACACTGTAGAAGAGTCGAGGGGTTACTATAGTTTGTCCATAAATCATGAAACTATGACAAAATACAATTCATTGTCTATTGAGATTGAACAACTATATGACTTACATACAATATGGAAATTATTCTTTGATAGAGCATATTCTAAGGAAGGAACAAGAGTACGAGTGCTTTCAGTACCTTCCATAGGTAAGAGCATTTCCTTGTTATTTAAATTAGAATTTGATGCCACCAAAATCATCACTAAATATGAGGCACTAATTCTAGGGTTAGAAATGACTTATAAAATGGGAATAAAAACATCATATCGTTTGGGTACCTTGAGTTGGTAGTACTTCAAATAAGAAACATCTATAATAGCAAACATCTTCGGTGTGATCATACCAAAATGTTGTATGGGATATTCTGGAGAATTATTTTGATGTTTTTAACATTACAACTATATTCGGGGAAGACAACTAACACGCAGATGCATTAGAAATAGCAACTAGTACATTCAAGCTACCTGTGAGCCAAAAATAAAATATGAGATAGAGATGTGATACATGCCTTTTGTCATAGTTAACATTAAAAATTGGTATCTTTTTGAAGACAATTAATAGATGAGAAGGTTTCTTAAATTAGTGGAGGATTTTTTGGCTATCCACATTGACTTTGAGGGTCAAACTCTCAAGATAGACCAGGAGGATGAAGAATCACTCGAAAACAATTCTAACTTTCTAAATCAAATTGGAGGACGATGTGAAGTGATACAACTAAAGAACAACTTCTTTCTAAAAGGTTTAGTTCCTCTTGAACATATATTCAACCATAACAATATATCTACCAAACCATTTTTTCAATCGATGGCTGAACGCATAGAAGAACATAACTTGGACGCTCAAGAAAACCCACAAAAGGTAAAACTTGCTAAGTTTTTACAACCCACTTGAAAAAAGTGGTACATTGATTTATTTAATAAATTGAAAGATGTTTTTTCTTGGAGTTACAAATATTTGAAAACTTACGATGCTTTAGCATAAGATTCCGTTGAATTCTAAGCTTTTTGTGTAGAAACTTAGAAGATTCAACTTGATTCCACTACCAATGATAGATAAGGAAATCATAAAGTTTTTGGATGGGAGGATTATTGTTCTATTGAGATATTCACATTAGGTGGAAAACCTGGTATCACTAAGAAAAATAATGGTGATATTATTATATGTTGATTTTAGGAATATGAATAAATGTTCCTTGAAGGACAATTATCCACTGCCCATGATGGATCATTTGTTGCAAAAACTGATAGGATCCTCATGACTATAAATCATAGATGGCTTCTAAGGCAATAATCAGATAATGATGCACCTAGCTCATAGAGATAAGGTTGTATTCACAACACCATGTGTTACATTCATGTATGATAGAATTCCTTTTGGACAAATGAATGCAAGAGATGCTTTTCAAAGAGCCATGAATATTGCATTTTTTTGCCAAACGGAAAAGTTCATAGTCATTTATCTAGATGACATGGCTTTATTATCCAAATTGGAGGAATTTCGAGAATCTCAAGAAAAACCTTTCCAAAGTGTAGAAAATTTTATTTCTCATTGAATCCCAAGAAATCATTCTTTGTCTAGCAAGAGGGAAAGTTGTTGGGACATGTAGCTTCCAAGGAAGGTGTCCCAATTGATCAAGAAATAGTAGAATATATATAAAAAATAAACATACCTTGTAATAAAAAGGAAGTTAAATAATTCTTGGGAAAGATCAACTTGTTGTGCATGTTCATTGCAAACTCTGAGGAGTTTTCAAATCACATAACATGCATGCTCAAAAAGGAAAATGATGTGAGATGGAAACTTGAGGATCAAATATACTTCAAACAAATTAAAAAGGCCATCATGGAAGCGTGAATCCTAGCTAGTCCAAATTTTTCAAAGGAGCTCCAAATCTTCTCTTTTTCTTTCTGGACACACTGTTTTCATAGTACTTCTGCAAAATAATGAAGACGGGTATGATTAACCCATAGAGTTCTTAAACCATTAAATGAGAGATTAGAAGCTGAAATACATCATTCTATAAAATCAAGTGTATGCTATGGTAAAGGAATTGAATGCTTTCGATAATATGTGTTCCATTCCAAAGTAGTAGCATATGTGCCATCAACATTAGTGGAAGATATACTCATGTATCCTGATAGTGATGATAGACAAGGAAAATGTATAGAAAATATCCAAGAATATGATATGAAAATCAAACCTACAAAGCTTGTAAATGGTCATGGGTTGGCTAAGCTACCCACTAAGTCAAACCATACTACACCCTAGATGTGTGCTAATGAATATCTTTGCAATATCTATTGAGAAGAGAATCCGCAAGAACATCATTTTTTGGATGAAGAGAATCTAGAAGAACATCCTCATCCTAGAAGAGAGAACCCATAATAACTTCTCATTCCAGTAGGGAGGAAACCACAAGAACCCTTCCCATCAGATGGAAGGAATCCACAAAAACCTTTCGAGAATAACCTTTCAAAGTTTCAGCACTCCATATGTTATCATGATATCATATTTTCCCTGTAAAATTTACAATGACCTCCTGGAATTACTATGGCCAAATGGAGATATCTCAAACTAAAAGAAATCAAGTAGTGCATTATTTATGATGGCTTATATCAAGTATGTGAGATTGTCATAAAATTTCATTGGGGGGTATATGGAGAGCATCAAGCATGGAAGGTAATGACCTATAAAATTTTGAGAGAAAGGTATTATTGGCCTTCCATTTTCAAAGATACAAATGTTTTTATCACATCTTGTCCAAAATGTTAGATATTGTTTACGAACAAACATAAAGTAGGGCAGATTTTAAGGATTGAAAATTTTCTTGAATTTTAAAATCATTGGCGAATCTCACTAGTCCCTAATATGAAAACTATAATTTTTTTTTGAAATATTTGTAAAATTATTCACATTTTTAATGATTTTATATATACTTTCTATATAATGTTGGTGATTTTTAGGGTAAAATAATTTTATAATGTAAATTGGCGAATCTTTTTTTTGGAAAAATCATGCAAACTTAGCCCACCTGTGAATATTAGCCCCTAAAATTTTCCATGAAATAAACTTAGATCTCCACCATTGAAGCCTATAAAAATTCAAGATTCATTCTACAAATGGGGATTGGATTTGAATGGAGAGATACATCTAAATGCGAGTGGTCAACACAAATATATTATGATGGCTAGTGGTTATTTTACTATGTGGGTAGAATCCATTCTGACTTGCAAGGCTAATGAGAAGGTCATCATTGCTTCATTAGAGGATAACATTTTATCCAGATTTGGATGTTCTAGAAGGCTGATCACAAAAAATGGCCATTCTTTCAAGTATTTTAAGATGATGCAATTTTGTTAAGATTATACCATAGAACTAGTGCATTCCACAACATAGTATCCTCAAGGAAATGGATTAACACAATCATCAAAAAAAAACTTGAGGAGAATTATCAAGAGAATCTTGGACAAGACTAAAAGGAGTTGGGATGCAAATCTCAAATATGCATTGTGGGTGAATAAAATGGGCACCAAAAGATTTATCAACACCTCACCTTATCAACTAGCGTATGGCACAAATGTCATCTTTCCTATGAATCTTACCCCACTAGTGATGCAACTGCTACAAAAGTAGGGACCAAACACAAGACCGATGCAAAAGAGAATCTATTAGATGAGAGGAGTTCAACAATAAATTGAAGAAGCCCTACACAAAACCAAATCATACTAACAAAAAGTGAAATGTCTTTGATAAAAGAGAAAAATAATGTGACTTAGAAGAAAGACATTTGGTACTAAAGTGGGACTCAATCTGAAATGATAACGGAAAGCATGGAAAGTTTGACAATATCTAGATTGGCCAATTTTGAGTACAAGAAGTACAGGATAATAACCCTATCACATAGAAACCCTCAATGGATATTTCCCCTAGAACCTGTTAACAATGCTAGAAATTCTTCAACCAAAGGGTCTCCCTGATGTGAAGTCCCAACTAGACGTCACATCGTTGGAGTAGAAGCCCCAACCAAAAACACGGGGCCAGTTGCCATTGTCCTTAGGGATTTTCCTTGGATGCAATTATTGACATAAGAGGCTACACACCATTATTTGGAAAAAATAAGTAAGTTGACACTGTGAGGCATACAATTTCAATGTATACAAACTACTTTCATGGGAAGCGGAGAGAGAGTGAACCTCTAGAGGAAAAGCAATAGTACTATCCTAAAAGAGACACACAAGAGCATAAGAGGATCACAAGTTAGTCTGAAAAGTAGTTCACAAGATAACCGTGATCATAAAACCAAATAAAACACACCTTCAACAAGATAAGTACGAAAGCCACTGAAATACTTCAATTTCCTTAGTACATGTGAGAGAAACATATACCACAAACATATAAAGAATAGCCTTACTATATTTATGATACATGCATGAAAATGTGCTGGCTCATCGAGCTTCATATATTGAAAGGAAGTGCCAATACATACTAGTTGTTGTGGGGAAAAATGCCTATGCAGGACGATCCTATCCACCTAAGGTGTGACAACGCCTTAGCAACAAACGAATACAGCTATTATGATTTCTTCCTTTATGAAATGTGAAAGAGGGGAGATTGACATACTTACCGTTGTCTTCCGGTTGTCCCTCGATCTAGATCCTCTTCTCTTTGCTTGTCCACAGCTACTTGTCTCCTCGCTTGCTCAAGAGAACAGCTACTTGAATTCCATGAGATCACAAGAGAACAGCTACCTGTGACAAGAGAACAGCTACTTGCGACAAGAGAAGAACACAATGCAAAGGAAAATATACATATTCATAAATGATTCAGGATTAGAAGTAAATCAAATACACTAATGCAATCATACAAAATACACCAGCATATAGGAAAGAATCAAGATAGCTTTATTGATAAGTAACAGGGTTCAGGAAGAGATACAACCCATAGGGCTCCAATCCAGCATCTCCTTCCCAACAGAATGGAATTCCTTCTTCAGCTCCCTTCAAAGCATTAAGCACCCAATGTTTCCGGCCACAAACCAACAACAATTCTTTGCATTCACCAAATTCCAGCCTCCCTTGATCTCATGTAGGAGAGATCTTTATATAGGGATATTGGAGAGAGGAGATGAGTCAGCTTGAGACTGGTATGAAACTGACTAGTGTCCTCTCCCTCTCATAGTTCTTGAGTCCACTTGGAGGTTCTTGCTTCCACTTGGAGATTTGGAACATATTACTCATCACCAGTCGAATTCCCTGATCCAAGTGTCATTTTGGAAGCTTCCTGGGCATTGACACCTTGAGAAATGACTCTGCCACTTGTCCAAACTCGCTCAGTGCAGGTAGCCTTTGTTACAATTGACATTCAACGCAGGTAGACATTGGAGTAGTTGACATTCAGCGCAGATTCTCAGTGGAGCAGTTGACATGATCCAGAATTGGCTTGTTTTTGAGTGTTTTCAGGTGGAAAACTTCAGCGAATTGCTGTGGTTAGTTGGCCTTGTTCCTCTAGGGGTAGGAACAACATGTTTAGGGACTTTGGATCCCTTAGATTATGGACATTTCATGCTCAATGCTGTAAGGCACAAAAATGTCTATAACACCAGTACAATGCTACCACACTAGACCCAATAGTGGAACATTAAGTCACCACTTGCTTCTCTAAAGAAATATATTCTCTCCTATGGCAATGCTAGAGAAGCCAAGGTGAAATTTCATGTCCCAAAAGTACCTTTTCTTGAGTTATGAGGGTTTTTTATAACAAATGAGATGAATCTTCACTTTCCATGTGACTCTTGACCTCCCTCACAATCCTTGAGCTTCTACAATGACTTTTTGAATTATTACATGACCTCTGAGCTTCTACATGACTTTAAAAATCAATAGTGACTCTTCATATTCCATTTGGGATCCTTGGTCTTCCACCCATTTTATGTTACATAATTACTTTCCACAAATGATGTGGCAAGATACTATGACAAATGTGACCCTTGAGAGGATTATTGATAATGATGACATGGAACTTCATGATGATGTGGTATTTCCAAGTTGTTCCTTTTGTTTCTTTCTTTGCTTCAGCGAATTGCTGTGGTTAGTTGGCCTTGTTCCTCTAGGGGTAGGAACAACATGTTTAGGGACTTTGGATCCCTTAGATTATGGACATTTCATGCTCAATGCTGTAAGGCACAAAAATGTCTATAACACCAGTACAATGCTACCACACTAGACCCAATAGTGGAACATTAAGTCACCACTTTCTTCTCTAAAGAAATATATTCTCTCCTATGGCAATGCTAGAGAAGCCAAGGTGAAATTTCATGTCCCAAAAGTACCTTTTCTTGAGTTATGAGGGTTTTTTATAACAAATGAGATGAATCTTCACTTTCCATGTGACTCTTGACCTCCCTCACAATCCTTGAGCTTCTACAATGACTTTTTGAATTATTACATGACCTCTGAGCTTCTACATGACTTTAGAACTCAATAGTGACTCTTCATATTCCATTTGGGATCCTTGGTCTTCCACCCATTTTATATTACATAATTACTTTCCACAAATGATGTGGCAAGATACTATGACAAATGTGACCCTTGAGAGGATTATTGATAATGATGACATGGAACTTCATGATGATGTGGTATTTCCAAGTTGTTCCTTTTGTTTCTTTCTTTGCATCTTCATGATGGATCCTCCATGTTATTTGTATTCATCCTCCAAGGGGCTAATTGATATGGTGTCTTCATACAATCATGATCTTTGATCTTCTGTCGAAAACTAGTATCTCTTCCTCTTCTCTTCAATGATTAGCTTTGTCTTTGTAGATACAAAGGTGTCTTCTATCAAGGTCTCCTTCTTCATCTCCTTCATCATCATCTTGTCATATCATGATATGTTACTCGCAAATAAAATCCACTCATGATAAAATGGCATCACTGTGATAAATCCATAGTATAAAATGATTCATCAAAGCCATTAACTGAGCTATAACTGGGTGATAAGTTGATATACATCCTCAAGGATTTCATAATAGCACAAATCGTGAAGTTAAGTCCCAGGAATGATCCTTGAGACTGTGAAATGTGTAGTTTAGGATGGCCTGGGAAGGAAAACTATGTAGTTGATGGGCACGAGGAGTTATGCTAGAGGCTTAAGGCTTGAGATTACCCACTATGTAGTTCCAGAGGAATGAAGGCCTAGGGATTGCACAATTGCACAATTATAGATCTCAAGGTTGAGGCTTTTTTCTTGAGACTGTGCAATGCACAAAAGAGGCTAATTGACGGCAGAGACTACACAGTTCTGGAGGTCAAAAAAATAGTCTTGAGCCCTGAGATTGTGCAATACGTAGTTATGGATGGAGACTGATCAATGGATTGTGTAGTCACATAGCTCAAGGAATTAAGGATACAAATTGATGACTAAGAGTGTGTAATGCACAACAAGAGACTGTCTAGGAGGCAGGGTTGTGCAATTCTAGAACTCAAAGTGTTAGGCTTGAGCACTGAGACTATACAGGGAATAGTTCTAGAAGGAAAGGACTATGCATTATGCAGTGCCAAGAGGTAAGATTGGAGCTTTAGGATAGAGGCTACACAGTGCCTAGTTCAGAAAGGTTGAGTGAGGCCAAGTTGCTTGGACGGGAAGTTTTCCAAATTTTGCTAAGTGTGGAATCAATGAAGAAAACATGAACAAGGATAAGATTTGAGAATGACCACACATTTTTGGCTTGATGGGGCCTGACCAAGGCTTAAGGTTATCTTTCCCAACCAAACTAACCATAAATGTTGGCTGTTTTGGAAATAACCCACGTAGCGCAGGTTGTAGTCTCAACCGAGGTAGTATTGGAGGATGACAGAACGAGGTTTTTGTTGGCTTGTTAGGGCCTGAGCCAGGTTTGGAGTTAATTAGCTAAAAAAATGGTACCACTGGCCCTTTCGGTAACAGTTTGTAGAGCGTGTACTGAGGTCTCACCCGAAGTAGTATGGTAGGGTGCTAGAACCAAGTTTCCGCACCCTGGAGATGTCTGATGAGTCTGACTAGTCCTTTGTCTATTCCTGTGCACAGGTGGCTTCTCACACCTTTCGTGCCTCATAGCCTGATACCCTACCCTTGCAAAACCCTAACCAGGGGTTGTGTTGTGCTCTACGTTATTACCTGAGATCTTATTTATCCTTTAGTGTTAGTTAATAAGCATTGTTTCCTACATAAATGTCTTAAGTTATGCTTAACAATACAAAACATTCATACAGGTGCACTCAATAAATAAACAATATCTTTACAAATTATATCTATCATGGATTAACCCAAGAACAAATACACAGAATGATAACCAAAATTCTCTTTATCAATTTTCCACCGGTTACATACTTGACCTACCCTGCGCACTTAGTTGCAGGGGTCCACACACTCAGTTGTAGACTACTAGGCCTCTGCACACTTAGTTGCAGAGCCTTCTCCTACTCTACGACCCATAGACACACTTTACACTTTGGCTCAATCACTTAGACTTCTTTATTCCTTCATTATTGGTTAGTTATCTTTTACACTAAAAGCCTCACTCTATTTATACAATTCCATGGTCTGCAGACCATGGGTACGTCTATCCAGCTGACATTACATTACAAAACTAGGGTGGACAACCCTGTGACTCTATCGTACTTTTGCGCCCCACGCCCGCAAGTCGCAGAGCTTTTACAACAAGATTTTGTCAAAATATGGTCTTTAAGCCCCAAAACATGCCTTGGAGGTGATTCCATGCCCAACAATTTCTGCATCCATAGGCTTGTGTGATGGATTCCTGAAGTTCTTAAGGCTTGGATCTACCTTCATGCACCTTTAACCCTTCTGAACAGGAAACTACTGTAAATCTATCACTTCCAGCCTTTTCCCAGGTCCTTTATTATCCTTAATATGCATAAAAATTACAGATCTATTATTTTCACGCAGTAAATAAGCCTTAATTCATGTAAATCATAACACAGATCGAAGATACATAAAATTTGTAGAAGTAAATAGCAAGACATAGATGCACTAGATTTAGCTCAAAACAATCTTTAATAAGTATAATTGTTCAATTATAGACTTCTTTTCCCTACGCACTTAGCTTGCGGACTTACCAAGGTCTCAACATACTTAGTTGTAGGAGCCTTACCCTTTCACCAAAGTACAGAAACATACCTTTCCTTCCTTAGCACCTTTCCCTTACAATGATTCTTCACTATTATATACTTCTTAAGGCTCTCTATGAATCATCTATATATAACATTTTCTTTACAATACCATGGTCGTAGAACCATCGGCGGGTCTCAAAACCACTCTATCTCCTACCCACCCAAGGGACTAAAGTCCCTTTGACTCGTACTAGCTTCTCTCTCTAGTTCAAAATTTTACATAGAATTTAAATTAGTTACAAAAATATATTACAAAATTGACCCAAAAATTGACCAAAATGACCCCACGGACCCTATCCGAATAGGCCCCCAACACAAATTGGGTGACTCACCCTCAAGTCACTCAGCCAGCACATCAATCTTTCTTTGGAGTTCTTGGAACTCCACCTTTAGTACTGCAAATAAGCAGTACCCTACATCATGGCCTGCCATACTTCCTCTACCAACTTCTCTGTTGTAGGGCCTTCCACTGCGAGGCCCATTGTCCATTGTGTTTACTGGATTGTCTTCAACTTCTCCTATACTAACAGAATAATTTGGATTGATTCCTCTGTCCATGATTGTGTCTTGGCCTTCACAATGGCTTCTTTCTTCTACAGCTCCTCAATTTGTGTCTACAACTATTTCTCTTATGTCAATCGAGTGAAGCACTGAACTGGCACCAAAGTGCACACAGTTGCCCTAAGTTCATCAAATTATTTTTGCTTCTCCCAGATATCTGCATTAATTTTCTGTAGAGTGGGGTCCTCCTATAGAGTCTTCCATAATTTCATTTCTTGCTCGAAGAGCTCTGTGCATCCCTTGATGGCTGCATCTAACGTGGCCATTCCTTCTTTGATGGCTGATCCTCGCTACTCCCGGACTTTTGGTGGAGTGGTTGGCTACAACTTCAACTGTAGCTCTGAGATCTCCATTTGTAATGCAAATCAAACTTGCTCGACTTCCTCCTTTTATTTTCTAACTGCAACAACCAATATTTGAATCTTTATTGTTGATGTTCTATCTTCGAGAATATTAAGTTTTTGTAGTGCATTACATGCTTGTGTAATGGCTTCCTCCAAGTTCTGACTGCGCGTGGCCAGTTCTTCCTTTTCCTTCAACACCTGTGCCTTCTCTGTAAATATTTTCTCATTTCTCATCTTAACTTTGTTTATTACTAAAACGCACTTCTCCTTGACCATGATCTCGTTTGATTCCCCCTGATGTAGTTCGTGGAGGGTCTTAATAGGTAGCGCAGCTAGGTTCACACCCACATCCTTGATTTGTGTGAGGTGGGTGTTGGCCTCTTCTTCCTGTGTGCATAGTGATCCCTTTGGTAATGGTATAACTATGAAGTTCAAAGTCATATCTATCTCTAGCAGGGTTACGCTCGCTTGCTGCAGGCTCGCATGAATCCCACCCGCCTATCCCAAACTTGCTTGTAGCCATGTTGTTTGAATATGCAACTCGTGTCGATCCTTCTGCATGTTCCCTAGTGCCTGTTGGTATTGTTGCTCAAATTGTGTCCATAGTTTGATCATTGTATCATGGACCTTATCTCTGATCTCATCCAAGTCCCCCTCAGTGAGGACCATTGGATCAACGTGTGAGTGCTTGTTGGATTTCTACTTCCTTCTAGGCCCAGAAGTTGTCTCCTTCATTTGATTTTGTAGTTTAAAGGAAGTACTCTTCTCCTCATCCCTGCTTCCTTCAACATCAATCTCCCCTTCCAACTTAAAGTACTGGGAAGGCAACCTCTCAACTTCCACTTTGGTCTCCTTCATGGAATGCTCCTTTTCAGCAACTATCTTGGCAACAAATTCCTTCTTTTTCTATGTTGCTTTATCTCAGGCTACAGCCTGCTCATCTTCCTTCTGTTTTTTCACTGCTATAGCCTCCATGGAGGAACTTTCCCTAGCCTTTCTTGTACTTGTGCCGAGATATGATGGTTGCAGCCACTCTCCTAGCTATTTCCCCACAATATCCTATGCATCTACCTCATTCACTAGGTACGACAACTTGTGCCATGTTTTATTTGGATCCTTCCTCACATGGATAACCACATTGTGAAAATCTACCTTGAACTCTACATAGGTCTCTAGTTGCTCAAATAGAGCTAGTGACAGCCTCGACTTTTTGCTGATCACCATGTGGAGCTCCATCTCTACCAGCGCCCAGAACATCTTCGTCTCCATGACCCTTTCAGGTTCCTTTGTCACCCATAGCGAAGAAAACTTCATAGCCTCTAGTAAGTCATCATCATGTGGAGGGAACTGGTTATCTTCTGGCAATCTCCATGCAACTAGGGAAATCAACAACAGTAGCTATGCATAGTGGAATGCCTTGCCATTTCCTATGCTTTGCAACAATTGATCAGAAGCTCTTAACATAGGTACTACACCTAGTTATACTGCCCCCTTCACTCATTGGGCAGCAAGTGAAATTACTGGTTTTGGAACCTCGTCTGTGCAACACTTTCTCCTGACCTTTCATGCCAAATTCTACACCGCAAATTGTATCGCCTTATCTATGATTGAGCGAATGGAGTATCCACGTGACTTCTTTACTAAGCCAAAATCGCTCTTCATTTTGTCTGCGAGTTGCTTTTCCTTGGTCTTACCTCCAAACTTCTCATCCAGGTCCACCCCTTAGTATGGAAACCTTGTGATGCAGTGGATTAGCATATCTGTAATGGGAATGGTTTCTCCCAACCAGAGACAACCATCATGAACCAACATGAGAAATTGTCACACACAGACCATATTGATAGTCATTCTATTGAAATGTGGTACCCATAGCATATTCAGTAATCCATCCTTCTCAAACCCCATGACCGACTTCAAAGGCTCCAATTGCGTTACTCCGGTCTCCTCATAGTATATCTTGGCCAAATACTTGTTTGACACCAACTGTGGGAATTTCTCATGATCCACCCGATCCCAATCTTCCATTTTAAGCATAGGAATGCACGTGAAGAGCACACATTAAAATACTACCTTCTTTAGTAGCAGTGGTGTAGAAACCATAAACTAGATAGTATCTATACTTGCTTGCAAGTTTTCTGATGACAGACTACAGTTCTCTGCACTGATTCATAAAGGATTTCATCCCTCACTATAGCTCGGCCTTCATGCTTTAGGGTGCATCTATTGCACAAAATTTTGTCACTTTCCATGCACTCCCTATTCCTTGATCCCGAAGGACCTCTACAGTGAACCCCACATGCTTTTCCTTCATGAAGAAACTCCCATTATGTCGCTCTTCATGAGCAGATCAATTCCTTTTTGCACGATTTCCCCTGAAACTTCTGTTTTCCCTAGTTTACAAGAATGGTGCTAATGGCCTCTGTCTCCCTGGCACTGATGTGCAGATATTAGCACTATCCCTAGCACCAACCAGAGTGACTGAGCTGGGTTCAAGTTGTGTCATTCCTTTTATGGAAAGTTTTTTAAATTAGGAGCTAAAGCTTCCAACTCTAGAATCTTCATAACGGAAGTCTAGTAAACGGTGTGGCTAGATGGGGTAGAGGATGTTAGTTTGGGCTCCTTTCCCCAATAATGATGGAACTAACTCAAGGGATAAGCCCTTCTCCCATGAGAATAGGATCCATCTCCCATCCATTCATACTATATAAACCTCCCTTCTTCGCAAGCACAAGCTAGTGTTATTATTGGTGTGCTAGTGCTATCCTGGTTTGGAGTAAAAAGCAAGTTATTCCTAGTTGTAACTATTTCATTGTGTGAGGGAGAAGTGTGATTTGGTTTGGAGTGAATCCTAAGGGGAATATCCTTAAAACTATTGTGTATTGAGGCCATCATGGAATGCTAGCAGAAGTGTGTGGGAACCTAGTCCTGTCAGAGGAGGACCGTAACGTTAAGACAATGGTTGTAATCTCTCTTTGATATTAATATATGCAACTATCGAATGATTTTCTACATGATTTTTCATCTTGCATATTCATGGCTTAATTTTTACTGACTTGTTAAGTAGGTTGAATTACAATTTGTCTATTATCACAGTTATTGCCGACTATTGTTTACTTGTTTCAGGTGTTTGAAGCAGGACACAAGAGATAGTTGTAGCAAGCAAGCAAGGACATCATCAAATGGAATAAGAGTACTAAGAGGTAGACCTTATTAATTGGTTCTAACCTAAGGAAATCTTCCATAGAATGTATCTTTTGTGGCTAAACCCATTATCAAGCTAGAGGAATTTGTTTGTGTCCGCACTTATAATTTTACTTCACCACAAATTGACGACTCCACTAGGGATCCCAATCCTTTTGTTTGTCTTGAATTTCATGATTTCGTGAGACCTTTTCTAGTTCCAATTTTTCCCTTTGATTTTGTTTCTTTTCTCCTGCTTACTAGCCTGAGTCTAAAATTCATAGTAGTAGATTTGGTCCCTGATTAAAGAAAAAATATTTTTTTTCCTTAGCTCCCTCGATGAATGCACTTAATTCGCTGACAGATGTATTGATCAATGCGAGTTTCTGGGAAACAGTCATGCTGACCAGCTTCTAGTGCTTATTGTCAGTTAGGAAATTGCACCAATGCCTATAAGTGAAGATTAGGGCCTGACCCCATCTTGGCCAATATGTTATGCTCTGGTGATTTTGACCCCGTAAGCCTTTTGGACCATTTTCTCCCTGACTAGAAAGCTTCTTTTCATTTGGTTTTGTTTACTTGTTGGCTTATCATCTTTCTACTTGATTGATTGAGTCATTGAGTGGTCAATGACACTAGGGCATCTAGTTTTTCATCCATTCAGTTGTTTGTGAACTCTGTAAGTGTTGGAGGGAAATGTTCCCCTAGGACTTTTTGGGTTGAAACCCTAGCAGACTAAAAGTTATCTATTCAAAGAAGCACACATTCACATAGCCATTATGCTATTATAAGAAAATTCTATTGTAAAGGGTACGTACCTTAGGTCCTACATTTCAGAAGGCCCTTAGGGTCCAAACCCTTCTTGGAGTTCCCTTCTTATTTTTTGTCCTGCAAAACAACCAATTCCAAAGAACACAACAGTATATGGACAAAACCTTATAAAGAAACCATCTTCATGTTATAAATAAAGGTAGTTAGTTATGAAATCCAAACAACCATTTACGTATGAATTATAAACATGAATATCATAAACATAAAGAAGATTTATATCAGGAACCAAGACATGTGTTTCTTTTATTATAGACAAATAAAGTACATAAAAAGGAATGATTTCACCTAAGTCACCTTCAGCAGGCTCCAATCAAAGCTTCCTTCCGGATTCATTCTAGCCTTAAGCCTTTAACAAACTCCTTCCATGACTCACTCCATGATGTCATAAATGGTGGATGAACATCAACACACAAGGAAACAAGGGTTTCTTGTACAAATGGGGGAAGTACAGAAGGCACATCATGTTTACCTAGGTCATCCAGAGCAATCATTTGATCTTTTTGATTCATTAAACTTAAAGATCATTCGAGCACTTTTCCTTTCGAACTCGTTTCGAATCGAAAGTGATAGAGTCATCCTTGTTTCTTTCTCGACTCTTAAAAAATGAAAGAGTACCAGTCTTTTATGCGCCTTAATAATTGATTGCCCACGATCCAAAAACACATTGTTAGTCTTTTTTGAGACAAAATCATGAATTTCCCTTAAAATAACATCTTAAACCTTTGAAGTTAATTTTTATGTCGACTAAGACAAGGTCATTATCACTGAATCATCTAGTTCACCCAGTTCCTCTTCCTTCTCCTCCATATAAAATATTGTTTGAGGAGCCATTTCCTGAGTTACCAGAGTCACTCAAGGAACAACGTGTTGAACTTAGAATATTTCTGAGCATTCAACCTTTGTTATCTCATTCTCTGCCTACTTTCGATACTGGATCATCTGCTAATCTTGGCCTAGAATCTCCGAACAATCCCGTTCAAACTCCTGAGAACTCGCCGACCACCGACATTCATCTTGGACTAGTTATCTACCCTCTGAATCCTTTGTTTGACCCTATTGTGATATCATCGCAGCGTACTTACAGTCCATATGACAGCCAAGTGTTCCTTTGGAACTATCCCCTCATACTTCTTTGGCCATTCGTCACCGTTTGTTTCCAGACATGGAACCTGAAGACGATGCTCCAGTCACCTGTCCAGATGAGTCCAAAGTTTCTACTCCACACATTGTTGAGGGGAAAGAGTTGCCTTTTCCTCTTGAGGGTTTCCACTATTCAGTGGGTATTCCCTTCCAGTTTGCCACCCAACTATGTGTCTTTGGTACAACTTGTTTCAGGTACACTTAGTGCCTCATCACTTTAGCATAACCCTGTTTCGACATTAGGCACCATTCCTACTTAAGGTTCATTCATTACAAGCACAACTTCTCAACAGGTTGTTACCTTAGCCCCGGTGCAACCCACAATTCTGAATACTCTTGTATCGTCAATCCCAGTTACCCGCTAGGCACAACCGGTAGTTTAAAATAATTTCTCTATTAGTTCCTCCATCCCTCTCATCAGTGGCCAAGTTGTGCCACTGCTTAGGGGGATGAACTTGAATGTTTCAATGGTGTTAGTTTCCACTATTCTGAGTAGCTCACAAGATCACATCCTTGGTATAAACCACCCTTCTTCTAGTATTATTCATAACCCTACTTGTTACACAGTAATTTGTCACTGTCTCCCTGTCAGTCTCTCTACTGTGTCTGGGTTTCCAAATAATCAAGCCCATGCTCTCTGAATTGGCCAAATAACCCACTTTGCCAAAGTTTTTTCTATCAGCGCGACTTTTGTCCAAATAACCGCGCTGATGGGCGCTCCATAACAGACCAAATGCGCTGCCAGCACGGAAGTACACCTATTTTCCACGCTGATCGAATTTCATGAGCCAGCGCGTCTTGCCTTTGTATTAAGTCGCGCTGACAGCGCGGGTGGTCTGTGTAAAAATTGCACTGACATGGGTTTTTAGTGTAAAACTTGCGCTGATTCCTGAAAAGTTGTTTTTATAACTTTATCTCCTGAATTCATCAATCTTTCTTATCCCCTGTTGTTTCTTGCCCCTCATTAGCTTGTTTTGATTACTTTTGGTTAGGGGCACTCTCTCTTTGATTTCATTCGAGTGAGTCTTGTGTTTTTAGACCATGTGACCTAGCCCTTTAAAAGTTTCATCGAGAAACCATTTGCTTGGGTTACTTGTCTATTCAAGGTTCATCCACAACCCTCTTATTGATTTGCTTGAGGCTTTTTCACTGCTTGTTGCTGGTTGATTTTTAGTGTCGATTATTGAACCACCTTTTTATGTTGATTCGATTTCTTCACTACCAAGCATAGATTACGATTGTTTGGATCGATCAGTTCACACTTGCTTCCTTCTTGCTTGAATTCCTTTTTGCCTTGTTGGGCTTAGATCACATAGCTCGTACAAGCCTTTGTTTTTCCTTTGATTTGGAGAAACTGTTTTGGTGTCTTGGGAACTTTGTGTGCTTTCATTAAGTGATTTTATCCTTTTTTGCTTGGTGTTCCTGTTCCTCAAAATTCATTTTAGGTGCTTTGTGCCATTGAAAAAAAATCAAACTAGTATCTTTGTATTCAATAATTGAAAAGGAAAAGAACATTTCGTTGATTTGCATTCTCAAAAGAAAAGTTTCGTTTCCTTTCCTTTAGCTGCATTAGATTGTTTGATTACTTGCGTTCATTTTGTTTGATCGAAAACTCTTAACCTTCTCATAGCTAGAATTCATCGAACAAAATGGTATTCTTTGGCATGTAGTTTGCATCTAGGTAATTGTGAGAGAACATACGATAGGGCCTGAAATCGAAACTTAATTTCAAGATCAACCATAAAATGAACTGAATGAACATAAAAACGCATTGGAACTAAACGCAAATATCTAGAGGTCTAGGTTAGAGACGTGTTCCGGCGTCTTTAAACATAGTCACTATTGTTTCACATTACGGTTGGGTGATTCCTCCTTCTGTGACTCGATAGTGGTCTAACACGGACTGTGCTCCCACGTACCGTCGCGTATATAGGGAGACCCCACTAGGCTTTTATTCTTTATCCATAGGAAGCCGAGTCTGCCGCCTTGTGAACCGTAACGCACCGAACACAGCATTCAGGAAGATTGACTGTAGTACGGAAAGTCCTTGGCTCTCATATGATTGCTAAGGTGTATAAGCAGTTTTACGGGTCGCTTGGTAAACCCTTTACCTAGAGTCTCCAGAGCAGTCACTTTTGATCCTTTTCGGACTCCCTAAATGAAAAGGTGCCTGTGAGCGTCTTGTCACTTCGTGCTCATTAAACATTCGAAGGAGAATGGAGTCATCTTTTCGTCCTTTTCTCGACTCTCGAAACATGAAAAGGTCAAGTTTGGTTCTTGTGTCTTAAAAGTTTATTCGGCCACGATAACATCACCTGGTTAGATCTCGTGTGTGTTAGCTTGAGTAGGTTTCGTTTTCGTTTGCTATGGCAACTTTTCCAGGTTTCACTAACCCAGGTTCCCCCTCCGATGGGAACCCAGGGCAATTCCCTCCTCTTGGAATGTTGGTGCTCCGTATATGGCGACGTTGTCCCTACCAGGGTTAACTGTCGGGTTGCCTGTGTGGTTGTTTTCAACCTCTTTGGTCCCTACCGTATCGGCTGTTAGTCCATCAGTCCCTCCACCTGAACAACGTCATGTTGATCCTAAGGTGGATCTCTCCCCTTCGACGCCTACTTCTACGTCGTCCTCTTGTACTTCGCCTGGTGAAATTCTCGATGTGAATAACCAGGTGGCTAAGAAGAAGAAGAGGAAGACCAACAAGAAGAAGTCCCCTAAGGGAGAGCCTACACACAAAGTCCCCCTCTCAAGTCCAGCTATCCACTCCAGTACACTTGAAGTCGGGTCACCTTCTGCTCCTCCGCGGAAGGTTAAGTTTCCCTGTCGATTATGCAGGGAGGACCATCTGCTTCGTGATTGTCCTAGCATTCCCAGGGTATTAGAAGTTTGGTCTCACGATCCGGCCCGCCCTTCATCGTCCACTGACGATCATGGCGATGTTACCTCATCAGTTGGGAATGGTAAGGAGAAAGGGAAGCTTCGAACCCCCTGTCGACTTTGTGAAGGCAAACATCCCCTTCACCTTTGTCCACTCATGGATAAAGCCTCTGCTGTGTTGGAAAGTCTTGCTGCTCCTCCGAATCCATTTCCAGCTGGTTATCAACGTCTTTCTACAGCTGTAGATCGTGCCCCTGTTGACAAAGTGATCGTTTCAGATTCCCCTTTTGTCCAGGCCCCTCTTCCCGAACCTGGCTGTTCCCAGCCTGTCCCAGACCCGTCGTTGGTCGGAAAGGGTGTTGATTCGAGTTCACCTCCTCTCGAGCACTCTGTTTCGGAAGAGAAAAATTCTCATGTTCTTCTCGTCTCCTCAGATTCTCCTGAGCTTGATAAAGGTTCTCCTGAAACCTCTCCGGAGAGTTTAGATTCGGTTCTTTCCGAGCAGGGGGGCAACCATATGGTTCCCCCACCAAGTAGTTCGGTCGTTTCCTTCGATTGGAGTCGTTTGACTACCCCTCCCCTTCCATCCCATGTGCCTTTTTGGGTCACCGCCTATGCCTCCCATATGGCACTGCCTGGCACTGTGTTAGATGAAGGAGCATCGGTTAGTCTTATGCCCGTTACTACTTGGCAGGCTTTGGGTTCCCCATCGCTTGTACCTGTCGCACCGAATCTCACCGCTTTTGACGGAGGAACGAGTCAGCCATTAGGGATCCTTCCAAAGTTTCCTATTACTTTGGGGGGCAAGACTGTCTATATAGACGTCTCAGTTACCCAAGGTTCTTTACACTTCAGTCTTCTCCTTGGTCGTGATTATGTGTATGCCATGGGAGCCCTTGTTTCTTCACTTTTTCGTGTGGTTTGTTTTCCACACGATGGAAGAATTGTGACGTTCGATCAATTATCGTTCGTTCATCCACAAGCCCCTCCGGCACACTCATCCTTCCCTCCTGGCTTTCATCCACAAGTTGCATCTGCCTCACTGCAAATCAACTACGTGGCCACCTACCCCGTGCCCGTACCCAGTGATGACACCATCGTGCATAGTGTCCTAGGGGCATTAGGTCCTGATTTCCAAGATGTCGGCCTTCCCTCCGGAGCCACTTTCTTGGGGGCCTCCACTTCCCATTCATTATGATGAAGTCTGATCGGAGCATAGTTCCTTTCCGGTGTCAAGCTCCTTAAAAAATGAAACTAGGCTTAGTCCGAGGATAGTTCCTGATCTTGTGGCGACCTCGTTAAAAAATGAAACAAGGTGGTCGGAGCATAGTTCCTGATCTTGTGTCAAGCTCGTTAAAAAATGAAACAAGGGTTATGAGGATAGTTCTTTTACTGTGTCAACCTCATTAAAAAATGAAACACCTCCCTTTCCAAATTGATTCTTTTGATTAAGATCTCGTAAAATACAGGTCGAGTCTTTCCTAGATCTCGAGAGTGAACCTTCATTCCATCCACTTTGTTGAATGCAATGAAGCTTGGGGGGCATGTACCTTGATTTGCATTATTATGCTGGGGGCATGCGAACTTATAACAAGCATAGTTTTTCGTTTCAAGCTTGTGTAAACATGAAATCGAATCCAAGCAGAGTTCTCCATGGTTCAAGCTTGTGTAAAAATGAACCCATACCCGAATTACATCTCGTGATTGCCATTTTTATCTGCTGAATTCTGTTCGATGAGCCTTGGTTGTTTCATTCCATTGCTACCATCTCTTTGGCCGATCATACGCTCTCACTTGGTTGTTTATCCTTTCCTGAGGAACCGCAACGATGAGTGGTTTTATTAGCCAGCCTCTTGACCATTACATGTTTTGAGCAGTTCCACCATTGTCGGAACCAGTTGCTACCTTTTATACCACTCGTTCCTCTAGGACGAGTCGCCTTTAAGCTCTTTTCTGACTCGTAAAATATGAAAAGATTGTCGAGTATTTTTCCCTTTTTGACTCGTTAAAGAGAATAAAAATGGAGGTCTGCTTTCAGCTCTTTTCTGACCGTTTAAAGATGAAAAGATTGCCGAGTCCCCCTCTCGACTCGTTAACGGAACGAGAGGCGGTCACTTTTAAAGCTCTTTTTTCGACCGTTTAACTTAAAAAGATTGTCGGGTGTTTGTCGTTTCGCACTCGTTATTGGTTCCAAAACGACGTACTTCTGACCGCTTTTTTACTTTTTCGGGTCGAAGTCACTATTCACGAAAAGTACTCCTCGATCATACTGGTCGGGCGGTTCTTTCGAGTATTGTTTTATACTTTTTTGGGCTCGAGAGACACAAATTTACGAAAAAGGACCCCCCCTGGAGTTTTCTTTTCTGTTGTCTTTTCAGACTCTCTAAACAGGAAAAGACATCGAGTTCTTCCTTTGTCGGACTCATTAAAACTTAAATGACATCGGGTATCGTCGAAATGACACTTTTTCAAGCATATGCTACCCCCGTCAAGCTTGTCATCCAAAAATAATCGGGGTACCTGCCAGAAATGGTGGGGAAAATGGAACTGTAATCATAGTCGTGTCGACAATATGTCGCTCTTGAACATGGCACTCCTCTGCTTCGTGTCTGGGTGGGACCATCTCATCTTGTTTTTCACTGGCCTCTGTGGGTTTGGGTTATCCTATTTGACCTATCATCTACTCATTGCCTTGTCACCATGACCCCTGCTCATTTGATGTCAAATACTGCCAAGTCCGCTATCGTGCCGCCGATATGTTCAAGAGAAGTTGGCCTCTGCAGAGTTACAACCTACCCTTGACGCCTCACATACTTCTGATTCATCACACTAATCTTCCTTTGTCTCGTGTCGATGATGTGGGAAACATTATGGCCCACCTTCGATCAAGGTTACCTCCTGTCGACTTCAGCTCGTTATCCAGGACGGTGACTTAGAGACCCCTTCCAGGTGCCTTAGAGCCTGCATGCCTCAATGGTAGGTTCTTCGTGTTCAATGCGAGGTTTTCATCATTGGCCTCCGATCGAATGATTCCGCGGGTGTTCGACACCAACTCCTTGATTCATACACCGCAGATTGTACCTATAGTACCTTGAGGACCATTGTCATTACTGGTGGTACCTCTCGCGTCTGTTAATGGTTTTCATCACTGACTGGTAACCAGACGATGTTCATGCATGTTCGACTTCAGCTCATGTATTCGCATGCTTGGACTTGTACTTTGTTTGGGTCGGGACGGAGCGCAAGACCCTGGATCTCTGTTTGTTATGGTCCAGGTTGTGATTTTGTGGATGGTCATTACATGACTCATTGATGGATGGTTGCGCCCATACCTGAGTCTTCATGGATAGCTGCGACCATACCTTATCATTATTCTGGTCTCTTTAGCTGGGTGGCTGCGTCCATTCCACAGACCTTTTTCGCATGTCTTTTGGATGGTTGCGCCCATGCCTAGACTACATGTACTTGATTATCAGAGATATTCGGTCCTTCCTGGTGGTGTTCCAGTTCAGCGAGTTTTGTAAAGCATTTCACCCCTCCCACTCTCTCGGGTCTCACGCTTTAGGGGGCAATCTGTTACGCAGTAATTTGTCACTGTCTCCCTGTTAGTCTCTCTACTGTGTCTGGGTTTCCAAATAATCAAGCCCATACTCTCTGAATTGGCCAAATAACCCACTTTGCCAAAGTTTTTGCTATCAGCGCGACTTTTGTCCAAATAACCGCACTGATGGGCGCTCCATAACAGACCAAATGCGCTGCCAGCGCGGAAGTACACCTGTTTTCCGCTCTGATCGAATTTCATGAGCCAGCGCGTCTTGCCTTTGTATTGAGTCGCGCTGACATTGCCTTCTCAGTTATTGAGGTGCGACGTCAGTGCGCCAGTCCTGTTATAATCTGCGCTGATCCTGTTTGGGCGAATCTGTTCTAACAGCCAACCTTCCAGATGACTCCAGACCTAGTTGTTGGCCTTGTGAGTATCGCCCTCCCTTCTATGGCATGTCTGTTCGTCATATGGGCCACCTTTCTTGGGGATAAGCTTATCCTTCCACCCTTCATGGAGACTCCTTCTCTTATATAAACCTCTACCATTGCCATGAGCAGCTAGTTTTTGGGAATAGTTTTTGACATCAAGGAA
Source organism: Pinus tabuliformis (assembly GCA_031772625.1). Lineage (NCBI taxonomy): Eukaryota > Viridiplantae > Streptophyta > Pinopsida > Pinales > Pinaceae > Pinus > Pinus tabuliformis. The sequence goes on along the minus strand of CM062818.1, from coordinate 411,832,585 downwards.
TTCATAGTGTTTTTGTGTGCTGCTGCTAGTAGGTAGTTGGTGTGATAAAGTGTGGATTGCTAGAGAGCTAGAGAAAGGTTGTGAAGTCTTAGAGTTTTGTGTGAGAGAGAGTTGCTTGACTTGGGAGATCTACCTCTTGGGTGAATGCTTATGAGATTTGCTGGCTGGACCCTCTTGAGAAGGACTCAGCGTCAGAACAATGGTTGTATCTTTCTCTGATTATTGATTAATAATAGATGACTACTGTTATGGTTCCATTCTCATTTGTCTATGCAATGGTTAAATGTGAATTACATCCTTTCTGACTGATGTATGATTGCTTTTATTAGATTTCACGCTTGTGTTTGCATTTCTCTTTGTATGTGCAGGTGTCTGCCCACAAGGATAGTGGAGGATTGTGACCGGCCAGAGCAAAGGAGCGAGTGTGGCATCTCTTCATCAAACAAGAGCGTTGGAATCCAAGTAGGTGTTCTTTGCCTCTCTTTTAATCACAATTAGGAACTTGCACAGTAGCATTGACTGATTGTTGCTAGACCCACTCTGGGTTAGTAGGGATCGCCTCTATCCGTAGAGGGGATTTACCTCTCCAACACTATTGATCCTACTGGATCAAGTAATGTCCAGTACCAACATGTTCAGAATCTTGTTGGTCCATCTGGATCGAGAAATCTTCAGTATCAATAGCCCTATGGGGCTTAGGTCCAATACCAAAATCCTTACATTCCATATGGTTCGCAAGGAATGGTTAATCAACCTTACACCCTCCAATCTAGGCAGTACATCCAGCCTGGCTATGCCCATGTTTAGTTTGGAAATTTCTCGGGCACTATTCAAGTACCCTTGCAGCAACGAGGATAGCCTCTACAACAATAAGGGTAGCCTTTGTTACCACAAGGGAAACCTTGGTTGCAGCAATCGCTCTCCACGCAACTGTAAGGCAAAATGATCTTGTAGCAAGGTCAACTGCAACAACCACAAGGTCAACCCTTGCAACAGTTGCAGCGAACTGCACAGCAGCAGATGCGATATGCTCCAAACACCTCTTAACCCACGTCCTCGCAAGGCCAACCTCTATAGCCCCAGTGACAAATTTTCCAACTGCAAGGTCAACCCTTGCAACAACAAAACCAACCAGGGCAACAACAACCCTTGTATACATCTCAACAGGGTCAGCCCTCGTAGGGGCAGGGTCAAGGTCAAGTCTTGCAACATCAGGCTTAAAATCCTCATGTCCTAGGTCAATAGGTTCAAAATCCTGTCGGCCAAGGGCATCAGGTATATAATCCCTATGTCCAAGGGAATCAAGTGTATCAACCTTATGCCAAAGGACAGTAGGTCCAAAATCCTCTTGTTTAGGGACAACAAGTTCATCACCCGTATGTTCAAGGACAACAGGTCCAATATCCATATGTCTAAGGTCAACAAGCTCAACAACTTTTAACCCGTACGTTGCTTATCAGCAACATATGGCCGGATAGTTCCAAGGTATTGAAGGTCAAAATCATGCCTATGGTAAAGGTAATTTGCAATGGGGGCAGCCTAAAATGACATATGGCCAAAATCCCCCACTGTGGGGCTAAAATACTTACCAATAGGGATGGACTCCTTCATATGGGCCCACTTATCAACCTCCCATGCCTTTTAACACCCAATTTCCATTCTTGGCTACACTTGAGTTTCCAAACATATCTCACCTAACGAATGATCCAACAATTCATTCACTGTAATGGCCTCCAGTGCCATCCAAGATACTAAGTGATTGTCCAGAGTTCGATGAGAAAGCTAAAGAAGATCCTCAAGCCCATGTGATGACATATCAACACTGGTGCTCGTTGAACTTGTATGTTGATGATTCCATTCATCTCCATCTTTTCCAATGAACCCTCATGGGTGTTGTAGTGAAGTGGTACATTGAGCTATCTCGAAGTACTTACCATGAATTTAACTCTTTAGCCATGGCTTTCCTCACGCATTTTCACTTGTCGATTCGCTATGAAACTGGCCCCTATTTTCTCACATTGCTTAAACCTGATACTGCGACACACATCTCTGATCACATCCATTAATGGAGACGTAGACGTCGCTTGATCAAATTTGAGGTTGTTGATCAATTGCTCACTGAATGGTTCACCAAATCATTTGTGGCCCCAATTTCTCGTGATATAGCTATGGATGGATGCGTCACTAAAGAGCAGGTCATCGCTCATGCCCAGTACTTGGATCTAGTTTACTCTCAGTTTGGCACTTTGTATGAGTTATTACCCAATGCTTTGTGGCCATCATCCGATCTCACAGGATCAAAGTCACAAGATGTACCTCTCGTTGATGGAGTTATTGGTTCAGTATCCTAGACCCCTACAAAATCTTCTTCCAAACAGAAGTTGATCTCAAATGTTGTTCCTAATAGTTCATCCCAAAATCCACCTGGCCCTGGTAAAACCTCAAAGGTCCATGCTATCAAGTCTACCACAGTTGGAAAATCCTTGAAATGAAAGAATAAAGGCAAAGGAAAGGGTAAAGTCAATGTCCTGAAACAGGGTCCTCCCAAATTTTCTGTTGGCGAATCTTCACAATGGAAACCTAATTATCCCTGCCTCATTTGTTATGAAGATCACTACACGAAGGATTGTCCCCAATGATCCGAAGTTAGTCATTTGCTCAAAGGGACCCTCGATGTCCTCAAAGAGTTGTTTTTGTCTCAACAGACCCAAATGGTAGACCAACCCCAATCTGCTTCCTCCAGATCTCAAGTGTTCATGATGAGTATGCCTATCAATGTGGCTACTAGATCAAAACACTCTCAAACTCCTACTTCGACAGCTGAGAAAAAGAAGGAAGAAACACCCTCTTCTTCTACCCCTAGTTCTGGCCCTCTTCATATTGAGTGCCATAACCCCGATTCAACTATGCAGCCACCCTATCGAGGTGTGTTTCAAAAATCCTCGTATAATCCCAATGCCTGAGCTGCTCAACACTACAATATTGTTGAAGATTTGGCTTAGGTGACATCAGCCATGTCAGCTCTCGAGGTACTCGAAAGCTGCCCATCACAATGGAAATATTTGATGTCAGCTATCAGGCGCATCGATCCCACTAATTCCAATTTTATATGGTTTGATCTAGATAACCATGTTCTGCATCTCCCTCATCAGATTTCCTTTCTTATTCAGGTAATCATCAAGGAGAAGACCATCCACCAGACTATCGTTGATGAAGGTGCTTCCACCTGCATCATGTCAACTACATGTTGGAAGGATATTGGATCTCCTTCTTTGAACCAATCTCTGAACACTTTGGAAGCTTTTGATGGGCACGATTTGCGACCCTTCGATGTCTTACCTAACCTTGCCATCAACCTGGAAGGAAAGACAGTGCAAGTCAAAGTAGAAATTGTTGACGCCAATCTCAATTATAATCTTCTACTTGGCCGAAGTTGGACCCATGCCATACATGTCGTGGCCTCCTCTCTATTTCACGTGATTAGTTTTCCCCACAAAGGGAAGATTGTCACCATCGACTAGCTGTCTTTCTTTGCCTCTTCCTCCTTAGATGGCAATGTTCCATATGTTAAGCACACTGGTGCTCCCAATGAGAGTTTGAGGGTAGGTCTTTTCAAATATTCTGCCTTAATGGGAATTTTTCCACTCAAACTTCCTCATGTTGCCTCTGTCAACATGATCTCGGTCAAATGTGACCCTTGGGTCATACCTTCACCAGATCTTGTTGATGCCTGGGGCGAGGTTATGCCACTTAGTCCCACCGAGGTCAATTACGTGGAAATTGTTTCATCTTTGAGTTCTACATCCTTTGATTCTTTATGTCAAAGACCTCTCTTGATATGTGCTCTCAATCCCCGTGGTTTGGTACTTTGGATCACCTGATCCCTTAGTCAAGACCTTCCTTGCTGATGAAGCTATCATGGAAGTCATGTCTCTCGAGGAACCACCTTGGATTGATACTCATCATCACTCCTCATTCCTACCTTGCCCAACGGTCATGTGTAGCACTCTCAAAGAGTGCTCTTCTCCATTGTCTGTTGATGTGCCAGTTTATCCTGACATGATAAAGATCTTTCAACTACGGGCACCTTTATCCCTTCATTGATTCAGGATTTTTCTCCCTCCCCAAGTTTTTACCAATTGCCCATTATTGCAATGGGATAGCCATCCAACTCGTAACCCTCCCTCGCCCAGGGGGCATGGGGGCAAAGATTTATATGAGTTCTACTCCATTATTTGGGCAAATTGATGCTTAATCATCATGGAAATGGTTAGACTCCATTGTCCTTCTATTTTGATCAAATACCTGAGTCCCATCATTGACTCCCACCTTAAGAAGTACTATGCTTAGGTCATCTTGCATGGTTACTTGTGTACATTAGTGTGTCATTCATTTTTGTGAAGTATGGTTTTGTGTGGTAGTTTTCAAACAACTTTCCTATTTACTATGATTTTTCTTGCTTTGCAGATGTCTACAATCCCCCACATTGGTTTCAATGATGGTGCTTGCCGTAGTACTCGGAACCTATCATCTGTGGAATGGGTTATTTATGACCTTAGCAGTGAGTTGATTGACCTTCAAGGTATCTGTCAAGGTCGTACAACTAACAACATTGCTAAATATAGTGCGGTCATCAAACTGTTGTCAGAAGCCATCGATATGGGCATCAGAAATTTGGTTGTCAACCTAGATTCACTACTTATCATCCTTCAAATCAATGGGAAACATTTCATTAGATACCCTCAAATATTGAGAATGTGTCTCGGTATCCATGATCCGAATGGAAAATGGCATCAACCCATGGTATTCATCCACCCATGTTATTCATCCACCCACGATATTGTAACATCCAACCATGGTACTCATTCACCCGTGGAATTAACCCATGGTATTGTGACATCCACCCATGGTATTCATTCACCCATGGAATTGACTTGTGGTACTGTCACATCCACCCATGGTATTCATTCACCCATGGAATTGACCCATGGTATTATAACTGAAAAATACTATAAGTAACAAGTTGCATTTTGTAAAAGGACAGATGGTCCGCCATAATGTAGCCTTTATCATTATCAATTTTAATAAAAAGTTTCTTTGTGGTTTTATTTACTGTGTGTTCTATCATTTTCTTTCTAGCATTGCAATTCTTTAGATCCAGGGGGCCTCCCCCACAAGATCCATTTCAATATTTTAGATCTTAGGGGCCTCCCCCCAAGGTCCGGATCAGTGGTATGAGAACAAGTTATGATTGCATGGGAATGCGGGTTTGATGCATATTTCAATTTCAAATTTTGCAGTAATATTCAACAAACTTCAGGCATGTGCTATGTCCTCCACAGAGCATTTGCATGGGCCAAGCAGGAAGAATTTTTCTCTTTTCATTCTTTTTGCAGGAATGTTTTTGGGTAGTAAGTTTGCAGATCATATCTGAAACTTTTGGTACAAAATTTACAAAAAGATACCAAATCTAGATTCCTTGAGAAAAAATACCAAACTTATAAAAAATATCAATCGAATTAGAGTCTGGATGAGGGAGATATCGCTGATTTAAAACCAGCTATGTTGTAGATTTTTTTCTGACGACAACTGGTTGACAACAACTCTCATATAATCTTTTGTAGTTTTTGTGAAGAATTTTTAAAATAATGATTGCAGATCTGAGTTCCTCTTGAAAAATCACTCAATTTAAAAAAAAAAAGGGTTGAATCGGAGTTCGGATGTGGGAGATATTGGTGATTTAAAATCAATTATTTTTTCATAACATTTGTGATGTCGAAGAAATTGCAGCGTGAATCGGAGATTCTTGGGTATCCAGATAAGGATTTCTAACACATGGGAAGATGAAAAATGGTCCTTCTACCTCCAAAAACAAGTTATAATAAATATTCTGAGTTATATTGACTGAGTTATGAACATTTTAATTCTCGAGCAACATTCGGAGCGGATTCCTGTTGGAGACATGCTCTACCACCCCACTTTAGTAGGCACTTGCTTCACATTAATCAGTTTCAGCATGGCAACATTTGGCTTGGGTTATTTGAAGACATGCCCTCCCACCCTAGGCCATGTAGGCACTTGCTACTTCATGAACAACCAATATCATGGTTATGGGTCAACTACACAAAATCCTTGTCATCGAAGTCCATTTGTTAGGCTGGACACTGTTAGTATCACAGTTGGTCACAAGAATTACAGGGTATCTCTATCATCAGATCTTCATTTGTGATGGTTATGAGCCATCCATAAACCCACACTTCATCGATGTCCATTTTCGAGGCCGCACACTTTCAATATCACAGCTGGTCACAAGCATTACAGGGTATCTCTATCCTCAGATCTTTGTTCATCATGGTTATGGGTCATCCACAAACCCACACTTCATCAAAGTCCACTTTCTAGGCCACACGCTGTCAGTATCATTGTTCGTCACAAGCATTATAGGGTATCTCTATCCTCAGATCTTTGTTCATCATGGTTATAGGTTAACCACATAAAAGCCTTCTCTTTAGTGGCTCTTCATATTCAACAAAGGCTTCATAGGAGGGAACTTCACGCAATGGGGATCATTACTTTTTAAGGAGGGAGGAATGATCCGAATGGAAAATGGCATCAACCCATGGTATTCATCCACCCATGTTATTCATCCACCCATGGAATTTACCCATGGTATTGTAAGTGGCATCCAATCATGGTATTTATTCGCTCATGGAATTGAACCATGGTATTGTGACATCCACCCATGGTATTCATTCACCCATGGAATTGACCCATGGTATTGTGACATCCACCCATGGTATTCATTCACCCATGGAATTGACCCATGGTATTGTGACATCCACACATGGTATTCATTCACCCATGGAATTGACCCATGGTATTATAACTGAAAAATACTATAAGTAACATGTCGCATTTTGTAAAGGGACATATGGTTCGCCATAATGTAGCATTTATAGTTATTATTGGTTTTAATAAAAAATTCTTTATGGTTTTATTTATTGTGTGTTCTTTCATTTTCTTTCTAGCATTGCAATTCTTCAGATCTTGCCCCCCCCCCCCCACAAGATCCATTTCAATCTTTTAGATCTTGGGGACCTGCCCCCAAGGTCTAGATCAGTGGTATCAGAGCAAGTTATGATTCCATGGGAATGAGGGTTTGATGCATATTTTAGTTTCAAATTTTGTAGCAATATTCAACAAACTTCAAGCATCTGCTACATCCTCCATAGAGCATTTTCTTAGGCCAAGCGGGAAGAATTTTTCTTTCTTCATTTTTTTTGCAAGAATGTTTTTGGGCGGTGCATTTACAGATCAGAACTGAAACATTTGGTACAAAATTTACAAAAAAAATAAAAATACCGGATCTAGATTCCGTATGAAAAATACCAAACTTAAAAAAAATTGGCTGAATCAAAGTCCGGATGAGGGAGATATCGTTGATTTAAAATCAGCTATGTTGTAGATTTTTTTCTGACGACAACTTGCGGATGACGACTCTCATATAATTTTTTGTAGCTTTTATGAAGAATTTCAAAATAGTGATTGCAGATTTTAGTTCTTCTTGAAAAATCACTCAATTTCAAAAAAAAAATGGGTCAAATCAGAGTTCGGATGTGGGAGATATCGGTGATTTAAAATCAACTATTTTTTCAGAACTTTTGTGACAGCGAAAAAATTGCAGCATGAATCAGAGATTCTTGGGTATCCAGATAAGGATTTCTAACACATGGGAAGATGAAAAATGGTCCTTCTACCTCCAAAAACAGGGTATAATAAATATTCTGAGTTATATTGACCGAATTATGTCCATTTTAATTCTGGAGAAACATTCGGAGCAGATTCCCATTGGAGACGTGCCCTACCACCTCACTTTACTAGGCACTTGCTTCACATTAATAATTTTCAACATCACAACATTCGGCTTGGGTTATTTGAGGACGTTCCCTCCCACCCGAGGCCATGTAGGCACCTGCTACTTCATCAACAATGAATATCATGGTTATGGGTCAACTGCACAAAATCCTTGTCATCGAAGTCCATTTGCTAGGCTGGAAACTATTAGTATCATAATTGGTCACAAGAATTACAGGGTATCTCTATCATCATATCTTCATTCGCCATGTTTATGTGTCATCCACAAACCCACACTTCATCGAAGTCCATTTTCGAGGCCGCACAATTTCAATATCATAATTGGTCACAAGCATTATAGGGTATCTCTATCCTCGGATCTTCGTACATCATGGTTATGGGTTATCCACAAACCCACACTTCATCGAAGTCCATTAGGCTATAAACTTTCAGTATCACAGTTGGTCAGAAGCATTACAGGGTATCTCTATGCTCGAATCTTTGTTCATGATGGTTATGGGTTAACCACATAAAACCCTTCTCTTCAGTGGCTCTTCATATTCAACAAAGGCTTCACAGGAGGGAACTTTACACAATGGGGACCATTGCTTCTTAAGGAGGGAGGAATGATCCGAATGGAAAATGGCATCAATCCATGGTATTCATCCACCCATGTTATTCATCCACCCATGGAATTTACCCATGGTATTGTAAGTGGCATCAAATCATGTATTTATCCACCCATGGTATTGTAAATGACATACACCGATAGTATTCATTCGCCCATGGTATTTGCCCATGGTATTGTGACATCCACCCATAGTATTTATTCACTCATGGAATTGACCCATGGTATTGTGACGTCCACCCATGGCATTGTGACATCCACGCATGGTATTCATTCACCCATGGAATCAACCCATGGTACTGTGACATCCACCCATGGTATTCATTCACCCATGGAATTGACCCATGGTATTATAACTGAAAAATACTATAAGTAACAAGTCACATTTTGTAAAAGGACAGATGGTCTACCACAATGTAGCCTTTATAGTTATTATCAGTTTTAATAAAATGTTTCTTTGTGGTTTTATTTACTGTGTGTTCTGTCATTTTCTTTCTAGCATTGCAATTCTTCAGATCTTGGGGGCCTCCCCCACAAGATCCATTTCAATCTTTTAGATCTTGGGGGCCTCCACCCAAGTTCCGAATTAGTGGTATCAGAGCAAGTTATGATTCCATGGGAATGAGGGTTTGATGCATATTTCAATTTCAAATTTTGCAGCAATATTCAACAAACTTCAAGCATGTGCTATGTCCTCCATAGAGAATTTTCTTGGGCCAAGTGAGAAGAATTTTTCTTTTTTCATTCTTTTCGCAGGAATGTTTTTGGGTGGCGAGTTTGTAGATCAGATCTGAAAATTTGCTACAAAATTTACAAAACAAAATACTAGATCTGGATTCCTTGTGAAAAAATACCAAACTTCAAAAAAAAAATCAGTCGAATCAGAATCTGGATGAGGGAGATATCGCTGATTTAAAATAAGCTATGTTGTATATTTTTTTCTGACAAAAACTGGTGGACGACGAATCTCCTATAATTTTTTGTACTTTTTGTGAAGAGTTTCAAAATAATGATTGCATATCTGAGTTCCTCTTGAAAAATCACTCAATTTCAAAAAAAAAAATGGGTCGAATCGGAGTTCGGATGTGGGAGATATCGGTGATTTAAAATCAACTATTTTTTCAGAACTTTTGTGACAATGAAAAAATTGTAGCGTGAATCAAAGATTCTTGGGTATCCAAATAAGGATTTCTAACACATGGGAAGATGAAAATGGTCATTCTACCTCAAAAAATAGGTTATAATAAATATTCTGAGTTATATTGACCGAGTTATGTCAATTTTAATTTTGGAGCAACATTCAGATCGGATTCTTATTGGAGACGTGCCCTACCACCCCACTTTATTAGGCACTTGCTTCACATTAATCAACTTCAGCATAGCAGCATTTGGCTTGGGTTATTTGAAGATATTCCCTCTCACCCCAGGCCATGTAGGCACCTACTACTTCATCAACAACCAATATCATGGTTATGGGTCAACTGCACAAAATCCTTGTCATTGAAGTCCATTTGCTAGGCCAGACATTGTTAGTATCACAGTTGGTCACAAGCATTATAGGGTATCTCTATCGTCAGATCTTCATTTGTCATGGTTATGAGTCATCCACAAACCCACACTTCATCGAAATCCATTTTTGAGGCTGCACACTTTCAATATCACAGTTCGTCACAAGCATTACAAGGTATCTCTATCCTCGGATCTTCGTTCATCATGGTTATGGGTCATCCACAAACCCACACTCCATTGAAGTCCATTTTCTAGGCAGCACACTTTCAGTATCACAGGAGGTAACTTCACGCAATGGGGACCATTGCTTCTTAAGGAGGGAGGAATGATCTGAATGGAAAATGGCATCAACCCATGGTATTCATCCACCCATGTTATTCATCCACCCATGGAATTTACCCGTGGTATTGTAAGTGGCATCCAATCATGGTATTTATCCACCCATGGTATTGTAAGTGACATACACCCATGGTATTCATTCGCCCATGGTATTTGCCCATGGTATTGTGACATCCACCCATGGTATTCATTCGCTCATGGAATTGACCCATGGTATTGTGACATCCACCCATGGGACTGTGACATCCACCCACGGTATTCATTCACCCATGGAATTGACTCATGGTATTATGACATCCACCCATGGTATTCATTCACCTATGGAATTTACCCATGGTATTATAACTGAAAAATACTATAAGTAACAAGTCACATTTTCTAAAAGGACAAATGGTCCACCACAATATAGCCTTTATAGTTATTATCGGTTTTAATAAAAAGTTTCTTTTTGGTTTTATTTACTGTGTTTTGTCATTTTCTTTCTTGCATTGCAATTCTTCAGATCTTTGAGGCCTCATCCACAAGATCCATTTCAATCTTTTAGATCTTGGGGGCCTCCCCCAAGGTCTGGATCAATCCATGTATTGGAAGGACATTTTGATTACATTACATATCATCATATTCTTAGACACATGAATACATTGACAGATGAATTAGCATATCATGTGTTGGATAGACATTTACAAAACATGTGAAAAGATAAAATAAACCATTTGTACCATAGTAGATAAGAAAATACAACATATATATATATATATATATATATATATATATATATATATATATATATATATGATGATAATGTTTGAAACATCAGAACCTGAAAATATAATATGCGTGTCTAAATTAACATTGGCGGATCGCAGGCCTCATATATCCGTGGTGCACAGGCCTCAAAACATGTAAGTGATGGACTTAGGAACTAATTAGCATGGTGATCGTGGTATCATGATACAGCTCATGCAACATGAGTTAGCGATCGGTGGATCTGATCCGAGACTTCCACCATGTGTCTCTGGTACTGAAGAGGAATGTCTCCTACTCGAGCATACTCTGGGACACTGTTATCACTCAGGTTGTTCCCTGCCTCCTAAAGGGAATATGACCGAGGTAACCACTAACCAATCTTTTAGCTGCAGGTTCTAGCCTACCTGCAACCAGAGAGGGCTCTCTCTTTGTAATTTAACTTTGTTTTTGGAGTATTTTAGGCTAGTTATGATGCACAGGGTTTTGTTTTAACTTCGTTGGATGGTGATTTCAGACAGAGCTGAGATGCAAGTCCAATATAGTATATTCCACTGCGCAATGGAGTCAATGATGGTGTATTGCTGGAAGCGTTTCTTGGGTAAATGGTAATGCTATAGAGCAATATAGGCAGTCCTGGAACAATCTTCAAATCTGGAAATTGATGGAATGAAGTCAGGGAATGAAAGGCAATCAAGAATCTCTCATTATGCTGGTAGAGGGAAAGTGCATGAATATTATCCAGGAGCAATTAAGAATTCCTAAATAGTATTCAAAATGAAGGAATTAGTGCAAACATGAGCAATTAAGAATTCATACTTATGACTAATTCTGAAGAAAACATAATTAATAGCAGAGATTGAACACAGGGTGCATTTAAACAAATCCTGGGCTATTCCTTTTCTCTGTTACCAAGATTATGGAACATATATGAAATTTTCAAACACAGAGGACACAAAACGTAGTTTAGAATAACTTATTGATCCATAGAATGACACAGGAATCCTGTAGCAGGTCCCAGAAAATCAAATCCACATCCATACGGTCAGCAACAGTGAACTTCAACAACTTTTGTATTAAAAGAGTCTTAGAATTTACAGCGTATCCCAAAGAGAAAATCACCAACCCCAAATACATTCTATGGGGAGTTATTTATACAAAAATGATATACAAAATATCTTGTAGATAAGTCTTCATGCAATAACTTTCTTCACCAACTCTCCAAAAGAAGTAAATGAGAGAAATAAATGTTGCAGTAATTGTTGGTGTGCTAGCTATCCAATTTGTCAGAGATATTTGACTTTCTAGACTGAATGAGACGGCTGGAGCTACGTCTATAATCTGTGGTTCCTGTTTTTGTTGTCTTGTTGTTTTGCTGCATCACCGCTTTGTTGTCCTGACCTTGTCATCCATACTTGTTCTTTTATTAAAGAGCTATAGTCACAATTTGACTTCTTCTATCTGTTGTTTTCATGCTTTAACCAGTGGCCCGTGCATTTAGAGTTGCTGATCTGTAGCTGACCAAAAAAGGAACAGAAATCAAATTACCTGGGTAGAATTTCCAGCATTGCCTGCCACCAATCCTCTGTAGGTAGTTGATGTCTTTATATCTTTATGAGTGTTTCATCAGCTTTAGTGTATCTATAAAAGTTGGGCTGGACCTCAAAAATATGGTTTATCTCATGTTCAATATAGAATAGATTCTCTAACTTGTCATAAATATTATGTCCAGAGGGAGGCCTTGTTTCTTCTGAGGTACTTGAGGATGTTGTAATCTGATTTGAAACATAGTTATTCATCCTGGTAGTATATTGTTCACAGGTGAGCAGTCTGCCACTACTGGTTAATAAGCTGGGTAACCCTCTGCTCGGCAATGCCACAATTTTTAGCTTGAAGTCATTTATTTCTGCTTGCATTTCCTGGCACTTTCTTTCTAGAGTTTGTACAAAATTTCTCAGGGTCAGCACCTTTTTTACTGTCAGAATAGTATCTGTCCTGTTACTGATATCTAATGCTGCCAACTCCTCTTTTAGGAAGTGAATCATTCTATTGGCTTGCTCAGGCATATTTCCCAATGCTGCTCTGGCCCTTTGAGTCTCAAATTAAGCTAAGACTATCAATTCTATTTGTTCATGTATGGTCTGGATTGATTGCCATTGGTCAGTAATTGACTGGCCAATTTTGGCCCACAAAATATTCTTGATTTTAGTTAGAGTTTTGTCCAAAGTGAGCTCCTTCTCTAAGGCTTTTATTTTGTTCTCCAATGCTTTTATCTCCCTTTGTTTCTCAGCCACTATCATCTTGGACTTGTCATAGCTTGCCTCCAGCTTGGCCAACTTTTCTTTGGCCTCTTTCACCTCTGTCACCTAAACTTCTAGCTCTTTGACTGCTTTCATCATTTCTTCCATACTCATGCTAGATTCTGGTGCTGTTTTTGTTGTTGCTACTGCTGTAGCATCTGTAGTTGATGTAGCTGTTGTGGATGCTGGAATGACAGGAGGGATTGTTGTTGCTTGTGTGAGAGGAACAATGGCAACAGTTGGAGCTGTTTGAGGTGGCTGGGAGGTTGACTCTCCCTGCTTGCCTTGCAATTCTCTCTCCAATTCTTCCTCCATCTGAATTATTCTTTGGTTCATCTTCATTAGCAGATCCATGGTATCTTCTCCTTCCTTTTCTTGTACAAGTTCTGCAGTTTGAGGGTGCATAGTTGCAGGCAGCCTCAATTGCTTTCTCAATGCAACAATATCTTCCTCTTTTTTCTTTATAAGGGCCTGGATGCCTTTGACATCCTTCTTAGGATCATGTCCTAGTTCCACAATGATTTCCTCCAATGTCTTTATTCTGTTATCTTTGGCCGAGGAAGACATTCTCTCCAAATCCAATTGAGTGTTTGTATTTTTCAATGATTCCTTTAGTTGATGAGCCAGCATGGCCTTGTCTGCTAGGGTGGCATAGACCATTTCACTTGTTTTCTTGTGTAGCTCAATTTGGTCCATCGGGTGTATGTCCTTGGAGAGGACCTCTAAGTTGGTCTTTATATAGTCTGCAGATATCTTTGGCTATGGTATCTTAGGCTTGAAATGACTCAGAATCATCTTTTCCTCCTTAAAGTCATAAGCTACCATTAATCTCTGTTGTTTGGGGGGTGTTGTCTTGAGGAATTGATCATACAGCTGTACTCTTAACAACTCATTTTGAGCCTTGATTTCCATGAAAGTTCCTTTAATTCCAGGCGGTTGCTTGCTTTTCTGCCTTGAGGAAGACACCTCCATACCATGCTGCCTCTCTCGATCTTGTTGGAATGAGCTAGTAGGTGTTTGCTCGCTAGTTTCTCTTCCCCTCCTCGAGCTCTCTATGACTTCTTCAGTAATTTCTTCCTCAGCTTGAGAATCAACTCTCTATATTTTGGCTTCTGGTTGCTGTATTGACCCACTTGGAGGTGTGGTCTCTTCCCTATCCCGCTTTTTACCTCTTTCCTCATTAAGAGGAGTCTGTAAAGCTGGCACCTGTAGTGCCTCAGTTTGCTGTGGACGGGCTTGCCCCTGATTCTGCTCCTTTGAGGTGGTAGGTTGTTCTGTCTGTTATAGACATTTTTGTGCCTTACAGCATTGAGCATGAAATGTCCATAATCTAAGGGATCAAAAGTCCCTAAACATGTCGTTCCTACCCCTAGAGGAACAAGGCTAACAAACCACAGCAATTCACGGAAGTTCTCCACCAGAAACTGCTCAAAAACAAGTCAATTCAGGATCAATTCAGTGGCTCCACTAGCTGTTTGCGCTGAATGTCAAAGCCAACACTGGCTACCTGCGCTGAATGTCAAAGGAAACACTGGCTACCTGCGCTGAGCGAGAGTGGACATGTGGCAAGTTCATTTCTCAAGGTGTCAGAACCCAGGAAGCTTCCAAAATGACACTTGCCTCAGGGAATTCGACTGGTGATGAGTAAGAGGTTCCAAATCTCCAAGTGGAAGCAAGAACCTCCAAGTGGAATCAAGAACCGATAGAGGGAGAGGACACTAGTCAGATCTCAAGCTGACTCATCCTCTCTCCAAACATCTATATATGGATCTCTCCTCCATGAGATTTGGGGGCTGGAATTTTGTTATTGCAAAGAATTGTTGTTGGTTTGAGATTGGAATCATTGGGTGCTTAATGCTTTGAAGGGGGTGAAGATAGGAATTCCATTCGCTGGGAAGGATATGCTGGATTGGAGCCCTCTGGGTTGTATCTCTTCCTGAACCTTGTTATTCATCAATAAAGCTATCTTGGTTTCTCCTATATACTGGTGTATTCTTGATGTATGATTGCATTAGTATGTTTAGTTTATTTCTAATCCTGAACTAGTTATGAATGTGAATATCTGTCTTTGTGTAGTGTTCTTCTCTTGTCGCAAGTAGCTGTTCTCTTGTGATCTTGCAGGAACCCGTTGAAGCTGGACAAGCAAGAAGGCAAGTAGTTGTTCTCTTGTGATCTTGCATGAACCTGTTGAAGCTGGGCGAGTGAGAAGGCAAGTAGCTGTGAACTCCCAAAGAGAAGAGAGACCGGATCGAGGGACAAACGGAAGACACCGGTAAGTCTATTTATCTCTCTTCTTTCACATTTCATAAAGGAAGAAACCAGAATAGCTGTCTTTGTTTGTTGCTAAGGCACTGTCACACCTTAGGTGGATAGGATCGTCCTGCATAGGCATTTTCCCCACAACAAATTGGCGACTCCGCTGGGGAGATCTGTTTAGTCATTTTATTTGTGTTTCTATCATTGTTTGTTTCATAGACTTGACCGCAACAATCGAACTGCATCTGCTATTCCCCGATGCACAGTAGACAGTTGCTGCTTTGATCCAATCACTGGACTTGTCTATGATCTGAACAATGGACTCACAAATGATTTGATGATCCTTTGTGATAGATCTTAGTACTCCCTCAAAGCATCCCTTTGATTGTACCTTGCTTGTTGCTTTTATTTGGCCTGAAACAGTGAATTCAATAGCACTCTGTGACCCAGAACCAGTGAGAAACGAGAGTTTCTCCTTCAGCGCAGACCCAGTGAAGGGATTCTGCATTTCAATGCAGGTCCCGTGAAGGCTACCTGCGCTGAATGTCAAAACCCCTGTGTTGAGGTTGCGCTGAACCAGTTTGGCCTTGTGCAGCTGGGGTTCTCTGCTCTGTTTTGCCTTGTTTTGATCTCTGATTTTTGCAGCCTGTAACCAGCATAGGTACCAGTCTGATAACTCCTTTTCTCTGCTTAGATTCCACCTCCTTTTGTACAAAAAGACTGTGAGTGTTTTTATGTGTTTGTGGCATCATTTGCAGTTTTCCTTTGCATGAGTGAAATAATCATCCTGTAGCCCTTGATTCAGATCTGTTGATTGTGATCTTAGGAGAGAGTTCATTGGCTGTTTGCAGTTTGAGTTTGTCTCTTTTAAGTGTCGAAACAAGAATTCATTTCTAAAATCGTTAAGTGTTGTAATCTCTTCTACCCTCTCTGATTTCGGAAAAGTAAACTTGTTTGTATTTGTCATTTAAAAGCAAATTCAAATTTGTACAAAAAGCTTTCTTTGTAGGCATCAATACTAAGAAAGCGGAAAACAAACACCTGCATTGTGCATTTGCATCTTGATAGTTTGCATGTTTGATTTAGGAAAAGTGCATTAGAGTGTGCTGATTGCTCTTTGAGAAAAGATGGTGTCTTTCTTTTCCCTTAGTAGCTAGGATTTTCAAAGTTGAAAAGATATAAAGCTTGCTTATCATCTTTAGACTGCATTTAGGAATTTGTATCATACATCTCGTGGTGAACCTTGAAAGGCAAACTTCTAAAAAGATCAACCTAAAATAAATTGAATGAACTTAACAACGCTTTGCAACATAACGCACAACATAGAGGTCTAGGCTAGAGACGTGTTCCGGCGTCGTAAAGCCTGGTGACTGTTGATCTCATGGATGGTGGGTGATTCCTCCTGAGGGACGATAGCGCCAGTACGGATTGTGCTCCCACGTACCGTCGCGTATATATTGGGAGACCCCTATAGGCATAAAACCTTTATCCTTAGGAAGCCGTGTCGGCCGCCCTACTGATCGCAATGCACTGAACACAGCATTCAGGAAGATCGACCGCCTGTACCCTAAAAATTATTCTGCGGTTTTGCGAAAAGTTTAGCACACCCTCTGCCTAGAACTCCAGAGCAGTTCCTTTTGGCCTTTTTCAGACTCTATAACAGAAAAAGTCCATCCGAGCATTTGTCACTTCGGGCTCGTTAAAACATCGAAGGAGACTAGAGTCATCTTTAGCTTTTTCTCGACTCTTTAAAAGTGAAAAAGCAAGTTGTGTCTTAAGCGTCGTTAAAATTTATTTTAAACGGAACAATCACCCTTTATTCCTACGTTGATCTTTAGGTTGAAAAAATGGAGCACACCAACCAAGGAGTTCCCCTTGGTGGAAATCCTAGTCCCTTCTCCTATTGGGGAGATGTTGGTACACCCCATATGGCCACATTGTCGCTTCCAGGACTGACAATTGGCCTGCCGGTCTGGCTCTTTTCAACCAATGTCGTTCAAACCACCACTATTCCTGAACAGTCGAGTCAACAGTTAGACTAGACCAGAGTTGCCAACCAGCCTTCTACTTCATCTAACTCTTCCTCTCCTCCTTCCTCTTCGCTTGACGGAACTGGTAAAACAAAAAACCAAGTTCCTAAGGAGAAGAACGAAAAGAAGAAGAAAGAGAAGAAGAAGAAGGAGCCAAAAGCGACTGGGGGCAAACAAGTGTTGTCTGACAAAAATCCACACAGAGCACTAACCAGGCCTAAATCGCCATGTGTCATATGCAAGGGAGACCACTTCCACAGAGATTGTCCCTGCATCCCTCGGATACTAAGGGACTGGTCTCCCCGTTTGCACAATTCGGTAGCGTCGACCTCTGATAGCCATGTTGACAGCTCACCGTCGACTAGTGAAAGTGAAGTCCCAGGAATGAGAGGGAAAGCTAGATTTCCTGCAAACTGTGTGAAGGCAACCATGCCATCCACCGTTGTCCCTTCTTAGACGATGCTAAACGAGTTTTGGAAGATCGCCCGATTTTACGAGCGCAACTTCCTCCTGGATATCAAAAACTCCTGCCAAGTCCTTCACTAGTTGAGAAACCGGCTGGCCCGCCTAGGTGGTCAACCAAAGCACCTATCATTGAAGATGAACTGTCTGGATCCATACCTGACGAAAGTCAAAAGGTTGAGATGGAAATTAACCCGGTTTTGCCTTCAGAGGCTCTATCTTCGAATGATACCATCACAGAGGAGAATAAAGACGACACCGTCCAAATTCTCTTCATCAACACAGACTCCGACGAACAAGGGGGCAATTTGCCCATTCCTTTATCACAGGAAGGAACTTCGTCAGAGTCATATCCAGCCGTCTATTCGGTCCCACCACCAAGCAACCTAGTTGTCTCGTTCGACTGGAACCAACTAGGCAGACCCCGGTTGCCAGCAAGCATACCATTCAGAATTATCGTTCAAATATACAAAATGGTAATGGCTGGCACTATCATTGATGAGGGGGCATCTGTGAGTATCCTTTCCTCTATTGCTTGGAAAGCGCTTGGTTCGCCAGCGCTTTTGCCTGAAATGAGAAATCTATCAGGCTTTGATAAAGGAACCAGTCGACCTTTAGGGATCCTCCCCAATGTGCCCATAACATTGAAAGGGAAGACCGTTCAAATGAACGTGATGGTCGTTTAAGGACCCTTGGATTATAACCTACTCCTTGGACGAGACTATATATATTACATGGGAGCTATTGTCTCCTCACTCTTTAGAGTAATGTGTTTTCCGCATGAAGGAAGAGTGGTCAAGCTCGTGGACCAACTTTCATTTCCCGGATCACGCATCGCAAATAGTCAGATACCATCCCTAAATGGTCTCTTCACTCAAGAAATGTCTCAACCCACGGTCCGTCCTCCTGATGAGCGCGAGTAATCCGGGAGGATATGACTAGAACCCAGGGGGCATGCATCCTGGTCTGCTTCGGCAGGAAAACTTTGGGTATAGAGTAGGTTTCCGCGGAAGAATATGACTAGTCCGTACCCTGTCCGTGGTTGGAAGAGGGGTTGTTCTAGAATAGGATTCCTTTGTCAAAGTTACGTGTTTGGCACTAAGATCATTCACCTTTGTCTATCTCGGTAGATATTGCCGAAGAAGTGTTTTGTTTGAAAGATTAACGAGACAATCTTTGGGTAGCCTGAAAGAGGTAGGCCTTTCCTAGTAGAACAAATGTTTTACTTGCAAATTGAGGGGTAACCTCGAAATCGTACTTTATGCCTAGGGGCATGCAAACCTTTTGGAGTGCAAGCAAGGGGCGACTATTTATTTTTTAAATTTTTAGGTCCTCCCTTTAAACCTGTAGGTCTAACCCTTTAAACTCGTAGGATTAGTCGTTTCCGAACTTGCATAATGAAAGGATGCGGGGCATAGCTTTGGTAAGGCGCAAGCTCCATAAAAAATGGAATCTTACATGAGACATTTTTATCATATGACTGGATTGTTCGAGCAGTTTTAGCACACAGTTCATGCTCGTTAAAAAATAAACGCAAGATCCGAGCAGTTTTAGCACATAGTTCATGCTCGTTGAAAAATAAACATAAGATCGAGCAAATGTTTCCACCCGCATTTAAGCTCGTTAAAAAATGAACTATCCCGTAAATAACCACTGTGAATGTAATATCATCAGCCATTAAAGCCTTGGTCATGTTTGCACTGTCACCTCCAATTTTCCATTGGCCGATCGTTCACCTCCATATGATTGTTTACCCATTTTGAGGAACAGCTGCGAAGAGTGATTTCACCTAGCCATCCTTGTGACACTGCCGTGATTGGAAAATTCCAACCTGTACCTGGAATCAGCTGCTAACCCTGTTTATCACTCGTTCCTCAAAAGATGAGTCTTCTTTAAGCTCTTTTCATCTGACTCGTAAAATATGAAAAGATTTCCGAGTTTTGGCCTTCCAGCTCGTTAAAGGGACATGAAGTGCTATCCCTCCTCTAGATTTTAATCTTTTCGGACCTGAGGGATTATTGCACAAAAAGATCGAGCGCTTGTTTTATTCGGCTCGTTAAAACTATTGAAAACTCATCCCTTCTGTATTGTTTTATACTTTTTCGGACCTAAGGGATTAGATGACAAAAAAGGACTTTTGGAGTTAACTTTATCTACCTTTTTAGACTCTCTAAAAATGAAAAGGACCGAGTTATCCTTGTCGTTAGACTCGTTAAAATCATTAAATAGCGACAAACTTGTCTTTAGACGAGAACGAGTTTCACTATCGCTAGGCTCGTTAAAACATAGCGATGGGCTTGCCCGAAGGGCAGGTTATAGAACAAGCATATGTTATCCTCTTCAAGCTTGACAAAAATAAAGAGGTACTGGTCAGCAATGACTGGGGAAAAATTGGGAGAATCTAAAGAAAACTTTGATGGTAGCAAGTCGCTCTTGAACATGACACTTTTCCTCCGTACCACAATCGGGTTGGGTTGTTTCATTCACCGGTCACATCCATGGTCTCGCCATACCATCCATATTTGGGGTAATGCTACCGATCGATCGCATCAGTGTCGCCACATGTTCAAGGGAAGTCGTTCAGAAAAGTCAACCGTGTCCCATCCACTGCCATACATTATCCTTCATCCTTTCATGACCGCCACCCTGAATCATATGTCACAGATCATTTTCACCTCCATTAAAATCATTAGCTCCGTTCCGTGTCACTGATGTGGGATTCATTAAGGCCCTCCTTTGACGGATCGTTTCTTGTCGACATCAGCTCATTATCCAAGAAGTTGATCTAGGAACAACCCCTTCAGTACTTTGAAGCTTGCATTCCTCAATGGCAAGTTTCTCACTTCCGGCGACAGGTATACATCAATGACCTTCGACCGAAAGATTTTGCGTGGTGTTTGATGCCAAGTCCTTTATTCACACCACGTAAATTGTACTGCAGTACCTTGAGGGTCATTATCATTATCGGTGATTCCTCTCACGCTTCTTAACGGTTTACATCATTGACCGGTAATCAAGCGATGTCTTTCCATGTTCGACTTCAGAACATTTCTCACATGGATCGACTTGTACTTAGAGTGAAGATCGAACAAGTTTGAAGACCCCGGATCTAGTTTCATCCATCCGGGCTGCGATATATATTCAAGAAAAATAAAGACATTGACGTGTACATCATTGCAGCAGATAATAATCCTACTCAAAGGATGATAATTTCATCAAAATTATCAGTCTACCATCAGACGATTGTCTGTTCTATGTATAGAAAAATGAATTTATAAAGCTGAGCATGGGAATGCCCGCCTCAGCTAGATCTTGAAAGCAGTATGAAAAAATAATGTATTGTATTGTATCTTATTACAGGTCTCCTCCCAGGATTGGATGAACTTCGGATCCCCCTGATAAAGCATTTCACCAGATAAACAGCCTCATACTTTAGGGGGCAACTGTTATAGACATTTTTGTGCCTTACAGCATTGAGCATGAAATGTACATAATCTAAGGGATCCAAAGTCTCTAAACATGTCATTCCTACCCCTAGAGGAACAAGGCTAACAAACCACAGCAATTCACGGAAGTTCTCCACCAGAAACGGCTCAAAAACAAGTCAATTCAGGATCAATTCAGTGGCTCCACTAGTTGTTTGCGCTGAATGTCAAAGCCAACACTGGCTACCTGTGCTGAATGTCAAAGGCAACACTAGCTACCTGCACTGAGCAAGAGTGGACATGTGGCAAGTTCATTTCTCAAGGTGTCAGAACCCAGGAAGCTTCCAAAATGACACTTGCCTCAGGGAATTCGACTGGTGAAGAGTAAGAGGTTCCAAATCTCCAAGTGGAAGCAAGAACCTCCAAGTGGAATCAAGAACTGATAGAGGGAGAGGACACTAGTCAGATTTCAAGCTGACTCATCCTCTCTCCAAACATCTATATATGGATCTCTCCTCCATGAGATCTGGGGGCTGGAATTTTGTTATTGCAAAGAATTGCTGTTGGTTTGAGATTGGAATCATTAGGTGCTTAATGCTTTGAAGGGGGTGAAGATAGGAATTCCATTCGCTGGGAAGGAGATGCTGGATTGGAGCCCTCTGGGTTGTATCTCTTCCTGAACCTTCTTATTCATCAATAAAGCTATCTTGGTTTCTCCTATATACTGATGTATTCTTGATGTATGATTGCATTAGTATGTTTAGTTTATTTCTAATCCTGAACTAGTTATGAAAGTGAATATATGTCTTTGTGTAGTGTTCTTCTCTTGTCGCAAGTAGCTATTCTCTTGTAATCTTGCAGGAACCCGTTGAAGTTGGACAAGCAAGAAGGCAAGTAGCTGTTCTCTTATGATCTTGCATGAACCTGTTGAAGCTGGGCGAGTGAGAAGGCAAGTAGCTGTGAACTCCCAAAGAGAAGAGAGACCAGATCAAGGGACAAACAGAAGACACCGGTAAGTCTATTTATCTCTCTTCTTTCACATTTCATAAAGGAAGAAACCAGAATAGTTGTCTTTGTTTGTTGCTAAGGCACTGTCACACCTTAGGTGGATAGGATCGTCCTGCATAGGCATTTTTCCCCACAACACTCTCACTATTTCCTTCTCTGCATCCATTACATCCTTTCCTTTTGCTATACCTGTTGCTGGTGTAGATTCTTCTTGGGCAGCTTGTGAAGCTACAGCAGTTGATGGGCCTTCTCTGACTTGTTGTGGTAGTTTGAATGTTACCTGCTCAAAAGAATCCAAGTCAAGAGTCTTTTCCAAATCTTTGACATTTTGCTCCATTATTTCTTCTTGGGTGAATTCTTCAACTAGTGTCCCTGCCACCCACTCATCTTGGTTGGAAAATTATTCAATTTGTGGGATTTTGCAGTGTTCATAGGCTGACAGCCTATATTTTATTTTTCTGGCATTAATAAAGCCATCTGGGTCATAAGGGACCCACCAAAAACTCCTTTTCAACTTGAGTTTCTCCCCCAATATTTGGTCAGCATCTTGCCAACCTTCTTTCTTGTTCATGACAAAGGGGCCCAGTTGGTCTTTGAATTTTAGGAGAGCCTTTTTCTTGGCACTGTGAAAATGAGTTAAATCTGAATTGATGAGTTGCCTGTAATACGCCAAGGAAAACAGTCTCATTGGTACATATCTTGGCAGCCTGTAGGGACAGAGCTCACAGCCATATATCCTAATGACAATGTGATTTTGGTAAAAGTACAAGTCACCTATTTTGTAGTTCTTTAAAAGCTGCAATATTTTCTGCATGTCATAGGATAACCTAGCAGGAGGAGTCCTCATCAGGAGACAAGAGACTGGATAGACAAACAAGTCAATGAACTCACAGTAAGAGTAGGGGGAGTTATGGACTTCATGAAAGACTGAGGTCCAGAAAATCATAGACTTCTTTTCTCCTTTTAGAGTCCAATCTTTTGATGGGGCATTGGAAGTAGTCTCGCTGATAATACATGAATAGATGGTAGATGTAAGATGAGTATTTGAATA
This sequence comes from Pinus tabuliformis, assembly GCA_031772625.1. NCBI lineage: Eukaryota > Viridiplantae > Streptophyta > Pinopsida > Pinales > Pinaceae > Pinus > Pinus tabuliformis. The sequence goes on along the minus strand of CM062818.1, from coordinate 411,808,979 downwards.
CTGCCTCCCTATCCAGTTTCAACAGTTGGTCATGTATCTTATTGGCAATAAATTTGGCATAGTTGTATTTGACAACAGGGGGCTGTCCTGGGGTAAATGCAGACAGCAAGACCAATATAGTATGATCAATATGTTCACTTGTCTTGAAGCCCAGTACATAAGATATCATATACACTAGTAGTTTTCCACTTCATTAAAACATACATAGAGAAAAGGAAGTGGCCCTGTAGGCTAGCAGTCTGCTCTCATGAATGTTTTGGCATTTCTGGTTATCTCTGAGATGGAGATTTTAGGACCTTCATCAACCAGGAATTTCATAGAAAAAGGGACCAAAAGCTGAGTTTGCTTGAAGTTTAGCATTTGGTTGATTGAGTCAAGATTCATTTGGAAGAGGGTGCTCCCAGATGGAGACTTGACTACTCTTTGATTTGGGTCATAGTTTTCACAGCAGAGGCGAGTAATTTTAGGGAAGACATTGATAGAAGGGAGGAAGTAGATAGGCAAGTTTGATTCCCAAATTCCATAAATGTCACTATTATTCAAATAACTGTTCCTTAGCTGACAGAAGGTCTACAAGTGGCTTTTGTCACCAACCAAATCTTGAATTAAGTAGTCCCTATCAGCCAAAGGCAATGCTTCAAGTTCTTTGTGAGGTGCATTGAGAGGAGTGATATTCAGTGTTGCTGGAGTAGTCATTTTAAAATTCTGAGTGCTTGCAATTTGAAACTCTATCTTGTGTGCAACAACTGCCAATAGAACAGGGGCTATGAAACTTTTCCCAAGGAATTTGCAGATTGAGCTTTGATATGAAACAAGTTTACCGGGTAAAATTCACAGGGAGAACAAACCATGCAGAGGCAAACTGGGAGACTAGATATATAGGGGAGATGGGAATCTTGGCAGGGGATTTTGACAAATGCACTTAGTTGATGGGCAATTTGGAGACTCTGCCAGCGGAAACGGGCTTAAAATGTATTTTAATGGCGGGCTTTGCAGAGGAGGGCCAGTTTTCCAGGTTGCTCTTGAATAAAGGGTCACCTAGTGAATTTATAGGTGGAATTTCAGGGGCTAGAGTGCATTTTAGTTTGAATTTGTAGATGCTCAATCAATTTCAATGGAGAAACTGTGGAAAAACAGGGTTTATGGGTAAACAACGGGTAAATACCTATTTTTGATGGTGCAGAGAGCAATTAGCAGGTACAATGCTGAGCTGAGGGGCCGAATTTGCAAGAGGAACTCGCTTGGTTGGGTAATCTGGAGTGGTGGCAGAAAATTCGTTGTAAAACGGCATGCACGTTGTCCACGGGCAACTAATAGAAATAAACAGCATAGTCGTTTTCACGACTTTTTAATGAATTTTGGACGTTTTTAGCGCTTTGGCGCTTTTCGGGGATGACGTCAGCATGACGTATTTTTGGCATGTAGTGGATACGGAGGGTGACGTGGCAGTTGACCTGTATGGTGACATGGCATATGACACGTTGGCGGGGCAGTGATGTCAGCAGGTGATGTGGCAGTACTGCAGAGGGGTGGGGGGCCGAAGTGGACGCGACATGTATGGTGACGTGGACCTGACGTCATCAGGCAGGTGGCGGGCAGTAAGCCGTTTTCCCCACACCGCCTTTAGCCTAGGGTGGTTTTGCAAGGGATGGATCCGATCACGTCAGGAGATTGACGCATGGCGGGGGTATGGCAGCAATACTGCCCATCCCCCGGATGCTAACCTTCGGCAGATCGGGGCATGTGATATTGCCGCCAGCCATTGGATCGTGGGCGCTGGATAGGACGGTGGGTGGGACGATGGATGGCGAGCAATTTTGGATGTAGGACCCGCCGAATACTTTATTGTTTGTTAATGCGGCGAGGGTTTAAACTTTAGAAAAATGGGTTTTTATATGTTTCGTTGGAGCGGAAATGGTTTAGGTAAAGGGTTAGCATCGTTATTAATTTAACCAGATGTTAAATTAATCCCAAGTATTTTGGATGCGTAAGGGCTAATACAAGTCCCAAATGAACTCAATATTCTCTGAACTCGGGTTATATGGCTATAGTGCCAAGGGGTGGTGATATTTACATTTTTTGGGTTTTTTATATAGTTTTTGTAAAAATGGGGGTGGGAAAATGATTTTGGGGAGCTAAATAATAAAGTTAAATGTTAATATGACTTTATGGATTGAAACTGCATGGATAAATGCTAAGTTTGTAGAGTGAAAACTTAGGCATAGGGAAGTGAAAGGAGTATGGAATAATGATTTTTACACAAGAAATGTGGCTTCTTTTCACTAACTAAACTCAGAGTTTAACTTAGCATTTCTCATAAAATTAAGTGAAAATAGGAGTATTTGGCAGATCCCAAGGTCCCTGAGGGGATGTTAGTAAATGATCTTTGGGGGAATGAAAGGGGAGTTAGTCATGCTTCCATTATTCTGCAGTCCAACAACTGCCATGGTACCTGTGTCATTGATAAGATGAGTCCTTCTTGACAAGGAAAAAAGATCACAACCTTGTTTCTGCGACCTCAAACTGCCTACCCAGCCTAATATGCCTAGCATTTTTTCTTCATTTTGATTGGGTGCATTTGAACTTGCAAACCCTGATATAACTCTTTTCTTTTGACTGCCCTCCTATCTAAATCTACCCTCATCTCTTCCAAGGGCCCAGATTAAGCAGCTAGGGTCCTTATTTTCTCTATCTATCTACTTACCTGCCAAGCTTGAACTGTTTGGACAGATATTCTTCCTCTATTCTACAACAACAAATTTAAATATGGAATGGTCCAGATTGAACTATTGGGCCATCTATCAAGTGTGATAAGCAACAATATTTGCACATTGTGAACTTGCAAAGAAGATAGCAGTGGCATTTTGACTGGCTACTTTCCTGGTCTTTTGGTTTGGGGTTCATTTCTATTATTTTCTCTGACCAATTCATTTTTCTTGCGCTTTGATTATTCTTTTAGGGCATACCCTCTTTTCATTTTTTTAATTTTCTTGCTTTGTTTACAAAATATGGAACCTTTGCAGCATGAAAAGATGAACATATTTGGCACTTCCATAGTCAATCATGAAAAATGAAACCTATTGGTATAGGAACCTAACAGATTCCACGAGTCAACCCCTCAAGGTTCCTCACAATCTCCTCCTCGTTGTCACTCCCTTCCTGATAAGGAGCGACAATAACGATAGGGTGAGGGATGCGCCTGGCTATTGGGGACATCCCAATAGGCTGCTTTGGCCCAATGTCTGCATTAACAAGAGAAATGTTATAAGCACATATATACCAAAAACAATTAAAAAAATATCAAAATTAAAAATTTGATTTTTTACCTTCATCATTGAAGTCCTCTCCATATGGTAAGGTCATATCTAGATCTCCACGGAAATCAGTACCACTGTATGGGAAGTCCTCCATGACGATCTTCTGTCATCATAGCCATGAAAAGAATGCAAGATGGTATGACATGTGCTAACCCCTAGGAATCCTGGGCATCAAACGACTCCAGTGAGCCATCCACGGATCGCGTGGCATAGGACAATCAACCTCAGTGAGCTGATACTGGAATAGTGGTACCCGTTCCAAGAACAAGGTCACAAGCACAGATCTGAAGGAAAATTTCTTCAGATTCCCTACCTTAGCTTTTGACAGGTGGCGTTCGATGTTGGTCTTCATGGTGTCTCCCTAGTCGAAGATTGTAGGAGATGTATAGTCGATAGCATAGAGGAACTTCGACTTGTTGGTCTCATGTTCCACTTCGGACCCCGCCACTCTGTTAATAGTCAATAGAAGCACTCTCAGTGTTAAATCCTGAACAACGAAAATCTCTATCTTCTGACTTTTGGATTTCAAGGCCTCAGGGAAGTGTTTAGAAAGTAATGAAGATATGCTTGCCCCAATCGATCGTGACCCCTACAAGTTCACTAGTTCCCCACTACGGGACAGTCTAGTAATGAAGTATATATCTAAAGTTTCCAACTGCATCTCCTGGTAGCCAGTGAAAAATATCTCACAATTAATGTCCCAAAGACTAATTAGATACCAAAGCAACTCGGGTTGTGCCCGCATCCTTGGCGTGAAAAAGAATTTGAGGAGCTCGCAAGCCCTCAAGGCTTCCAGGAAATTTGGGTCATTCATTGCCTGGGTTTTGACATCCTCATGTTTCTATTCTTTCCAGTCCACCATTTTCAGCGATTCTTTCCTACAAAAGCCATTAATTTGAGTAAAAAATCATGCTTGGCCCATAAAATTTGAGTTTAAACAGTGATTTTTTTAGGAAATAGAGTTTTTCCCTATTCACGGAATCTACATGCCTGCTTTCAAAACAATTGCACTGAACAACATGACTGGCTATGCTAATCATCCTCGGCCGACGAAATACTGTGCCTGGAAGTTGCATGGTTAAAAATAGAAATAAAGGACATGAAAATGGAGCTCAGGGCTTTAGCTTTTATCTGGAACTGGAATCTTGTCGATTCATCCCCCGGATCTCTCGCAATATGCTCTAGAACAATTAGGGAAAAGTGAGTAAAATGTTTTCACAATAAAGTAAAATGGTAAATGGTAAAAATGTATTTATGTTTCTCCTTTTTATTCATTTTTTCATGAAAATATCAAGTTTTTGTAAATATTTTAACCTATTTTTGCCTCAAGAATTAGATAATACACTCTACCATTTTGCACAGCAACAGGTGATATATGTCTGACGATGATGATGAGTCACGTTTCAGCTCTTTCCTTAACTCATTAAGCTCATATAAAAAGATTGCTGAGTATTTTTCCCTTTTGACTCATAAAAGAGAATAAAATGGGAGGTTCACTTTCATCTCTTTTCTGACCCTTTAAAAGCGAAAATATGGTCAAGCCCCTGTCATTTCAAACTCGTTAACGGATGTCAAACGTCATGTGCCTAGTATAAGTTTACCCCTTTTTCAGGCTGGGAAGCACTATTTATGAAAAAGGCGCTCCTTGACTTAAATAGTCAAGCAGTCCTCTCAAGTATCATTTTCTACCTATTCGGGCTCAAGAGACATAAATGTACGAAAAGGGACCATGTGGATTTTTCTTTTCTATGTCTTTTTCAAACTCTCTAAACATGAAAAAGATTCTGAGTTACACCTTTGTCAAGCTCGTTAAACTATTAAACAACATCAGATTCGTCACCAAGACATACATTAGCTTCTCCTTCCCATGGCTCGTTAAACTTACTAGGTCGAATTCATCTGGAGGATGAACTTATAGCACAAGAATATGCTATCCCCTTCAAGCTTGCACTTAAAAAATAATTGGGGTACCTACCAAAAATGGTGGGCAGAAATTTGGAAATCTATCATTTCTGTTGACAACTCACTCTTGAACATGACACTCTTTGCTTCGTGTCGAGTTAGGATATCCTTCTTTGTATCATTGACCTTCCTAGGTTGGGTTGTTCATGTTTTCCTAGCATTCAATCTCTACCACGTCATCATGACCACCGATCCCATGGATCTAAAAGATGTCAGACTTCCAGTTTTGTTGCTGATATGTTCAAGGGTAGTCCTTCTATAATTACGCTTACCTCTGATTCTCTGTATCATCCAAAATCATTTTCATCCTTTCATTTCATGTCGATGATGTGGGAAACATTATGGCCCTCCTTCGACACAATCATTTTTCGTCGACTTCAACTCATTATCCGAGAAGTTCACTGAGAGACTCCCTTCTAGTACCTTAGGGCTTGCATGCCCTAATGGCAATTTCTTTGCACTCGATGACAAATTTCATGGGTGTTTGGCTTCAGTTCCTCTATTCACATTCTGTGGATTGTAATGATAGTACCTTGAGGACGATTTTCATTATTGGTGGTTTCTCTCGCACTTGTTAACAGTTTACTTTATTAACTGGTAATCAAGCGACTTTCTAGCATGTTTGACGTCAACACATATATGCACATGTTAGAATCTGTATTTGATCGGGTCATGTTGGAGCGCAAGACCCTGGACTTAGATCACAAAATTCCAGGTTATGAAATGATGTGACATGGTTATGTTCATATGCATGTCTCTTTCATATGGATAGATAGGACCATACGATGAGTTATCGGATGTGGTCATTCTCATTATTGGATGGTTGTGACCATGCTTCAGTTTCATTATGATCCCCTTTGATGGATGGTTGTGCCCATACCTAGATCCGCTTACATGATCATTTTCTGGATGGCTGCGTCCATACCACGATTGATGTATCATTGATAGAGTTCTCAGTTATGTATCTGTATTTGTACTTGCTTGCAGGTTTTCGAATGACAAACTACAGTTCCCCGCACTGATTCATAAATCACTTCATCCCTCACTCTAGCTCGGCCTTCACGCTTTAGGGTGCATCTGTTACACAAAATTTTGTCACTCTCCCTGTCCTCCCCATTCCTTGATCATTGACGACCTCTACAGTGAACCCACATTCTTTGCCTTCATGAAGAAACTTCCATTGTGTCCCTCTCCATGAGTAGATCAATTCCCTTTTGCACCATTTCCCCTAAAACTTCTGGTTTGCCCAGTTTACAAGACTGGTGCTAATGGCATTTGTCTCCCTTGTGCTGATGTGCAAATATTACCACTATCCCTAGTGCCAACCACATTGACTGAGTTGTGTTCTAGTTGCGTCGGTCCTGTTACGTAAAGTTTTTAAAATTAGGAGCCGAAGCTTCCACCTCTAGAAGCTTCGTAACGAAATTCTGGTAAATGGTTTGGCCGGATGGGGTCAAGGATGTTAGTTTGGGCTCCTTTCCCCTATAATGATGGAACTACCTCAAGGGATAATCCCTTCTCCCATGAGAAGAGGATCCATCTCCCATCCATTCATCCTATATAAACCTCCATTCTTCCCAAGCACAAGCTAGTGTTAATGTTGGTCTGCTAGTGCTATATTGGTTTGGAGTAAACAACAAGCTATTCGTAGTTGTAGCTTTCTAGTTGTGTGAGGGAGAAGTGTGATTTGGTTTGGAGTGAAGCCTAAAGGGAAGAGACTTAAAACTATTGTAGACTGAGGCCATCATGGAATGCTAACAAAAGTGTGTGGGAACCTAGTCTTTTCAGAGGAGGATTGCAACATCAAGACAATGGTTCTAATCTATTTTTGATATTAATATATGCAACTATCGATTGATTTCCTATATTATTTGTCATCGTACATATTCATGGCTTGATGTTTGTTGACTTGTTAATTATTTTGAATTACAGTTTGTCTATTATCACGGTTTTTGTCAGTTGTCGTTTACTTGTTTCAGGTGTTTAAAGAAGGAAGAGAGAGATAGTTGTAGCAAGCAAGCAAGGACATCATCAAATGGGATAAGTGTATTAAGAGGTATGCCCTCTTAATTGGTTCTAACCTATGGAAATCTTCCATAGAGTGTATCTATTTTGACTAGACCCATTATCGGGCTGGAGGAATTCTTTTGTCTCCACACTTGTAATTTTAATTCACCACAACATCATACCTAATGTTTACATGCCTAGTCTTCAACAGTTCTGTTATATCAGGGTTTTCCACTTTGGGTCCTTCAACCTCGCATTGTCCCTCGATCTCTGGAATGTTTATCTTTGCAGATCTGCTTCTTCTTCTTCTGTAGGCACATTTTAGCATTCCAATACGTGGCACAACTGTGTCTTCTGGTTTGGTTGAACCCATTCTACCAGCTCCTCAGGCATCCTAAAGATTACGGCCTTGATTTCCTGGAGTGCTTCATCAATGCATTCAAATCCATCCTCAGAATTGATATTTAACAATAAAATTTCCCTCAAGATATCTCATTCAGTCACCCCATGGTGTTCCAATTACCAATTCATTGGAATAATATCAAGGTGTGACAGAAGATATGCACCCATTTTGGTTGTGGCTCTTCTCCCCAAGATTTATTCCATTGCACTAAATGCTCACGTAGACCATCCTTTCAACTATATTTTTCAATCATACAAGTATTAGTGTATCCAAACCTTAGCTTCATCATTTGCATGTATTCCTTCCAATCAGGGAAGCTATCATTATGCGTACCCCAAAAACAGGAAGGCATAGTACATAGTGATAGATCAAGTGCCTCGAATCGATGCTCTTCTAGCACTTCTCTTTCAAACTCATCGAAAGATAAATTAACATCATTTAAGACATCATAATGCAGGAGATTTCTTACCTCTATGGATACGTAGTGAAGCGAATTTGTCATCATATTACATCGTAGCATAGAATTCAATCTATTTTGCAAATTCTTGAGTTCTTCATCTGAATCTGAGGTACAAGAACTATCTCTATCCCACGGTATTCGCCCATCTATGGTAGGATTGATCCAATCTTTTTCATGCATAGTAATCTTGTATATCTAATCGAAATCATCATCCTCCTCATAGTCGCAGATTGGTTTAGTGTAGCGTGCTCCTTCAGTAGGATCTAGTGGCACAATAACCCTGAGTGACTTCTTCTCAAATGTCATTCTTCATTTCTTCATATTAATTACTGCATCCATGTCGAAGGCCCAATCAATTCCTAATAGCATATGGTAAGGGTTGTTGATGCAGGAAAAACCTGCAATACCCACAATATGCATATAAAATGTAGAATTTCAATGACCTATCTAGTCAAACCTTTATAAATTAAGGTTTATGGCCCCTTAATTGAATCTCATGAAGAACGAGTTAATAACTAACCCCAATCTAACCCTTTGGTAATCCTATTTCTGTGGAACCTTATAACTCAACCCTTCAACGTTTATAACACCCTTGGTTAATTCTTTAACAGTGCATATTAGCCAAACCCCACTCTAAGTGCCAGCTCATCCTTTATCGTAATTGCAAAGTTTCAAAGGACTCAATAGAATGTGCATCAGAACTACCAATTTGTGATATGAGATTGCCCTTTTCCACCATTGAATTCATCCACAAGATCAATGGCTGTCGCAATATCGCATCACACCAACATGTGACTTCATCGCCTCTCGCATGTGATATGTGATAACACAACCAGGCTTCAAATAAAATAAAATCGTTCCTATAACCTTCTCAGGTCCAATTTGCTCAAGCCTTGTCACTCAATCTCCACCATCGATCTTACCTTTAATCTGATGGTTAATGTCTTCCCCGATCAACAGAGTTTCTTGATGATCCTGCGTCGTATATCAAAACCCATTTGATCTAACAGTCTATAATGATATCACATCGGAACCTTGTGCGACACTTACCCGCCTCACGAAGGCGATATAGATTATAAAACTTTGATCTATAAATGTTCGGGTTCACCCTTGAAGTTGAATTTTGATTTATTTACGGCCCGATATCTGTTGGAAGGCGGAGGCCCTCAAATCCTACAGTCTGCAACCCTTCAACTATCATGTAGGTTAATTACAGGCATAATACCGTATTTGACTGTGATGTAAACATTGACCTTGTCGAATGATGTCTATGATGAATTGCAGGCCTTCAACCAAGAGCAAGGCATCCCATAATCTCTAACCCCATTGCAGTTACTAATCACCATTGATCTACGAGATCTGTTGATCTGAAGATCTAGATTGATTCCCACCTTTCACCTTCCGCAAGTACTTGGATGTCGATGTTCATTTCTTTTTCTTATGGCCTCGTTCATTAATCTATAGATCAAATGACTCCTGTGCATCGTTACCTCACTTCCTTCATCCCTCTCTTTACTTTGTTTTATGTCATCTTTTCAATGTTCTTCTATGGTTTCACTTTCTTCAGGGTTCTGGTCCTTTTTTGTTCTGCCACATAACTCTCTCCTTAACTTAGCTCCACTCGTGCCTCTATGCCTCCTTCACCTTCACTCTAACATTAAGGGCTTCCTCCTGTACTGTCACTGTGTACAAATTTGTAACACCTCTCTGTTATTCTTCTCTGTATTTCACCTATGATTCTACACATGCAACTTCTGTTACATAGAACTTACTTCTAGTTCACACAGATTACAATTAAATTACTCCATACAAACACATAAACTCAGAATTGAGTTGTTTGTATTAAAAAAAAGGTATTTACATAGTTTCTTCTCTCAAGCCTAATTTCCAATATCAGTGGCCTCTATTTCACAATCTTCCCATAGGCCTAAAATCAAACTCTTCACACTCTAACTCCTAACTAACTAGCTAACCCCTGACTATGCCTTTTAGGCTTACATTTATACAAAAGGATTCTACAACCAAGTCTTGGTTTAGATCCATAATATTATCAACAAAACCCTAAAATATCTTCCTTATCGCTAAGGATCCCCTCTAATCCACAAAATCATGAACTAGCTCCTAATCTAAGATTTACAATTAATTCTCAATCTCTCAACCTCTCAACTATCTTGATTCTCCCATGTTCTCCTATATTCGAGAATATTTACTAATATGCCTCACTATACTTAATTAAATCCCTATTATAGCTTCTCTCATTAAAATCAATCAAAACCTTAATAATTACATTAATTCAAAACATAGGAAACCAGCTTCCTTGAAAACACAAGCCCCCTATGTCTATTAAGATACAATGATATTATTGAGCTGAATGCTCCTCCATTAGACTCTCAAGGTTGAAAATAATCATGGTATCCTGATCATGTGCTTCTAGTTTGTGTCCTCCTGGATCGTATGATTTTTCTATAGTCTGTCCTTCGTTGCTGCTCTTATTTGTTGTTCTCCAGGTCTCCACACTTTATGGTGCATTTCCCCATTATCTATGTTGTCACAGTCTGTTGCTATCTTTTTATTGTTTCCACTTTGCTTTCTTTTTGTTGTCTTCTCCCTTTGAGACTCTTTTCTCATCAAATCCATCATCAATTCAATTTCTATGTCCAACTTACTTCTTTGTTGGACTCTTTCCTCTTCCTCTCTTGCATATCCTCTGTCATCTTCATCAGGTTCTTTCTTCCCTACTGGTGCTTTCAGCCATTTCTCTAGTATCTCCAATTTTGTCTCCCATTCACTGATCCTTTGATGAGAGTTTAGTCCTTATTATTTATTGATTTTCTCAATAGTTTCCCTAGTTATCTCCACTATGCCTATCATCATGATGGAATGATGATTCTTTACTATGTTTTCAGCTAACATAGCCTCTTCTTTAAATTTTCCTTGAATGTTCTGCTGGTTACTTTCACTTTGTAGTTGCTAGTTCCTTACGGCCACCCTTACATCCTTACCCTCTTGTTTCTTCTGAACTTCCATTTCATCTCCAAATAACTTATGTTCAATTTCTTCAACCACAACATTACACTCATTCATTATATGCATTGTTCCTGCAAACAAACTATTGGTTTGTGAAACAAAACACTCTTCTGTCTCCATGTCTTTTAAAGACCCTCTTCTACTGTTAAGTACTATTGTACCCACTTCTTTCCTATTTCCATTTATTCCTAGCAACCTCTCCAACAATTCAATTTCCTCCTTACATTTAGCAACTGTATTATCACAATGCTCTTCATTTCTAGCTTCATCCTTACACAGTCATGATTGCCCAATGATTCAATTGGACTGCCTTCCATAGACAATTTTGTCTCATTCATCTCCACAGAAATAAGCTCCTCTTCAACACTTATAATCCCTCTACTCACACAAAAATTATCAGTTTGAAAAATATACGACTCAACAACCTCAACTAACATTTCACATATCAGCTTTCTAGGTTGATCTTCATCTCCTTCTTTCACAAGGAATTGTCCTTGTTTTATAACAGTCCCAAATATCAACTCATCAATAATTCCTTTCTACTGCAACAATTCAATATTTTCTTCATTCAAGAGGCATTCTTCATCATACTCTACTCTAGAATACTTATCCTCTGAAAGGTACTCTTCATCTTCTGGTAGTACATCAATATTCTGATCCAAGTTCTCCTCTGAACTCTGGTAAATTTTATCAAGTTTTATGACAGCTTCATAAGGATGAAAATCCTCTACAAAACCTACACTCACAAAAAATCATTATAATTAAAAACATAATACCTCAGTGTCTCTTCTTCCTTTGGCAACACTTCAGTATGCTCCTCTAAACTATCCCAATAGTTCACTGATTTCCATTCTTAATTTTCACCCAGAACTCCACCTTGTTCTAGTTTACAAATGGAAACTCCCATTTCCAACTTAGCTTCCCTAAGTTTTCCCATCAGCCACTTTACTTGCCTCTACTGTAGCCTTATCTATAGTTTATCCCACTTTACTGCCTTTTTCCTCAATACCCAACCTTGTCTCTATTTTTCCTCCAACATTCTCCTTAATGCATCAAGTTGTTCTTTCATCTCTGCAATTTCCTTGTTAATCTCCTCTTGACTCATTCTCTTGCCATTTGTCTTGACATCTTCCTTCTTCACTTTTCTTCTGCCGTGATCTTCCTTAGAACCTCTGTTATGACTATCAGTAGTCATTTTCTCCTCCATCTCTCTGAGTTCCTCACTCCTTCACTATGAGCTACATTAAAGCCTCTACAATAGCAAGTCCTCCTTGTTGCCACTTACCTCACCAATATTTCCTCTTTACTTGGTCTTTTCGCAAGCCCTTGGTTCTCTATCTATGGAACTTCTTTTGAGCACTTCTCTCTACTCCTTCTAGGCTTCAATTCATCTGCATCTTCTAAGAACACAACTGTCCTCTTGTATTTCAATCACAATGAAATACTTGGTTCCGGCCACTTCTTCTTTCACTTAGAAAGTCTTATCAACTTCCTTCATTACATAGCAATTCTACCCACATCCTCTGTGGAATTTCCCTTATGATCTTCTTCTGAGTTGCAACAATACCTCTGCAGTAACAAGTCTCCTTCTTACTACACATGCCTTACTAAGCTTCTCTCCTCTAAGCTCAGTGTTTTAGCATCTCTCTAGTTCTTTCCTCTGGAACCAATTTGAGCACTCCTTACTCTAGGTTGTTGAAATATTCTCACCTTCTTTTGTTGTTACTTGTGTATCAATATAAATACCACACACTCTCCAATCTTCAAATCAAATTAAAACAAAAACATACCATCTCACCTTCAATACTTCTGCAAGATCTTGTTCTACCATTCACCTGCACTTCGAATGGATTATCCTCGGTTCCCTTGCATCTGCAATTATCCCAATATTCTACTATACCCTATCTTTGTGTGCTTACTATTTTTCAGAATAGAATCTGATCTCCTCTTGCCTACTTTCATAACCATTCACCTATATACACACCTCAAAAACATAACCCTATTCTAAATTCTTTTCAAATAAATTTTCACATAGAATTTCTTTGTGCTGCTTTAATATGAATTGTTTTAGCCACAATTCTACTCTGATACCAAAACGCTGCAGGAAAAACCTAAAATACCCACAATATGTATATAAAATGCAGAATTTCATCTTTCCCAAGAATTTCAATGACCTGTCTAGTCAAACCTTCAAAAATTAAGCTTTAAGGCACCTTGATTGAATCTTATGTGGAACGAATTAAGAACTAACCCCAGTCTGACCCTTTGGTAATATTGTTTCCGCGGAACCTTATAACTCAACCCTTCAAACTTTATAACACCCTTGGTTAATTCTTTAGCCACGCATATTAGCCAAACCCCACTCTAAGTGCCAACTCATCCTTTATCGCAATCATGGAGTTTCAAAGGACTCAATAGAATGTGTGTTCAGAGCTCCTGATTTGAGATATACGATTTGCCTTTTCCACCGTTGATTTTTTCCACTAGATCAATGACCGTCACAATATCGCATCACACCAACATGTGACTTCATCGCCTCTCGCATGTGATATGCGATAACACAACCAGACTTCAAATAAAATAAAACCATGCCTATGAACTTCTTAGGTCCGCTCTGCTCAAGCCTTGTCACTCAATCTCCATCGTCGATCTTACCTTTAATTCGATGGCTGATGTCTTCCTCGATAAACAAAGTTGCTCGGTGATCCTATGCCATAGATCAAAACCAATTTGATCCAACGATCTGTAGTGATATCGCATCGGAACCTCGAGTGACACTTATCCACCTCAACAGAGTTGATATAGATTATAAAACTTTAATCTATAAATGTTCGATTCCACCCTTGAAGTTAAAGTTCGATCTCTTTATGGCCTGATATCCATTGGATGATGGAGGCCCCCAAATCCTACAGTATGCAGCCCTTCAACTATCATGTGGGTTAATTATAGGCCTAATACCGTAGTTGATTGTGAAATAAGCATTGACTTTTGCGATCGACATCTATGATCAATTGCGGTCCTTAAACCGCGATCAAGACATCCCATACTCTCTAACCCCGCTGTGGTTACTAATCAGAATTGATTTACCAGACCTATCGATCTAACCATCCAGATCGATTCCTGCCTTTCGCCTTCCACAAGTACCTGGATTTAATCTCTGTTGTTCATTTATTTTGCTTATGTTGCATGACGTAATCTTGGTTGCCCATTGTCTTTAGCCTTGTTCGTTGATCTATAGATGCAATGACTCCTGTGTGTCATTACCTCAATTGCTTCATCATTCTCTTTACTTTGTTTTTATGCCATCTCTTCAATTTTCTTCTGTGGTTATGCTTTCTTCAGGCTTCTGGTCCTTCACTATTCTGCCACATAACTATCTCCTTAACTTAGCTCTGCTCTCACCTTTATGCTTCCTTCACCTTCACTATAACATTAAGGTATTCCTCATGCATTGTCGATGCGTACAAAGCCATAACACCTCTTTGTTATTCTTCTCTATATTTCACCTCTGATTCTACACCTAAAACTTCTGTTACATAGAACTTACTTCTAGTTCACACACAGATTACAATTAAATTACTCCATACACACATATAAACTCATAAACGGATTGTTTGTATTAATAACAGGTATTTACACAATCTCTTCTCTCAGGCCTCATTTCTAATATTAGTGGCCTTTGTTTCACAATCTGCCCATATGCTTACAACCAAACTCTTCACACTCTAACTCCTAACTAACTAGCTAACCCGTGACTATGCCTTTTAGGCTTACATTTATACAAAAGGATTCTACAATCAATTCCTAGTTTAGATCCATAATGTTCTCAACAAAACCCTCAAATCTATTCCTTATCTCTAAGGATCCTCTCTAATCCACAAAATCATGAACTAGCTCTTAATCTAAGATTTACAATTAATTCTCAATCTCTCAATCTCTCAACTATCCTGATTCTCTCATATTCTCCTACATTCGAGAATATTTACTAATATGCCTCACTATACTTAATTAAATCCCTATTCTAGCTCTCTCATTAAAATCACTCAAAACCTTAATAATTACAGTAATTCAAAACATAAGAAACCAACTTCCTTGAAAACACAAGATCCCCTATGTCTACTAAGATACAATGATATTATTGAGCTGAATGCTCCTCCATCAGACTCTCAAGGTTGAAAATAATCATGGTCTCTTGATCATGTGCTTTTGGTTTGTGTCCTCCCAGATCCCATACTTTGTTTTGTATTCTGTCCTTGGTTGCTGTTACTTGTTGTTGTTCTCGAGGTCTCCACACTTTATGTTGCATTTCCCCACTAGCTATGCTCTCACAGTATGTTGCTGTCTTTTTCTTGTTGCCGCTTTGCTTTCTTTTTATTGTCTTCTCCATTTTAGACTCTTTTCTCATAAAATCCATCATCAATTCAATTTCTATGTTCAACTCACTTCTTTGCTGGACTCTTTCCTCTTCCTCTCTTGCATATCCTTTGCCATCTTCATCAAGTTCTTTCTTCCATACTGGTGCTTTTGGACATTTCTCCAGTAGCTCCAATTCTGTCTCCCATTCGCTGATCCTTTCATGAGAGTTTAGTCCTTCTCTTTATTGAACGTCTCAACATTTTCCCTAGTTATCTCCACTATGCCTATCATCATGATGGAATGATGATTCTTTACTATGTTTTCAGCTAACTGAGTCTCTTTTCTAAATTTTCCTTTAATCTTCTGCTGATTACTTTCACTTTGTAGTTGTTGGTTCCTTATGAACATCCTTACATCCTTAACCTCTTGTTGCTTTTGAACTTCCATTTCATCTCCAAATAACTTATGTTCAATTTATTCAATTATAGCATCACACTCATTCATTCTATGCATTGTTGTTGCAAACAAACTATTGGTTTGTGAACCAAAACACTCTTTTGTCTCCATGTCTTTTAAGGACCCGCTGCTACTATTAAGTACTGTTGTAACCATTTCATTCCTATTTTCATTTCCTTCTAGCAACCTCTCCAACAATTCAATTTCCTCCTTACATTTAACAAGTGTCTTATCACAATGCTCTTCATTTCCAGCTTCATCCTTTACACGGTCACTATTGCCCAACGATTCAATTAGACCACCTTCCATAGACAATTCTATCTCATTAATCTCCACAGAAATAAGTTCCTGTTCAACACTTATAATCCTTGTATTCACACAACAATTGTTAGTTTGAAGAATATACGGCTCAATAGCCTCAACTAACGTTTCACATATCAGCATTTCAGGATGATCTTCATCTCCTTCTTCCACAAGTAATTTTCCTTGTTTTATAACAGTCCCAAATATCAATTCATCAATAAATCCTTTCTGCTGCAACAATTCAATATTTTCCTCATTCAAGAGGCATTCTTTATCATACTCTACTCTAGAATACTTATCCTCTGAAAGGTACTCTTTATCTCTGGCAGTACATCAGTATGCTAATCCAAGTTCTCCTCTAAACTCTGGTAAATTTTATCAAGTTTTATGACAGCTTCATAATGCTGCAAATCCTCTCTAAAACCTGCATCACAAAACAATCATTATAATTAAAAACATAAGACCTCAGGGTCTCTTCTTCCTTCGGAAACAATTCAGTATGCTGCTCTGAACTATTCCAATAGTTCACTTATTTCCATTCTTCATTTTCACCCAGAACTTCACCCTATTCTCATTTAGAAATGGAAACTTCCATTTCCAACTCAGCTTCTCTGAGTTTCTGCATCAGCCACTTCACTTGCCTCTGTTGTATCCTTATCTATAGTTTATCCCACTTTACTACCTTTTCCTCAAGGCACAACTTTTTATTTGGTTTTCCTCCAGTAGTCTCCTTAAGCGTCGAGTTTTTCTTTCATCTCTGCAATTTCCTTGTCAAGCTCCTCTTGACTCATTCTCTTGCCATTTGCATTGGCATCCTCCTTCTTCACTTTTCTTCTGATGTCGTCTTTCTAGAACCTTTGTTATGACTATCAATAGTCATTTTCTCCTCCATCTCTATGATTTCCTCACTCCTTCACTAGGAGCTACATTAAAGCCTCTACAACAGCAAGTCCTCCTTGTTGCCACTTACCTCACCAAGCTTTCCTCTGTACTTGGTGTTTTGGAAATCCCTTGGTTCTCTATCTCTGGAACCTCATTTGAGCACTTCTCTCTTCTCCTTCTAGCCTTCAGTTCATCTGCATCTTCTAAGAACACAATTTTCCTCTTGTATTTCAACCATAATGAAATACTTGGTTTTGACCACTTCTTCTTTCACTTAGAAAGTATTATCAACTTCCTTCATTACTTAGCAATTCTACCCACATCCTCTATGGAATTTCCCTTATGATCTTCTTGGGAGTTTCAACAATACCTCTCGAGTAACACGTCTCCTTCTTACTACATATGCCTTACTAAGCTTCTCTCCTCTGAGCTCAGTCTTTTAGCATCTCTCTGGTTCTTTCCTCTAGAACCAATTTGAGCACTCCTTTCTCTAGGTTGCTGCAATATTCTCACCTTATTTTGTTGTTACTTGTGTATCAATATTAAAGACCACACACTCTCCAATCTTCAAATAAAATTAAAATGAAAACGTACCATCTCACCTTCAAGACTTCTACACGATCTTGTTCTACCATTCAGCTACACTTTGAATGGATTGTCCTCTATTCCCTTGCATCTACAATTCTCCCAAAATTCTGCTATACCTTATCTCTGTGTGCTTACTATTTGTTAGATTAGAATCTGATCTCCTCTTGTATGCTTTCATCACCATTCACCTGTATACACACCTCCAAAACATAACCCTGTTCTAAATTCTTTTCAAAGAATTTTTCACACAAAATTTCTTTGTGCTACTTTAATATCAATTGTTTCAGCCACAATTCTACTATGATACCAAAATGACGCAGGAAAAACCTACAATACCCACATTATGCATACAAAATCCAGAATTTCATATATCCCAAGAATTTCAATGACTTGTCTAGTCAAACCTTTGTAAATTAAAGTTTAAGGTCCCTTAATTGAATCTCATGTGGAATGAGTTAATAACTAACCCCAGTCTGACCCTTTGGTAATCCTGTTTCCACTGAACCTTATAACTCAACCCTTCAACCTTTATAACACCCTTGGTTAATTATTTAACCACACACATTAGCCAAACCCCACTCTAAGTGCCAGCTCATCCTTTATCGCAATCGTGGAGTTTCAAAGGACACAATAGAATGTGCATTCAGAACTCCTGATTTGCAATATGTGATTGCCCTTTTCCACCATTGATTTCGTCCACTAGAGCAATGGTTGTCATAACTCACATCACTCCAACATGTGACTTCATCGCCTCTCACATGCTATATGCAATAACACAACTAGACTTCAAATAAAATAAACCTGCACCTATAACCTTCTCACGTCTGCTCTACTCAAGCCTTGTCACTCAATCTCCACCATCAATCTTACCTTTAATATGATAGTTGATGTCTTCCCTGATCAACAGAGTTTCTCAGTGATCATGTGTTGTATATCAAAACCCATTTGATCCGACGGTCTATAGTGATATCACATCGAAACCTTAAGCGACACTTACTCGCCTCATAGAGCGGATATAGATTATAAATCTTTAATCTATAAATGTTCTGGTCAACCCTTGAAGTTAAATTTTGATCTCTTTACAGCCCGATATCCATTGGATGACGAAGACCCTCAAATCCCACAGTATGTGGCCCTTTAGCTAGCATGCGATTTAATTACAAGCCTAATACCATAGTTTATTGTGATGTAAGCATTGAATTTTGCGATCAACATCTATGATCAATTGCGAACCTTCAACTGTGACCAAGGCATCCCGTACTCTCTAACCCCACTACGGTTACTAATCACTATCAATCTACCAGATCTGTCAATTTGATGGTCTAGATCGATTCGCGCCTTTCACCTTTCACAAGTACTTGAATTTAATCTCCGTTGTTCATTTCTTTTGCTTATGTTGCATGACTTAATCTTGGTCGCCCATCACCTTTAGCTTCGTTCTTTGATCTATAGATCCAATGACTCCTATCCATCGTTACCTCAATTCCTTCGTCCTTCTCTTTACTTTGTTTTTATGCCATCTCTTAAATGTTCTTCTGTGGTTTTGCTTCTTCAGGGTTTTGGTCCTTCATTGTTCTGCCACATAACTCTCTCCTTAACTTAGCTTCGCTCGCACCTTTATGCTTCCTTCACCTTCACTGTAACATTAAGGGCTTCCTCATGTACTATCGGTGTGTAAAAAGCCGTAACACCCCTCTATTATTCTTCTCTGTATTTTGCCTCTGATTCTATACACACAACTTCCGTTACATAGAACTTACTTCTAGTTCACACACATAATACAATTAAATTACTCCATGCACACACATAAACTCTGAATTAAGTTGTTTGTATTAATAAATAGGTATTTACACAATTTCTTCTCTCCAGCCTGATTTCCAATATTAGTGGCCTCCGTTTCACAATCTACCCATAGGCTTACGATCAAACTCTTCACACTCTAACTCCTAACTAACTAGTTAACCCTAGACTATGCCTCTTAGGCTTACATTTATATAAAAGGATTCTACAACCAATTCCTGGTTTAGATCCATAATCTTCTCAACAAAACCCTAAAATCTCTTCCTTATCTCTAAGGATCCTCTCTAATCCACAAAATCATGAACTAGCTCCTAATCTAAGCTTTACAATTATTTCTCAATCTCTCAATCTCTCAACTATCTTGATTCTCTCATGTTCTCCTACATTCGAGAATATTTACTAATATGCCTCACTATACTTAATTAGATCCCTATTCTATCTTGTCTCATTAAAATCACTCAAAAAGTTAATAGTTACATTAATTCAAAACATAGGAAACCAACATCCTTGAAAACAAAAGACCCCTTATGTCTACTAAGATAAAATGATATTATTGAGTTGAATGCTCCTACATCAGTTTTTGTCATCCACTATTTCAATTACTTCAAAATTGGCTAGACCGCTCGCTCCCTCAATATCGATTGTTACCTCATACAGGAGCCCTATTGGAATGATTTTTTGCTGGTTGGCCATGTAGAGTTGTATAGGAGACCATTGTAGTTCAGGTCTCCCCATTCTCTCCCATGTCTACTTAGGTAGTATGTTTGCATCAGATCTATATCTAATATGACTTGATCCATTTCATATTCTCCAATTTGTGCGTTCAGCCTCATCTCATGCCTTGTCTGCTTCTTATGTATATCTAGTTTCCTTACAACGTGCTATTTTAGAGGAGTCTTGATTTTACAATACAGTTATCAATTATCTCCTAGAGCCCTTCCACTTCCTTATTATCTCTCAACAGTTTCATACAAGTTTTTAGAAAAGTGGCTAATAGCAAGGGATCCATGTCCCGCACTTCATTGCTTTTAGTTGATTTCTCTTGACTCCTTCACGTAGATGTTTTAGTAAAATTCTTCTTAGCTTTCCTAAAGGTTTCTCTAGCCCATTTGAGATCAAATCCAACTTCTATTTTGACAACCTTATGCACTCATCCTTCAGTCTCTAGCTTCTTTCCTTTATCTTCTCTTTGGCCATACCACTTCACATCACTATATTAATGGTGTGATCTTCCTCACGAGGCTCTGCCCTCATCATACGTATGTTTTGCATAGATTGTTGTGTCTTTTTCTCCTGCATCTTGGAAATCAACACTGGCAAATCTTCTATCACATGATCAAACTGTTTGTAATATTGACAATATGGATGTGTTGGGTTCTAAAAGTCAGTCACAAAATGTCTTGCTTCTCCACAGTTATAACAAATGATTTTTCTATGACATCTACCAACCCCTCCTTCTCTTCCTCTTCCACAACCCTGGAATCCTCCACGCGTTGCACTTGAACCCTGATCCTAAGGTTGATTTTATACCTGCATTCGATACGTATGGTTCTCTCCATCATTAATTTGTAGCTTTGGTAGTTTCGCTCATCATTTCCAACTAACTTACAGAAGGTACAAAAAAACTATTGCAAGGCCTAAACAAACTTTTGCAAAAGGTGAGAATGTCTAGTCACATGTTTCCCAGCTATTTGAAAAATAATGCACCATAATGGTACCTCCGTGCTCAGTCCCACAATTTTTTCAAGATTTGGAGGCACGAAACCTCCTCTAATCAAGTAATTCTAATAAACAGGGCAGTGATCCTTATCATCTCCCTTATCTTTGCATTTATACTCCGGACTTCAGCGCGCACCTCTAGCTGAAATTCCTTTCCTATCTTCAAGCTTTGAAACTTCATGTGTAGGCTTGCTAGTTGTGACTGAACATGTTGTACTCAAATATTTGTATCTTGCACTGGCAAGGCTTCCAACCTCATCACGATCTCCACAACCTATTCTTGCATTCCTATCCTCTGCTGTGATAATGGTAATCTCATATGAGGCAACAATGAAGCATTGTACCAGTCCCTGTGTTGATCATTCATCCTCTTCATATTAGGCTGATGGATCAGGCATTTCAGCCTTTGATCGAAGTGCCATGAGGACTCATTTACCCTCCATTGTATTTCCTTAAACTTGGTTATAGACTCTGCCTGAGAATTAGGCTTCTTAAACTCACTGTTCAACTCCTATTGAGTCTCTTCCATCGTCACTCTAGGTCTATCCATACAGAACTTGACATACCAAATCAATGCCTTGTCCTGCAGTGTTGTGACCAGTTTCATTTTCTTCATATTATCATTCATAATCTACTGCACTATCCAGATAGCATCTGTGACAAACCAAAATTGTTCGGGGTCTTCGCTACCCACCCATTTGAAGATCGGCATCTTCATTGCATTCACCATGTTGAATGGTTGATGCGAAGGTGAAGGTTGAGGTGGAGGTGTAGGTGTATGTGGTGGTGGTGGAGGTGGAGGTGGAGTGGATGGGAGAGGTATCCCCACGATGCCCTGACCTACCAACTGCAATGCACTTTGTTGTGTACTTAGAATAGTTCCTTCATTGTCACTAGAGGAGGATTCTAACAACAGACTGTATTTGGAGTTGAATTCTTCATTTCTTCTAGAGGGTCTTTCACTTTGCATAGTCCCAAACATCAAGCTAATGGCATAACCCTTTTTTCAAACAACCACATCTTAAGCCAAGTTTTCAAATATTTTAAATACTTACCTCGCGGTCCCTTGAAGAACCTATGCTCTTCTTCACTATAGTTGATGGTCATATCAATCACGAGCTTAGTGACGAATCCTCCTAAGATACGATCAATCCAATGATCAAGAGCCCATGTGATGCTATTTTCTGAATCTTTCAAGTGCTTCATTAGCTATGGAGTCCACACAATAGGGTCGTCAATCCTCCACGTACCCTCACTCTCTTCTAGCCTAGACATCCAATCATGTAGTTCGCAAGGGAAGAAACAAAAGAAGGCTTCTATCTCATCTATGTACAAGTATCTATTTAGCCATTGTTCCTTCGATAAATTTGGGTTTCTATTGTCTTGAGCTGAAAATGCATCCAAATTTTGATCGATCCAATTCTCGATTTATTTCTTAGTAGGGAACCACTTAATTGACATCACACATTCCTCAGAAAAATCCCAGTCCCAACAATAGAACCATTTGTTGGCTTGATGGGGCCTGACCCAGGTTCAGTGTTATCTGCGCCAACCAACAAAACCCTAATTGTTGACCCTTTCAGCAACAACCCATGTAGTGCAGGTTGCAATCTCTGTCATGCCAGGAGGTAACTCCTCAAATGTAATTGTATTATTCATTTAGGCTGTCTATTATTATATACAAGGGAGTGACTATTCAATTTCATCTCCCGATGACTCTCTATTTCTTCTATTATTATTTACACTTATTTACATTTGTTCACCCAATCCCTATGATTAGCTGTCAACATTCCCCCCCTTAATCTGAAGGGATGTTGGTGAGTGCAAGCATCGTTCTGAAACTTTCAAGCTTTTCTCTTCTAATCGCTTTGGTGAAGATGCCTGCAATCTGCTCATTAGTGGAACAATAGCAAAGATGGATTGTCTTGGCCTGAACATGATGTTGAATCAAATGATATTTTGTATTGATATGCTTCATTCCATCATGGAACTTTGGGTTTGTGGCCAAATTTATTGTCTAGGTATTGTTAATCATGAGTGGAGTTGATTATACTTGTTTGACCTACAAATATTCCAGAATTTTCCTGAGACACACAATTTATTTTGTTGCCTCAACTGCTGCCACATATTTTGCCTTTATTTTGGAATCTGTTGGAACTGATTGTTTGCGTGATCTCCAGTAGACAACGCTTGATCTAAGACTCATATCATAACCCAAAGTAGATACCCTAGCTTCTTTGTCTCCATCGAAGTCTGAACCATAGTATCCAATCAAGCTAAATTCACCCACCTGTGTATACTTGATTCCAAAGTCTTGAGTTCCATTCAAGTATTTTAGAACTCTTTTTGCATTAGACCAATGTCCCTCACAATTCTTTTGCATAAACCTGGAGAGGATTCCAATAGAAAACAAAATGTCTGGTCTGGTAGTAGTCAGGTAGTTGAGACTTCCTACAAGTTGTCTATACTTTGTTGCATCCTCAAATTCTTTTCCTTCAATGGATGTGACCTTTAAGTTTTGTTCCATTGGAGTAGTCAAAGGATCGCATTCAGTCATTCCAAACCTGTTCAACAGATCTCCAATGTACTTATTCTGAGAAAGGAATATAGACTTCGGATGTTGAGTTACTTCAATAGCAAGATAGTAATGAACATAGCCCAAATCAATCATTTCAAAACCTTTCCTCAATTCCTTCTTTATGGATGCAATGTAGCTCTGATTGTTCCCTGTCATCAAATGATCATCTACATATACCACAACATACACAACTGTTTTGCCAACCTTCTTGGCAAACAAAGTTGCATCATCAATATCATATTTTTTGAAATTGAGTTTCAAAATATGCTTAGTTAGTTTTTCATACCAGGCTCGCAGTACTTGTTTGAGGCCATACAAGGATTTCACAAGTTTTCATACTTTATGTTCTTGTCCTTTTACAGAAAATCCTTCAGGCTGGGACATAAGAACATTCTATTTTAGATCTCCATTCAAGAAATTATTTTTTACATCCATTTGATGGACTTATAACCGTTCTGAGCTGCTGGGCAAAGAGTGTCTGAATGGTAGCCCATTTTGTTGTGGGGGCAAAAGTCTCCTCATAATCGACCCCTTCCTTCTGTGTAAAACCTTTTGTGACAAGCCTGGCTTTGTTCTTATCAAGTGAGCCATTAGCTTTATACTTGTTCTTGTAGACCCACTTGCAGCCAAATGGTTTTGTTCCCAATGGAGGATCAAACAGTTTCCAAGTGCCATTCTTTATCAAGACATCATAATCCTTTTGCATTGCTTCTTTCCATTCATCATGAGAAGAAACATTTTTGAAGGAATTTGGTTCAACCTTTGTAGACAAATTGAATTCACAATCATAAGAAACATCCATATCAACAGGTGAATCAGAGTCATCTACATCACCTCCATTTTGCCGGTTTGAATTTATACTTCCTGTATTTCCAACCTCATCAAGATGAACATTTTCAAGTGTATTTGTCATCCACTTTGGGGGACCTTCCTGAGATGGTCTAGTCAGCTCCCTTGATTGAGTTGGGACTAAATCAAGATTGAGTCTCCCAATTCTGTCAATCAAATCACTCAAATTATCATCTGTTGTTGGAGTTTCATGTGGGGCAGAGAGTTTTTCAGAAGAAGATTCCACAGGTTGATCTAGTATAGCAATCCCCCCTTCAAGATGTGGAATCTTATTATCAAATTCTAGAAATTATTTTGCATTTACGAATCTATCCAAGTGATCAAGTTGCTACTCAACAACATTGTCAGTTTTGGATGATTCAAGAAAGATTACATCTCTAGATACAACAAACTTTTTATTTACTTCATCATAAAGACGGTATGCTTTGGAGGTGTTTGAATACCCTAGGAAGATACGCTTGCGACTTCTTGCACCAAGTTTGTTTCTATGTACCTCTAGTATCAAGGCATAACAGGTGGAACCAAAGACCCTAAGATGCTTTATCGAAGGAATGTACCCATACCACATTTCATAAGGAGTCTTGTTTCTAATAGCATTAGATGGACATCTATTCTTTACATATACAACACATAGAACTACATCAGCCCAAAACATCAATTTTACATTTTTTTAAAAGTCATGGAGCATACCATATTTAAGATTGTCCTACTCATTCTTTCAGCTACTCCATTCTATTGGGGATTATAAGGCATAGTTGTTTGATGTTTGATCCCATGTTGGTGAATATAGTTTTCAAGTTCATTTGAAGTGTATTCTTTTCCATTATCAGTGTGAATAGATCCAATATGATATTGTGCATCATTTTCAATCCATGTATGAAAGTTCTTGAATGTTTGAAAAGCATTAGACTTTTTCTTTAATAAATAAACCCAACACATTCTGTTGTAGTCATCAATACATGTCATCATATATTTATTTCCATTTATCGAAGGAACAAGCATTGGACCACATAAATCTAAATTAATGAGTTCAATGTTTCTATGTGCTCTCGAATGTGAATCATGAAAAGGTTGTTTGCTATTTTTTCCTAGAATGAAAGCATCACATTGCTTAAGTTTCCTTAGAATTGTAGGCAAACCAGTAACACCATTTTTCTTCAACAAGCAGAGGCTGTCATAGTTCAAGTGTCCAAATATAAAATGCCATAATAAAATTGATGGAAATGTACCTTCTTCATAATGAGAATTGTATGAGAAATTTTGTGCACGACTAGAGGTACCCTATAGCTTGAGAAGCCTTTCTTCTTCTATCCCGGTCATGACAAGTGAGTGGTCTGATGCTTTTCTCACCTCAAGCTTTCCATCAAACATATGAATGGAGTGTCCTTGCTGGTAGACGTGGACCAAGGACAACACATTTCTCCTCAGCTATGGGAGATATAAAACATGATGCAGAAGAATGTCTGGAAGACCAGGCAATTTAAGCCTGATTATACCAAGCCTTGATGGCTTGAGTCTTGATTTGTCTACAAAGTATACTGCTCCATCAACATTTTCAATAAATTCTTCAAAAAAATATCTTCTAAAAGTCATGTGGCAAGTTTCTCCTGAGTCAAGCAACCAATCATTTTTCCAAGAAGCAAGTGAAGCATTAAATAAGTCTTCATTTATTCCAATATTACAGTGTGCCACAACATAGTTAGCGGATTCAAGTGCTTTACCTTTCTATTTGTCATTAGTTTTAGCTTTGGGTTGGTTTCTTTCATGCTCAATTTTGTCCCAAGGTAGCTTGCATGTGGATGCATCATGTGATCCATCTCTTTTGCAGCGTATGCAGTGCAAATCTGACTTTTCTCCGAGAGTGTCTGCCACCCTTTCGTCTGAAATTTCTTCCTCTTCCTCTTCAACCACATCTTCCTCTGGAAGAATATTGAGCAAGATACCTCTCTCTATGTGCAAGGCACACAGCCTCTTCAGAATACTGAGGCATTGTATTCTTCCCAAAATCTTTCTCTCTTTCAACAAATTTTTTCACAAGGGAGTCAAAGGTAATATCTTTGAGGTTTCCATTTTCTTGCAATGACTCAATATAATTTGAGCAAGTGGGATAAAGTGCCTTGAGAAAAGCTATTAGAGGAATTTCTATTTCAACATTAGTGATGTTGATATCATGCATAATATATTTTACTTCTGATGCAAGAGCAAGTGGATCATCATTTTGTAATGCAAGGGCGAACAATTTAATCACAATTTAAACAACTTCAAGTGCAGAGTGTAAGTCATAGAGTTACTTCTATTTTTGTAAGGCTTCTAAAGCATTTGAAAATGGTGAAATATGGTGACTCACATCTTCATTTACTGATGTTGCAATCAATGGATAAGCCTTTCTGTTCTTATTTTCCCAAATGGCAAATTCCTTGTGTGAGGTAGGTTGTTCTAGCTTTTTGTCTTTGTTTCCAGCACACACTCCTTTCCACATCTCATTAAAAATGAGAGTGTGTTTGATTTTCTGCAACCATTCTGGATAGTTCTCCTTCCCAATGAGAACCACTCCCACAATAGATTTTTTTTTTCTTTTTTCAAAAAAAAAGTATACCCTACTACCAATATATAAAAAATGCAATTCTGGTGGTTAAAAATTGCACTCTGATATATTAAAAAGTAGATATATTATTTTTGGGAGATGGATAGCGTGGAAACCAAACAAAATTATATATATACCAACATTATATATATGTTACATGCACTGCTCCCTCATGTATGTAAACTTTGGCTCCTAAATGTGGTGAGCTCAACATATTTCATATATGTAACAATGTATATATGTTGGGAGACAACACTTATATATACCAAAACAAAACTTAGAAATAACACTTATATGTACCAAAAAAACACTTATATATATGAATATAGCCCATAGAGGTTATGACTCCAGAACCATCATTCAATGTAGCACCATACGCACAATCCAGGCAAACATTGGAATGAAACAACCACCAGTCAACAAAAAAGCCACGTCAGAGCTTCCAGCAAAAAACAACAAACAATCATTCATCGCCTAGGCTTATATTCCATCCCACACTTCCATAATGACACCATTGGTGTAGCACCCCCACACTAAGTAGCCAAGTTGAGTTCCCCAACTAACATACAATGGTAGCTTCAATGGACCAACCCAAAGAATGGACACACAGTCCACAATTAAACTCAGCTTTCACTAGCACCGTGGGTAGCAAAGATCAACATATTAAACCTGGGTGAGCAACATTCATTCTCAATGCGTATAGGACTCAACACTTGATTCAAGGTGTTCAACAAATAGGAGTTATATTGAGAGTAGCACTTTGAGGAGCAACGCTGTGTATGGAAGACTGTGTATGGTATATGCGAGGCCAAAAAACAAAGCGACAAGAAATAGGAGTTATATGCAGAGCAACGCTTTGAGGAGAAACATTGTGTATGGAAGACACTGTATGGTATATGCCAGGCCAAAAAAGAAAGTGACTCTGTATGGAGTAAAATTTATGCAGTGTTCAGAAAAAATACAGAGACAATGTTAGGCCTCAGGAGGAGGGGCAGATGTGTCAGTTCCGCAAAATAGGTAGAACATAAGCAGAAAGGGAGTTACAAGGGCAGGAATATTAAAAATAGAGTTGGCTCTTATACCATGTTAGGCCAAGAGGTAACTCCTCAAATTTAATTGTATTATTCATTTAGGCTGTGTATTATTATATACAAGGGAGTGACTATTCAGTTTCATCTCCCGATGACTCTCCATTTCCTCTATTAGTTGTTTACACTTATTTATATTTGTTCACCCAATCCCTATTATTAGGTGTCAACAGTCTCAATTGAAGCAGTATTGGGGGATGACAAAAGCATGTTTCTGCATCCAGCAGCTTGTGTGATGGATTCCTGAAGTTCTTAAGGCTTAGATCTACCTTCGCACACTTTTAACCCTTACGAATAGGAAACTACTGTAGATCTATCTAAATGACTTAGAGGTCTTCGCAAAGGTCCTTAATTGTCCTTAATATGCATACAAATTATAGATCTACTACTTACTCGCATTAAACAAGCCTTAATTCATGTAAATCATAACAGACAATGAAGATACATAAGCTTTGCAGAAGTAAATAATAAGACACAAATGCACTAGATTCAGTTCAAAACAATCTTTATTAAGTATACTCATTCAATTAAAGACTTATTTTCCCTATGCACTTAGTTGTAGGGACCCGCGCACTCACCCTGTAGACTTACTAATGTGTCTGCGCACTCATCTGAAGGAGCCTTCCCCTTTTGCCTAAGTGTTATAGACATTTTTGGGCACTACAAGCCCAAGAATAAAACTTCCATAAACCAAGGGCTCCTAAGTCCCTAAAAGTGTTGTTCTAACCCCTAAAGGAACAAGGTCAACATAATACAACTTCTCCCAGAAGTTCTCCATGAAAAGCTGCTCAAAATTTGTCAAAACAAGATCATTTCAGCTGCTCCACTGGCCAAGTGCATTGCATCTCACCTAAATACACTGTGTGGGTGTGTTTCATTTCAAAAATCCCTTCTATGGGGTGCGATGGGCAAGAAATGACAAATGCCAGTGTCATTCCGCGAGGTGGAGAGGCAATGGAAGCTTCCAGAAACTTCTCTTGTGACACTTGCCTCACTGAATTCGACCAAGGATGAGTAAGAGATCATCAATCTCCAAGTGGAAGAAAGAACTATCAGAGGGAAGAAACTAATCAAATCATGAGCTGACTCATCTCCATTACAGATATCTATATATGGATCTCTCATCCCAGAGATTTAGAGGTTGGAATTTTGCATATTGTAAGGAATTGTTGTTGGTTTCTTGAGACAAACATCAGATTTTTGGGTGATCTAAGCTTTGTATGAGGTGAAGAGGGGCTTCTTTGCTGAGAGGCTGATGCTGGGTTAGAAAAACTGGTTGTAACTCCTCTTGGCTCTTTCTTGTTTATCAATAAAAGTTATTCTAGTTTTCCTCCATACTCTTGTGTCACTGATATTTGTTGCATTTGTATGGTCAATTTACATCTAATCCTAGATTTTTTATGATTATAGATCCATGTCTTTGTATAGTGCTATGCTACTATGATCTTAAGGTACTTTGTGAAGCTGGGCGTGCAAGGGAGCAGGTAGCGAAAGACTATCAAAGAAGAGAGGAATCAAATCAGGGGATTAGTGCAAGACAGAGGTTGGTCTTCTTGTTCCTCTCTATTTATAATTCATAAAGGAAAAAAGAAAGTAGCTTTACTCTATTTGTTTCTAAGGTAGCTATCACACCTTAGTGGGATAGAGCAGTTCTATATAGACACTTTTCCCTGTAACAAAATGGTGACTCCACTGGGGAGAAATTAGTTTGTTTGTTTATCATTCTTTGTTGTCTATTTCATAAACTTACAGGTAGCATTCGAACTGCATTTGCCATAGCAAATGCAAAGTAGATAACTGCTACTTCAGTCCATCTACTGGATCTGTTTATGATTTAAACAACTAATTCACAAACTCTCTGATTGCCCTTGTGATAGCTCTTAGATCCTCCTTAGATCTACCCCTGATTGTTGCATTACTGATTACATTTTGCTCGGCCAAAACCCATGAACTGAACTGCAAACTGTGACCTAGAACCCAAACAGAGTCTCGTTTCTAGCCCAGCGCAGGTACTGTTCAGAGAATCTGAACTTTAGCGCACTTCCTGAGTGGAGAAGGTGCGCTGCATTTCAAATTCTCTATGTTGCAGGTGCACTGATCAGACTAGGCTTTGTGCAGTTTTGGTTTCTGTGATTCATTCTTTCCAGTTCTATTCCTGGTGCTGCCTGTGATTAGTATATGTCTGTTTGAAACCCCTTTTCCTTGTTTTTATTCCGCCTGCTTTGTACAAAAGAACTGTAAATGTTTTTGTGTGTTTGTTGAGTCATTTTCAGTTCTCCTTTGCAAAAGTAACGTAATCGTACTGTCGTCCTTTGATTTGAAACTGTCGCAAGTGTCGATTTCAATCGTAGGAAAGAGTTTGATTGTTGTTGATGGTCGATTATCCTGTTACTATTGTTTTTGGTCTGAATTTGTAATTTTCTAGTGTCAAGAACAAGTATTCATTTCAAAATCGTAAGGTGTTGTGATCATCTCCATTTTTTGATTTCGAAAAGAAACTTGTTGATATTTGTCGCTTGAAAAGAAATTCAGATTTGTGCATCAACTTTCTTTTTATCATTCATATACTAAGAAAGTCGAAAACAAATACATGCATGTGCATTTACATATAGACAGTCTGATTGGCTTGATTTAGGAAAGTGCATTTAGAGTGTGCTCTTTGCTCTTTGTGAAAAGATTTTGTCTTTCTTTCCTTAGTAGCTAGGATTTTCATTGCATAAAAAGAAGATAAAAGATTTTTTATCATCTTAGATTGCATTTTAGGAATTACATCTACATCTCGCGGTGAACCTGAAAGGCAAACTTCATAAACAAGATCAACTATAAAATAAATTAAATGAATCTAACAACGCTTTAGAACCTAACACACAACATTTAGAAGTCTAGGCTAGAGACGTATTCCGACGTCGTAAAGCCTGGTAACTGTTGTTCTCACTGATGGTTGGGTGATTCCTCCACTTTGAGACGATAAGTGCCAGTACAGACTTGTGCTCCCACGTACCATCGAGTATATTTTGGGAGACCACAATAGGCTTAATCCTTTAACCATAGGAAGCCGTGTCTGCCGCCCTATCGATCGCAATGCACTGAACACATCATTCGGGAAGATTGACTACCATACCGTAAAAAGTATTCTGCAGTTTTGCGACTGGTTTGGTAATCCCTCTACCTAGATTTCCAGAGCAGTCCCTTTCGTTCCTTTTCAGACTATTTAACAGAAAAGGTCCATCTGAGCACTTGTCACTTCAGGTTCATTAAAAATCGAAGGAGACTAGAGTCATCTTTTGTTTTTTCTCAACTCTTAAAAATTGAAAAAACAAGTTGTGTCAAAGCGTCTAAAATTTATTTTAAACGGAATAATCATAACCTTTCCCTCATTGGTCTTCGAAATTAGTCTCCCTTCATCGCAAGTTCTTGTAGAATTGTTAGGAAATCTTTTGGATAGACTAGATATGTCTGAACAACCGTCGACATCTAGGACTGTGTCATCTGACACAGCAGCAGCAGAACCTCTGCTGCTACTCCAACAATCTTCGTCGGTATACCATCTGTCCCGGCAAGTTATCAACAACAAACCGAAGTCCAATCAAGGACTGTTTCGACAACACGGTCTGTTCCTATTTCTTCATCTGGATTATTATCTGGTATTTCTTATGTTGAAACTCAACAAATTGATCCAATTTGTCTTCAAAGGCCAATTTACCCTTTAAGTACTGGATTGCCACCATATTGAGGGCAGTATGCCTTTTCATTGTTCCCTCCCGGAGAACAACCATATGGGAGTTTACAACAAAGTACAGGTCAAACTGGAATTACATCCAGCGGTTGGGTACTAATACTGCCTCAACAACCAAGGGTAGTATATTCAATGCAGCCAGTCCACCCTGTGTCGAATATTCCCACTATACCTGCTGTGGTTACTGCGTCGCAAGTACAAGTGCTACCTGTTGTATGTCAACCCCAAGTTTCTCAGGTTGCAATACAACAGCCTCTTGTCTCGACAACTCAATCACAACCTCAGGTTAGTGCCTCATTATCTGGAGCGACTCAGGCTCAAACAAGTACTATGACTCCTCATCTTGGTCAATCATCCAGTATTGGGCAACAACAAATGGTCCAACAACCATGGCTGGTTCAATCTCAACAACCTCCATTCCAGCAATCATATCAAGGACCTGAGAAACAAGTCTTTGTAAGTAATGGGAAACCGCATTTCCAAAATGGTTATCAACAACCATATTATAATGGTTATGCCCATCAACCTTGTCAAAGTTGCCAGCATCAAATACATTATGCTGGTATGCAAAGACCCACTGCTCAGGCGATTCCATCTTATCCTGGGTATGCTTCGCCTAACCTGAATCAATAGTTGCCCTTTATAGCAACTCTAGAATTACTAGATCTAAACCGGTTGACGAATGATCCAATTGCTTATGCCCCTTGGTGGCCAGCGATTCAGCATAAAATTCCGTCAAATATTCCTAAATTTAATGGAAATCTGGGTGAAGATCCGTCGAATCATGTGATGACCTTTCATCTGTGGTGTTCATCAAACACCCTGAATGATGATTCGATAAGACTTCGCCTTTTTCATAGGACGTTAACTGGTTCGGCAGCAAAATGGTACATCGAATTGCCTAGAGCTTCATTCGACAACTTCAGTACCCTAGCCACAACGTTTTTAACCCATTTTCAATTACCGATAAGGTACAAAACGGGAATGGAACTCCTTACCAACTTCAAACAGACGATGGCCACTCACATATCTGATCATATACATGAGTGGCGACATCATCGTAGAATGGTAAAAACGTATGTTCCTGATCAGCTCTTAGCTGAATAGTTTATCAAATCATTACTACCTTCCATCACAAAAGATGTGGCAAAAGGGGGAGTCGTCACAGAAGAGCAAGTTATCGCTCGTGCGCAATATTTGGACTTGATTTACACTCAGTCTGGCACGCTCTATGATAAAATACTTAATGCCCCTAGACCGGAATTCTCAGTTCCTCCTCCTCCTAAATCAAACAATTACTCTCATGCCGTTGATGGCGTGATTGCCGCGACAGACACGAAATCGACAAAGGCTACATCCAAAAAGGCTCGTAAGATTTCTAGTCAAAATGCAAATGAGGAACTTCTTGCCTCGGAAGTAAATGCCGTGTTGACCGACAAGGGCAAACAAGTGAAGCAACCAGGGGGCAAGAAGAAAAAGATAGGGAGAAAAAAGAAGCAGGATGAGTCATCTCCTAAAAAGCCTTTTACAAACCCTTCTGGGCAAAGGAAACCCCCTACGAGGTGTCATATATGCGATGAGGATCATTGGATGAGAGATTGTCCACATAAAGCTGAAGTTAAGAAACTCTTTAAGAGTTCAAAAACCTCAGCAATATTGACTGATCTGTTTCCAAACCCGGGAACCAAATTGGTTGCTAATCAAAATGCTTCCCGAT
Source organism: Pinus tabuliformis (assembly GCA_031772625.1). Classification (NCBI taxonomy): domain Eukaryota; kingdom Viridiplantae; phylum Streptophyta; class Pinopsida; order Pinales; family Pinaceae; genus Pinus; species Pinus tabuliformis. Next base: position 411,775,147 of record CM062818.1, on the reverse strand, counting down.
CCCAAGTGCTTATGTTGTCTATATCAAATCAGAAAAACGATGCTTTGACAAGAAATAAAGATTACGGGAATCCACAGCTATCGAATAACAAGGCTAATGAACAACCTAGTAGTTCAATGGCAACTTTGACCGCAGTTGTGCCACCCATCATTCCTGAACAAATGATAAAGTCGCCAAAGGGAGTAGTACACAAATTGACATTTAAGCCTCGTGCAAAAATAGCACATAATTATAATATAATAGAGGACATGGCCCAATCGCCGTTCGCTATGTCGACACTGGAGGTACCACAAAATTGCCTCTCCCAAGAGCAAGCTTTATTATCAACAATAGGTGGGATTGACCCAATGGATTCCAATCTTGTGGCTTTGATCATAAAGGATATGACCCTCAGTTACCAGCTCAACTATCTTTCCTTATTCAAGTGAAAGCCCTCAACAAAACTGTTCATCGAACAATTATTGATGAGGGGGCATCCACATGTATTATGTCGATGAGTTGCTGGAAAAATTTAGGCTCACCACACTTGTCACGATCGTCAACAATGTTAAAAGCATTTGATGGATGATCATACACTCCATACGGGATTTTAAGTAACTTGCAAGTTGAACTGGGGGGTAAAACAGTAGAAATTGATGTTGAAGTAATCGACAGAAACCTCGATTACAACATCCTACTGGGAAGGCCCTGGATATATGCCATGGCTGCAGTTGTGTCGACCTACTTCAGGAAGATTGCATTTCCCTTCCAAGGAGGAATTAAAATCATCGACCAACAAACATTTCTCCCCAACAGTTCACAAGTTACGGGAAGCATTCCAATGATCCATGGAAGCAATCATTCGCTCCAAAATATCAGAGTAGGTCTCCTAAAAGACCCTGCCTTAATGGGTACTTCTGCCCTACCACCTCCGAGTAATCTGGCAGAAGTGGCCACAGTGGAATATGAAATCTTCTATATCTAAACATTTTGTCAGCATGGATCATCGCCATTTTAGAAATATTGTAGCAATCAATTTTCTTGGCCTGGGGGGCAAACCCAAATCAACGCTCATCAAGTGTTTGGATAGATAGGTCTAAGGAATATGGCACCTCTTCAAATCCTTCGTCGCATGTACATTCAACAGACGAAGGAATCATTCATTCAATGATAGGGGAGGCACCATGGGAATATTACCACCATCGCTCCCGTCTTCCAAATTACCACGAAGATTATTCCAGCAACCTTAATCATCCTTCAGTTTTTGATTCTCTATCAAATACTGTAAATATGGTGGATTTCAAGGATGGTTCTTATCTCGTGTCGATCTCGTTAAAAAATGAAACAAGGAGTCTTCAGGATGGTTCTTTTACTGTGTCAACCTCATTAAAAAATGAAACAAATCCCCTTTCCAAATCTCAAAGGTAAACCTTCATTCCAACCACTGAGTTGAATGCAATGAAGCTTGGGGGACATGCACCTCGATTTGCATTATTATGTTGGGGGCATGCAAACTTATCACGAGCAGTGTTACCACAGGGTTCAAGCTCATTAAAAAATAAACCCACCACAAGCAGTGTTACTGCAGGGTTCAAGCTCGTTAAAAAATAAACCTGCCACGAGCAGTGTTACTACAGGGTTCAAGCTCGTTAAAAAATAAACCTGCATCGAGCAGTTTTAGCGCATAGTTCAAGCTCGTTAAAAAATAAACATAAGCCATGAGCAAATGTTTCCCCCCGCATTTAAGCTCATTAAAAAATGAACTATTTCCCGGTAAATAACCATCGTGAATGTAGTATTTCAGCCTTTAAAAGCCTTGGTCATGTTCTCATCATCACCTCCACTCTGTATTGGCCGATCATTCACTTCCATTTGATTGTTTACCCCTTTTTGAGGAGCAACTACGAAGAGTGATCTCACTAGCCATCCTTGTAACACTGTCGTGATTGGAAAATTCCAAACCTTACTTGGAATCAGCTGCTACCCTATTTTATCACTCGTTCCTCAAAAGACGAGTCTCCTTTAAGCTCTTTTCAACTGACTCGTAAAATATGAAAAGATTTCCGAGCCATTGGCCTCTCCAGCTCGTTAAAGGGACCAAAAGTGCTATCCCTCCTCTAAATTTTAATCTTTTTGGACCTGAGGGATTATTACACAAAAAGATCGAGCGCATGTTTTGTTTGGCTCGTTAAAACTATCGAAAATTCATCCCTTCTGTATTATTTTATACTTTCTTGGAATTAAGGGATTAGATGACGAAAAAGGAATTTTGGAGTTACCTTTACATTCCTTTTCAGACTCTCTAAAATTGAAAAGGATCGAGTTATCTTTGTCGTTAGACTCGTTAAAATTTTAATAGCGACAAACTTGTCTACAGACAAGAACAAGTTTCACTATCGCTAGGCTTGTTAAAACATAGCGATGGGTTTGCCTGAATGGCAAATTATAGAACAAGCATATGTTATCCTCCTCAAGCTTGATAAAAATAAAGAGGTATTGGTCAGCAATGACTGGGGAAAAATTGGGAAGAAAACTTGAAGAAACTTTGTTGGTAGCAAGTCGCTCTTGAACATGACACTTTCACTCCGCATCCAAGCCCGGTTGGGTTGTTTCATTCACCGGTCACATCACCATGGTCCCATCATACCATCCACATTTGGGGTTAATGCTACCAATCCATCACATCAGTGTCGCCAATATGTTCAAGAGATGTCATTCAGAGCATTCACCTGTGTCTCACCCACTACAATACATTTATACTCCATTCTTTCATGACCGCCACCCTGAACCTTATATCACCAGATCGTTTTCACCTCCATTAAAATCATTTGCTCCATTCCGTGTCATTGATGTGGGATTCATTAAGGCCCTCCTATGACGGATCACTTCTTGTCGACATCAGCTCATTATCCAAGAAGTTGATCTAGGAACACCCCATTCAGTACTTTGAAGCTTGCATGCCTCAATGGCAAGTTTCTCACTTCCGGCGACAGGTTTACATCAATGACCTTCGACCGAGAGATTTTGCGTGGTGTTCGATGCCAAGTCCTTTATTCACACCACGTGAATTGTACTGCAGTACCTTGAGCGTCATTATCATTATCAGTGATTCCTCTCGCGCTTGTTAACAGCTTACATCATTGGTTGGTAATCAAGCAATGTCTTTCCATGTTCGACTTCAGAACATTGCTCACATGGATAGACTTGTACTTCGAGTGAAGATCGAGCGAGATTGAAGACCCTGGATCTAGTTTCATCGATCTAGGCTGAGACATACATTCAGGAAAATAAAAACATCAAATGTACATCATGGCTGCACAGATAATCATCCAATCAAAGGGATGATGGCTCTATCAGAATCATCAGTCTTCACTCAGACGATTGTATGTACTATGTACATGAAAATGAATTTATAAAGGTGAGCATGGGAATGCCCGCCTCAGCTAGATCATGAAAATATTATGAAGATAATGTATTGTATTGTATCTTATTACAGGTCTTCTCCCAGCATTGAAAGAACTTCGAATCCTCATAATAAAGCATTTCACCCGACATCAAAAGATTAACGACCTCATGCTTTAGGGGGCAACTGTTATAGACATTTTTGGGCACTACAACCCCAAGCATCAAATGTCCATAAACCAAGGGCTCCTAAGTCCCTAAAAGTGTTGTTCTAACCCCTAAAGGAACAAGGTCAACAGATTACAGCTTCTCCCAGAAGTTCTCCATGAAAAACTGCTCAGAATTGGTCAAAACAGGATCATTTTAGCTGCTCCACTGGCCAAGTGCATTGCATCTCACCTAAATACACTATGTGGGTGAATTTCATTTCAAAAATCCCTTCTATGGGGTGCGATGGGTGAGATATGACAAATGGCAGTGTCATTCCGCGAGGTGGAGAGGCAATGTAAGCTTCCAGAAACTTCTTCTGTGACACTTGCCTCACTAAATTCGACCAAGGATGAGTAAGAGATCATCAATCTCCAAGTGGAAGCAAGAACTATCAGAGGGAAGACACTAATCAAATCATGAGCTGACTCATCTCCATTACAGATATCTATATATGGATCTCTCATCCTAGAGATCCGGAGGCTGGAATTTTGCCTATTGTAAGGGATTGTTGTTGGTTTCTTGAGACAAACATCAGATTGTTGGGTGATCTAAGATTTGTATGAGGTGAAGAGGGGCTTCTTTGCTGAGAGGTTGATGCTGGGTCAGAACAACTGGTTGTAACTCCTCTTGGCTCTTTCTTGTTTATCAATAGAAGCTATTCTAGTTTTCCTCCATACTCTTGTGTCACTAATATTTGTTGCATTTGTATGGTCAATTTACATCCGATCCTAGATTGTTTATGATTATAGATCCATGTCTTTGTATAGTGCTACGCTACTGTGATCTTACAGGTACTTTGTGAAGCTGGGCGTGCAAGGGAGCAGGTAGTGAAAGACTATCAAAGAAGAGAGGAATCAAATCAGGGGATTAGCGTAAGACAGAGGTTGGTCTTCTTGTTCCTCTCTATTTATAATTCATAAAGGAAAAATGAAAGTAGCTTTACTCTGTTTGTTTCTAAGGCAGCTGTCACACCTTAGTGGGATAAAGCAGTTCAATATAGACACTTTTCCCTGTAACACTAAGTACAGGAAACAAACCTTTGCTACCTTAGCATCTTTCCCTTACAACGGTTTTTCACTATCAGATACTTCTTAAGGCTCGGTATGACTCATCTATATATAGCATTTTCTTTACAATACCATGGTGCATGGACCATGGGTGGGTCTCAAAACCACTCTATCACCTACCCTCCCAAGGGACTAAAGTCCCTTTGACTCATACTAGCTTCGCGCTCTGCTTCCACATTTCGCAGAGACTTTACATTCATTACAAAAAGATATTACAAAATTGACCCAAAACTTGACCAAAATGACTTCACAGACCCTATCCCAACACACACTTAGAAAATTTTATGATGCAACATTGATCACTCAAAACACATGAAAAACATACTTCCCTCAATGCATCGAATTACCCCAAGTGTGACACAAAAGGTATACTTTGTAATGACAACTACGACACTTGTGTGATAATGCTTGAAAATTTGGTAATGAGTGTAATACATTTCTATATGATAAGAATAACTCATTGAAAATAAGGTTACCCCTTGAAACATACCAAAACTACAGTTATGCGATTTGTAATGCTTTTCATGGCAAAATATGGCATTTGTGAAGACGCTTGCAAAATTCAAACGACATTGGAAGAAAAACATGCTAGAGTGAATATAAAATAAAAAAAACTTCTTGAAGTGAAAATAAGTGAAAGCATCAGTCATAAACATGAAAGTGACACTTGCAAAAGTGAATGTGTGTTCAAGAGAAAGTTGGAAAAACTCACTGAAATATAAGTATAATCACAACCGAAAGTGAGAGTGTGTGAAGGAAAAGTGTGCATTGACTGTTATCATCGGTTGAAAATTGCACAAACACTATCTTGATGGATTGTTCTATGCTATTTCAAGCAGGCATAAAATGATGTGCTCACGAAATTATTATGGACTGGACATGTATATGCAAATGACTACGAAACTGAAAAATCAAGAACAATACTTAAACACTTAGCACAAAATTCATTGATCATGAAGTGAATAGATCGTTAGATCCTCATTATGCTCCAAAATTCACACGTAGGAAAAAATTTGCAGGGTGTTGATCACAACATCAACTCTTGGTGACACACTAGTAGAACTACAGCATATGTGTTCAAGTTTTACCCTTAAGTGTAAGGTTTCAATCTTTCAAGAAGTATTGATTCATCGAATGGATTACCTTGGCTTCCCCATTTGACCTGGTTATGGATATAGTTTCCTCCATTCCTTTGCTTGGCTAAACACATTCACAAATATTTTCAGATCACAATTTTTTTTATTTAGGAGAAGGGTAATATAAAATTGCGAGTTTAAGACAATCAGAGTCTTAGTTTTCATCTTTGGTGTTTCTCTACTACCAACAAGTGTGGACAGTACCCTGACAAAGTCACTTCAAGGACATAGAGATTTCTCTGCTATCAATGAGTCTGGGAAGTACCTCGACAGAGTTGCTTGCTTCACATCTCTACGTAGTAATCCTTTCTCTTCCTTCACCCTTGATTTATTTCATTTATAGGATTGTGCACCAATAATTATTTATTTCATGGGGCAGAAGAGGGGCCCTGACTTATTGAGAGAAAAGAATATTGTCCCTTCAATAAAGGATATTTATACCTATGATATTGGTTTTCTCGTTATTATTTTTTCCATTTTCCTTCTTCTACTTGATTGGAATGGCAAGAATAATACCATTTATTTGCAACACCAAGTTAAGGAATAAAGATCTTAGAATAGACACAGGCTTTATGGTTTGATGAAAAGTTTTTGATTCGAATGGATCGTATTTTCCATGCAGACATCATTGAATTTAAACATATGTAAACCCACTATAGAGAAGAGGATAAGAAATAAGCAAGAATTGTTCATCGTCACAATTTCCATTTTAAAGTTTTACCACATTCTCTTTTTATCCAAGAGAGAGCAGTTTCATGTGAAGTTTTATTAAACAAAATCAGGAAAAAAAAGAGAAGGCATAACAAGAACACAAACGCAAAAATAGAACAGAGTTAAACCTTAACTTGAAATGGAGCATGGAAAAAAAACAATGAAAACAAACAAAATGCAAGGACTAGTGCAGGATCATGTAATGTAAAAAAAAAACCTAAAATTCACCTAAACCTACTCCTATCTTAATAGGCTAGAAGGTCAAGGATAAGTATAATGGAATTTCCAATGTAACAACTATAACTGCGCCTAGCCTGTAATCACAAAGATATAAGAAAATAAATGCAGTATAAAGCATTGTGCAAATTGAAAAGACTACAACTTGATAAAATTGCACAATGAATCAAAGGTCTTGCTTATCAATGGAAATATGTGCCATACTTACTATCTTTAACCAATTTTGAGCTTTACCTTGTTGCTTGAAAACATGACCATCCAAACCTTGAAGGCTTCTTGCGAAATTAAATTCATTCATGTTTAAATTTTTCACAAACATTAGAAATGATTGAAACTTATTATTTGCAACAGATCTTGTGATGTAATATTTCCCTAACCATTCAATGATTGTATCTTGATATTCAAAAAAATGAATTTGAAAACCCTAATAGTCATGAAAAATTTATTTTTCAACTAATACATTCACATCACAAAGATAATCCTCTAAGGAGGATTTGATCTATTCCTGTTTAGAATCCCCGCCAAGATGGTGAGAGCCTGACAGAACCATCATCTCGCACTGAAGTGTCTCAATTATCCGATAAGCATCTAAATGATGAAGATCATTGGATTCAACAAAATTGACCAATGTAAAATGATTATGACCATATTGGTGACTATAAAATCCTTCATTATCCATTTTTTCACTTTGTATATGATTAGGAATCATGCCAACAATTTGAAAGCTTAAGGTATTCAGAAAAATCACTCACATCGCAAATTCAATAAACCAATTAAGATACCATGTTGGTGAGATATTAGAAGAAAGAGCCAAATCAAACTAGGTATTCATAAAAAAATGAGGGTATTGCTTTGATGAATGAGTCAAGCATTTACCATCACTAAAGAAGAGAGATTATGTGAAAAAGGTAATTACATGCACAACATGCACAAAAGTGATAGGAAAGTTATCGATCTGAGAAGTGTTTGACCGGGAGGAATATTCCTTTCGAAAATAACTTTTCTCTTGAAAGTCATAATGATGAGATTTCAAGATGCGTATATACATAAAAGATGTGTTCCCCAATCCTAAGTGAGATACAAGGGATTGACATGATGAAGAAAGATTAATAAAATAAGAATCTTTCATCTGATAAAAAATGGTATCTCGAAGATCGTGAATATCAACTTGAAAATATTGAAATTTCTTTAAGAATGAACTCACAACCAGTGGATCGATGTTAAAGAAAACGTTGAGTGTGAAAACATGGATCCAATCTAGTTTAGAGATCTCAATTGGATTTTGATAACCTAAAGTGCCTCGTAAGCCTGATAGGTATCTAAACTTTTTAATGGTGGACCGTTGAATCTAGGTGGCTTATAAAAATTAATAGGTAGTTATACACCACTGGCATTAGATGTATTAATGAAAATATTGTTAATGCCTATGGTTTGATTAGACTCAAGATTAAACATATCATATTATTGATGGGATGAGCATTGAAGTGCATCAGTAAAAAAAATTCCTTGATCATTTATAAATGTAATTGTTCCTCCTTACATATATGCAATGTTGGAAATTGAACAAATCATGAATTATAGATTTAAGCTTTTCATCTTCTAGTCGTAAGACTACACCATCTTATACCTGATTACGACCATGACCAACCAGTCAAAGATCAAAAGGATTTTGAGAGACTACAGGTATAATAAACTTATCAACCATGTTTGGGTAGTCAATGATTATTGTGCTAAAGATGAGGAAAGATGAAAATAATCAAACAGACAAACATTAGTTGTAAAATCATATTGAACTTGTAAAAGCAATGGATCAACATGCATGTTGTGTTCCACGAGATTATCTTCATCATCATAATGATCGAAGACAAGAATACCAATGCAACATTTGGATTGATATTGCTTTTCTTTGACAATGTATACTAAAGTCTCAAATTCCCAACAACTTGTTTCTTCAAATTTGATATTTGAAGATGCGTGCCTTGAAGAAATTTTAGAAACATTCTGAATTTAAATGGAATCCTATCGCATAAATGAAGATTTCAAACTATGAGAAGTAGATTCTGAATTGATACCATACAAATCCAAGTGTTCAGGAAAAGGAAAGATAATATATCCATCACCACATGTATTAATGGAAATAGGAATTTCATGGTGATGGTTGTCCAAAGTCTGAACTTGAATGAAGGATTTAAAGTATTTTGATAGGTTATCAAGATCACAAGGTGCACGATCGGTTGTGAATGAAATATTGTTATCCTGAAAGAGGGGAGAAAGATGAAGCATATCTTCAACAATTTGATTCTCTACGTATGAAATGAAACTACCTTGTTCTTGATTTCTTCCTGAAACAACTGGTTGAACATCATTAAAATATGAAGTAGGTTGATTAAGCAGATCATGAAACAAGGATTCATGAGATGTAGATGATAAAGGTTTCTCTGTGTAATTTTTAAACCATTCCAATTTCTCCTCAATAGGTTTTGAAACATGGGCATCAGGTGGAGGTGGAATGGACAAATCAGCAATTCAATTTTCAGGTTTACCAACGTTGACATCATCATTAGGAGGCACCCAAATTGGCACTCAAAAGGAGGATCTACAAAGTGAAGCATGCAATAGATGGGAACATTTAGAAGTACAAGGCCAGATTTGTGGCCAAAGGATTTTCTCAGATAGGGGGAGTGGAATATGTGGAAACTTTTGCACCAATTGCAAGGTGTTCCTCAATTAGATACATTCTAGCAGTAGCTACATGGTTGGGGTGGAAAATCCACTAGATGGATGTGAAGACCACCTTTCTCAGTGGTGTTGTTGAGGAGGAAACTTAAATAGAGTAGATTAAATGATTTCAAACATGTGATCAAGATTCACTTGTGTGTAAACCCAAGAAATGTTGTATGGTCTGAAATAGATGCCTTGAGCATGGTACACTCAAATCTACAATTATCTCAAAGGATTCAACTTCACCAAAAGTGAAGCAAATACAAACCTCTATCACATTGTGGTAGATGGTAAGTTTCTTATTCTTGTTTTGTATGCCAGTGATTTATTACTGACAGGTGATGAGTAGTTGATCCATTCTTCCAAAGAGGATATTGCAAGGGAATTTGAGATGAAAGACATGGGCCTCATGCATTACTTCCTCGGATTGGAAGTATTGCAGGGTGGTGGTGATTTTTTTATGGATCAACGCAAGTACACTATCGAGATAATTCATATATCTCACATGGATAATTGTAAGACCATCGACACACCTCTCACTACAAACTAGAGGAAGGAGAATGCCACTTCAGGTGAAGACATTGATGCTACCATTTATAGGATGCTTGTGGGTTCACTGGTGTATCTTGTGAACACAAAACTCGACATGTGCTATGCGGTCAACCAACTTAGCCAAGCTATGGTGAGGCTTACCATATTATATTGGAAGGTAGTAAAGCATGTGTTATGGTACCTAAGAGGCACTACCTAGTATGGATTATGGTACAGATGGATAGAGGGAGTGAAGATACAAGGATTCACTAATGCAAATTGGGCAGGATTTATATCTGACATGAAAAGTACATTAGGTTCTATCTTCAGTGTTGGGTCCGCAGCTATTTCCTAGTACAACACAAAGCAGAGGTCTATGGCACTCAACTCAGCAAAGGATGAATACATGGCTACATGTCAAGTAGCATGTGGGCAATCTCGATGAGGAAAATACTTGTGGGAATATTTAGTTTGGAGCTGGATTCCACACTGATATATTTTGATAATTAAAGTCATGTTAAGAACTCTAAGAATCTATTATTTCATGAGAGGTCCAAGGATATTAATATACGACATCATCTTTTGCGGGACTGTGTGTAGTGGAGAATTATGTTGCTGCAGTAAATTCCAACTGGGGAGAAAGATGTTGATATCTTGACAAAGGCATTGTTAAGACGTAATTTTGGATTCCATGGGTGCAATATAAGGGTGGTGTAAAATCCCTTTCTTGCTAGGGGGGAATTAAAAAAATGTAGCAAGAAAGGCTCAATTTAACTTTAGCCTTAGTCAAATTGAGTAAATCATATTTCCACATAAACAGGACAACTTGGAGGTAGTTAACTAGTGTGGCATGGCTTGTGTCACTCAGTTTACTCAGTAAATTCAAGTTAAAGGACTTGGAGTTTAGTTAAGCATGTGTGATTGCTAATTTTTTGTAATCCAGCTCATTTATTTTTAGTTGTACTCAATCAACTGACGTCAAACTATTGCTAGAGTTAGTTGAAGGTCAATTGTGTAGTGGGACAACATTCTAATTCAGAGATATGTTAGTTAACTAATCAAACAGCCTAAAATAGCTAGTGCATGCAGATAATTCAAGTTCTTAGGTTGAAGTGGAGATGACAAGGAAGTGTAACAAGTAGTTATAAACTAGTTTTAGTGTATAGGTGTTGCATGCATTCAACGATCAATCCTTGGGAATTGCACAATCGATTGGAGGAAAATTCCTAAATAATAGCGGCTAATTTCCTTAGGAATTGTGCAAGGAAATAGGAGCCTTGGTGAGATGATATTTGGCATAAGAGTATGTCATTGAGCACGAGAACAATTATTCTTTTGCAGGTTGATCTCATAATTAGAGCTAGCAATTGTAAAATATTATTTATTCATCTTATTAATGAAAAGAATCTTGAGGGGTTTTCCCTAGTTGGGTTCCCCTAGAAATCACTCTGTATTTGTGGTTTTTGTTATTTCATGTCTATACATGTTGTTCTAAAATGTGAGTTTCATTTCATAGATCAGTAGAGTAGAATTGTGTCTTATGATTTTCAGTTAGAATTCTTAAGCAGTTGCAATTTCTATCAAATTTATGCAAAAACTACATTTGTATTATATTTTTATTTAAAATAAAACTATTGATTGTATTTTACATCATTTATTAATATTAATTTAGCTATAAAATTTAAATGGCTCATGAAATTAATAAAATTAAATGCAACAAAACAATAGTGACAACAAGATTGAAAATAGTTCAAATTTACCTTTTAAAAAAGACTCTAATTATGTCAATATGATTTCTTATTTGGGAATAGGGTTTCCAAAAAAAATAACTAAACAAGACCAAGACCTTTACATATTCCAATCTTCCTTGTAGACTTGAAATTGAGCATGAAGGTTTAGTCTAAACCCTCAAGTGAGCTCCCCATGACAAAAATAAAATCAATCCATTTCTAGATAATTTTTTTTACAAAAGGCCCCTAGTATCGAGACACATTTACATTCCATTATTAATTGTTTGTCTTTATTTAGTCTGACTTATTATTTTTTTGGAGAAATAAATTTTCCTTTCTTACCATCTTTATTCCAACCCATCTTTACATTTGGATAGTTCATTCTTTAGCAATTCCACGTTTTGTTCTTGATGTCTTCCTCATATGTATGAACTACCCAAATATTTGGCTTTCCAATTTTATTCCTTATGTTTTCTAGAGGGGATCGATTTTCCAGAAGGATTCACTATTTTTCCACATTCATTGACTTCAGAAAATCTTCACTAGCATGTTGTTTTTCCTATTTTACTTATGTTTTTTGGAACTATGGTGTGCATAGATCCAGCTAGCTCATGTTGACATTGGTTCATGATGGAAGCTAGCTCATGTTGGCATTGATGTCAACCCTTGTAGCCTAGCTGATGTTTGGAATCCATTCATTGTAGCATGGTTGTAACTCATTGCATTGACATTGGGATGATTATGTTTCCATTGATGTCAATAGTAAGATGTCACACTCATGATGGTTAGATGATGGAATTAGTGTGGCTGATGGTTTCTCATATGCTAGTGGTGTCTAGGTTCTTAGGTTGCCACACTTGTTGAGTTGGTAACTAGGTATTCATCTAAGTATTCATGATTATACTCATGGAGATGACTTGTTGTAGTATGTTGGCCTCATGATGATGATGATGATGTTGTAGAGGTCTTACAAGTCCGGCCAAATATGTTGCAACTTGTAAAGATGTTTTTTGGAGAGTGGAGGACTTGTTGGTCCTTTTAGGTCAACTTGGCAGTGACACTTGGGAGACATGTTTCATCCACTTACAAATGTGTTAGACACTATGTCATACATTTGGAGTCATATAAAAAAGTTGAATAAGAGCATCCAATAAGTGGCAAATGTTCGGAGCTGAAGGCTTGATGTTTTTCTTCATCCTTAGCCCCATTCGCGTGGAGGAAAGCCCGTGAGAGCGACTGAAAGGATCCAGTTGCTGGAAAAAAGGGATATGGGAGTGAATGAAGGTTCCAGTTGTGTTTTTCCAGTGTTATGCATGCGACTAAGGATTTTCATGAGAATTTATCCACATTCCTTGCACAACTTGGAAGGAAATTAGCATAGAAATTCCCTTAGGCTTCCAAAATAAGTTGAGAAGGTTGAGAATGGTTTCAAAAGGTCCTCCAATGATGTGAAATCATTTAGCACATAAGTAGTGGTCTTAGTGGATTGATTTGCTCCAATTTGTGCACCCTTCATCCTAGTGCCAAGCTCAATTTCACCCTACATGTTCTATATTCTTCACTTTGGATCTTAGAGGTTGTTGATGTTGGGTGTATTTGTATAAGAGAAGGTTTCATAGAGTGAAGATGCTTCAGACCTATTGGAGAGAATATATCCTTCAGTATATGAGTGTTAATGGATGCATAGTGATCAGAATTGAAACATGTTGCAAAATATATCAGATTTGAAGTTGTTTTAGCAGATATTGTTTGGAGAGTTTTTTCATGTTGCTAGAGTATATTTTTTTGGTGACTCTCACAGTTGTTTTTGCAGGATATGCTAATTCATTTGAGACATAGCCATAGTGTCTTATGGATTAAATTATGTAGCAATTATTTTGTAGTGAAGGTTTAGTGGTTGATGTATTATTTAGTTTTTATTGGATAGGTTGTGGGCACTATTTTTCTGGAGTAGAGAACATATTTGTGGTATTTATTGATTTGATGAGATTTTCTTGCTTCTAGAGGTTGTATTACAGAGTTGGATCTATTTGCGTAGAAAATCTTGGATCCAGTATGAAAATATATGAAACGAGATCCACATAAAATAATGGAGCAATGACTTCATGGATGTGGGGTAGGGATTGTGAAGTTTCGTGAAAGGAAACATTTCTCAATCCAATGGTAGTTGGATAATCCAATCAGAGTGGGGTGAGGATTAATTGATCGTGGTGGTTTTCAGTGGATCATAATCCATAGATCTGTGGAGAACATAGTCTGTTGAGTTGATTAGTAGAATCGAGTCTCTGGGATAATCAGAGTCAATTGATTATATATGAGGTTGAGTATTATGACTGATGGGAATCAACCATCTATGTAAAAGATAATTTTTTCTTGATAGAAGATTCAAAGAAGAGAAACAACAACAAGGGTTGTTTTTTTCCCAGTGAAGGGATTTCCACCAGATATCTTGTCTCATGGGTTCATGCTTTCTTGTATTCTTGTTCATGGTTATGTAGCTCATATGATTTATTTGTTGCTTATAATTTATCTATATATCTACAAATTTTTAATGATTTCTTGCTAATTAGTGTGTGTGATTCAGTAAAGTAAATAAAAGGATAAATTTGGTAATAAGACACACTATTGATTCACCCCCCCCCACCAGTAGTGTTCATAGGTTTCAAACAATGTTTCCTATGATTCATTTTCTTTAGTAATATTATTTTTTGGTTTATCTTCTAGTTCTTTCTTATCATGAGACATTTCCTCTCTATATACCATATGATCCTGCTAGCTCCTTCCCATCCTTTAGACCTTCAATATTTTTTTCAATCTTTATTGCCATGACACTTGGGGAATTTTTTTTTTTATGTGCCCTATTCTATAGCACACTTTACATTGGAATGAAACATCTTCGTAGTGGATCTTTTGACACATACACAATTTAGGGCCCTAAAATTGATCTTAGCAGGAAAAGCCTCATTAATGTCCATCTCCATACAAATTCCAGCATATGTTCTGGGTTGTGAAAAAAAAACTTTCCAACATAATTCCTAATAGAGGATAACAATTAGAGATTCGATTGATAGATTCCATATATGCAAGACTAGGTTTGGAAGTTTTACCCAAACCAGAGCTATGGAGATTGATGTTGTTAATTTACTACAGGAGGAAGATGAAGCTTGCATGTAGAGACTAGAACTAACCCAAAACCATGACTGAGTTTCACAAACAACCTTCTTATACTCAATATTATAAAAACCAACAATAAAAAATCCCCGAGCCATGGGATAAATATTCAGACTATCAGTTAAACAAGGTCTCCATGTCTCAGAGATCCATTTATGTAGATCCGTCAGCGACAACGAAAATTTGTTAAACCTACAAACCAAACATTTCTCCAAAAAATGCTTTTCATAAATGAAAACTTTCTCATCCATATGAACGTTGGGGGAAGGAAATTCTTGAGCCAGTTGGAGGTTAGATCTGGATTTCGGAATGAAACTATATAAAATTGAAGAAGACATTACTTGTCTAGAAACCATTCATGAAAAATACATTTTATTCATTATTAAATCACTAAGATTTTCCATTGATCATATTTCTGCAAATTTGTGCAAATAAATTCACTCAATCTAAGTGGAGATCGACAAGCTAGGGAAAAATGCTAGCCACCATATGGTTTTCATGGCTCCACCGATCTCCTTGCTCTAAGCCTTACTCTTCATCAAGGTTTCGACAATTTTAATTATATTATCCATAATTATTAAGTGGATGGTAATATTTAGAATATTCTAAAATGATTTTAGTAGTATCTAGGCTGGTTTAATTTCCACATTTAAATAGACTATATTCCACATGCTTACCATGGCTAAATACCATGGACCATTTTTATTTTTATTTTCATTTTATTTTTAATAGGATTATTTTTTTATGGAACTAAAATGTTTACAATACATTAGGTTAATTTATTTATTTTTTATTTAAGTTTTATTTTTATTTAGTCAAAATGTTAAACATTACATCACAACATCTCTATGATGCTTGGTTTGAGAGCACCTATCAGCGCAATAAATGTTTAGAAATTATACTACAAAACATAAAAGTTTAAAACGTTTTTTTTCAATTCTCAAATTTATTTAACTATCTTAGAACAATATTAATTATGGAATTACAAGTGCGAAGAGGGATCAAATCTCTTTTCACTCTAAAAGAGCTTTGCATCTCAAGAGATTTGATCCCAAGTAATTTGGATCTAGATTGGTTTATATATATATATATATATATATATATATATATAGAGAGAGAGAGAGAGAGAGAGAGAGATATATGCAACTAGGTCATGGCATGTTGTCCATTCTTGTTGCTATGCCTATAACCTCTAAGGGCTACAATGTGTCATCTTCTTTGTGGAATTAGTTACATCAGGGGAAATTGAACCTTCAATGCTTCATTTTCAAGGAGATCACAAATAAATTTTATTTTATTTTATTTTCATTTTTAGTTTGATGTAATTTCACCTAGTCAAAATGTTAAATAATACATTACAAAAATAAATAAATAAAACCCTAAAAATAAAACTACTTCCCAACTACCATAATCATAATTTGGAAATAATTTATTTGTAATAATTTATTAAAATATTAATAACTTTTTATTAAGACAAATTTATCTATACAATTATATTTTATCCAGAAAAAACATTGTTTCGGACATGTGGAGATACTGAGGATGGAGGGTGGCTAAGGTTTGCACTCGCAGGCTATACCTGACAGCCCTACAAACCTTGGAAGTTCGAATGGTGGGGACTCGGGCTTGTGGGTAGTGACTAATGGCCCTACACCTCCATGAATAGAAAAAGGGTAGAGGTAAACAACAAAGGAAAAGACTAATAGAAGAATGGGTTGAATGGTAGGGGGGAGAGATCCCCTCCTACCGAAGTGTCACCACATGTGAGACAAGTATCCAGGGATTAGCCAGTGGAAATGGAAAATGAGGAAAGGGTGTATCTGTAATGGGAGCAAAATAGTAGGCCGGTTTGGGAGGAAAATTCTTGCCCATAGCTTCCAAAAAACCTAGATTCATAATACCAAATAGCAAGTTGGAGGAGTATAGAGGATATATGAAGGATCATGCCTTGATTTGTAAGTTCATAGGGGCATGGGAAACTGAGAAATAATTGATAAAGTGGATTCAACAAAGGGGCATATCGATCTCAAGTTGGGGGTAAAAGGGTTCTTCTCGGTTATTTTCTCTAACCTAGAAGATAAGGAGAGGATATTTGAAGATGGACCCTATTTCTTCAACAATGCATGCCTGTTTATGAGACACTGGGAGGAGTGCTATAACCCAGATCAGGAGAAGATGTTGGCGAAACCCATCTGGGTTCGACTCTTCAACCTCCCAATGGACTTCTAGGACCCAGAAATTCTAGAAGGAATAGGCAACTCGATCAACACCTTCGTCAAAGTGGCAAACATGACGAGAAAAGGTAGGTATACTTCATATGCAAGAATCTATGTTTACATGAATATCACGGAGCCATTACTAGATTGCATATAAGTTGAATACCATGATGAGGTATGGTAGCAAACCCTGGATTACAAGAATATTCCATTCAGATGTTGGAGATGCCATGAATACAGGCACTTGTACTGAGCTTGCCCACTAAACAACCCAGACAACCAAACACAAGGAAAGAAGACAAGAGAGGAGACTGGAAAAGAGGATAGAAATGGATTCTAGGATGTACACAAAAGAAGAAGAAATCGAAAACCAGCAGGGTTACAAAAGGCGCACCAAACCGAGGTAGAGAAATGAAACCTCAATATATTTTCTACCCTTCAATTAGAGGAGGTGGGGGAGATGAGCGAGGAAGTCATCAAGGAGATGACAGATACTCAAAAGAAAGAAAATGAGGGAAGGAAAGCAAAGAGTCAAGAAGAAAATGAAAAGGAAATAGAAGGGAACAACATGCAAATGGTGGAGCAAATCAAATGGAGATCGACCCCCAAAAAGAAGATTTTAGCATGGAGGAGCAAGTGATGAAATGACTCTTACAAGAATGGAGACACCTAGACAAATGCTTCATCCTAGAGGATAAAAAGAAACTCTATAAAGAAACCTTTCAGCAATACAAGATAAAATAGGGAACGACTTCAATAGTCCAACCAGAACACCTAGGCTCCCAAGCCAGACAAGGGAAAGATCCAGGAGGACAGCGAAAAGGGTGAAAGAAAAGGGGAAGAAGACCTATGAATGAGTCTATATAGATGGCAGGGGAACTATTAGTAAAATCGGGGAGAGTGGTACCATTATCAGAGGTATTCCAGCAACCCCCAAAATTGTTAAAATGATCATCACAACCTGGAATATAAGGGCCCTCAACAGCAGGGGCAAATAGAGATACCTCAAAGAGAGATTGAAAAAGTATAGATATAATAATATGATCCTATAGGAAATGAAAATCAGTGAAAAAAAGATGAAAGAGATTATGGAAAACCATAAACCTCTAGTACCAAGTCACCAGACAGGATGCGAATGGAAGTGCAAGAGGATTGCCATAATTTAGAACCTAAGAGAAATATGGTTCGAATATTGGGTTAGTATGCCACACATCCTCTCTGGGAGATTTAGGGTCATTAGATCCAATGACTGGGTACTACTCATAGGAGTATACGACCCCCATATACCAGGGGTAAGGAGGGCATTTCTCTAGAATCTAGTAAAAATGAGAACCCTGTACCCGAAGGACTTATGGGTGGTGGGAGGGGATTTCATCATGATCACTTCTCTGGTGGAAAAAAGAGAGTGTTAGATGATCCAAAAATACAATTTTATCATAGGTTATAAAATTAGAATAAAATAATTATTAATTTAAGATATTAAATTAATAATTATTATTCTAGAATGTTTAATTATTTAATGGAGACTTTTAGAATTAGCATATTGTTGTAACTAGATATGACTCTCCAAATGTGTCGTATCTTAGGCTCTATTTTAGGAGATTAGTTAGCTAGTTGGTTTGAATAGCATTTATTGTAAATGGACACTTGTTGTTTAATAAGTGATCCATAATTAGAGGTATTTAGGACATGGAGCTTATATATAGCTCATTGCAAGAGTGTTTGTGTAGTTCGGGTGTAAACTCTTGCAAAATCAATTATGTAATTATTTTTTCTGATTAATAAAATTATGTGTCTGAGGACACTTCTGCCATTATTGTGGTATCGGAGCTCCAGTAATGCTGTAGTGGATGTGGGGAGGAGATTCCAGCTGTACAAATTTTTGGAAAACTCCATTGAATTGTTCAGTGAATATTGGGTAAGAAATTTGTCAAATTTTTGTTTAAAAGAGAAGAAATTTTATTATTTTATTGATTTTAGATTTTGAGATCTGAAAATAAATTTTTTGAGTTATAATCAAAATCATTGGGTCTTGAATTTCTATTATTTTCTGGGCTTCAACTTCTGCACCAAGGCTATTAAAGAAATCAGAACCATCAAGAGGCTTCTGCTATTATTGACAAATGGAAGGCGATGATTGTGTTTGAATCAAATATGCTTCGTCTGAGTCTCAAAGCACTGATGAGATTTCCCCCACAGGACTGTTAATATTTCCCCGCACGTTGAAATTTTTATTTTTAAATATAATTGGAATCGTCACGTTGCGCGATCGGCTTGTGACAAAGAAATTGATCTGATTTCGCCGGATTTCAAATGTGTTGAGGCGAATTGGTTCACGATCTTTTTTCATTTGAATTCTAACAGTGCTACTCTTCTTTCTGCCATCTGAGTTCGGCAATGATGTTGACAACTCCCATGCAGTAGAGCCTGCGAAAAGTGTGTTCGAGCTGAAAGCCAAAGTCTGTCGGGGATCGAGGCCGAGGGTATTCCTTATACTTACGACTTCCTACCAATACTCTGTCGTTCAATGAGGTTGTGAGTATATGGGAGAAGAAGATTGACAAGACTTTGGAGAAGGTATACATCCCTGACGAGCAGGTCCTGACATTAATCGCAGAAACACCCTTCCCAGGTAATATTGGCATAGCAATCGGTCACTCTATTTTTGTGAAAGGTGATCAAACGAATTTTGAAATTGGGCCTGATGGTGTTGAGGCTAGTCAGTTGTACCCAGATGTAAAATACACCACTGTTGCTGAGTACCTTAGCAAATTTGTGTGAAGTATGCGAGGTTGGCTTCAACAGACTGAGATTAGACAGCGGTTTTCAACAGATCGAGATAATATAGCAGTTTCAATAAAAGTTTGTCCTGCTTTTGCCCAGTTATAGGCTATGAAAACAGAGCTTCTTATATGGTTTAGTAAGATCAGAAAACTTCTTGTATGGTTGTGTAAGGTCAAAAGTAGGCACACACAGATCCTTAACATATTTGTGCTCCATAATAAGCAAGCAAATGGCGTTTTGTTTGTTTTCTTTTTGAAAAATAAGGAATATTGTTTTGTGTAGAAATATGGTGATTGTTTAATTTTGGGAATTTATGGTTGATGGAGCAATAAGGTGATTTGTAATTTCTTTGGAGCAACAAGGAGTTTTTTTTTTAATTTGTTTCTTGGGAGATAAACCTGGTTCTGATAAGCCTAGCATTGTAACTCAAAGTAATTTTACTTTGAGGGGGGGTAACTTTTTTTACCAGATTGTGCAAAAGCACCATTGTAAAAGTCAAATTTTGAAAGTTGCCTTGTAAAAATTTGAGATATTGACTAGAGCCAAGTGCAAAGCTTAGTCAATTTTCTCCTGTTTTGACGACTATTCGAGGGTCAAGGCCAAGCCCTGATAGATCGTGTTGTTTTTTGCGTGGTGTGTTGTGTGGACTATCTTGTCATTTCTGTTCTGATTCTTGGTGCGATGCTTCAACGCTAAAATGTATAAGTTGATTAATTTGTTTTCTGATTCCGACAAAATTGAAGGCACCAAATCTTATAAAACATGGCATCGTCTCATCGAAAGAACACTCATTTACAATGAATTATGGCAGGGAATATGTGATGGAGATGTTAAGCCGAATAAACCCACAGATGCAGCTGCACTAGCAAAATGGGAAATCAAGAATGCTAAAGCCTTAGCTCTTATTAAATCGTCTGTGAATGATGAAATGTATGTCCATATAGAAAATGCTTTAGATGCATGGACTGCTTTGAAAACTTTTAAAGACCTCTTTGATACTCAGCCTGAATCAAAGAAAGTCGATCTACAATTAAAATTGTTGCAAAAAAAATTAACTAAAGGCGGTGATGTTCTTGAGTATATCTCAAGACTTAAAAATATTAAGCAAGAAATTATTAATGCTGGGTTTCCCGCAATTGATGATAGCTTTATGGTCACAATTGTAATTGCTGGGCTTCCTTCTTCCTATACACATTTTCTGGAGACTCTACAAGTAACTCGGAAATTAGAGAAACTAAAGTTTGATGAACTCTGTGAAATGTTAACTCAACATGATAAAACTTTTGGGAAGAAGAAGAAAGTTGGTGAAGATGTTTTTCTCACAGAAGCCAGCACTAGTAAGTCATTAGCCGATAGTTCTCGAGGCAGAGGCAGATGGAATCAGAATCAAGCAGCACATAATTGAGGTCGAAGCCAAAGCAGAGGAAACAATTTTAACAGAGGAGGAAGAAATAATTTTCAAGGTAGAGGAAACAACCAAGGAAGAGGCAATTTTCAAGAACAAGGATATAATAATCAAGGTAGAGGACAATCTCAAAATAGAAGTCAAAGTAGAGGCATAGGACAATCTACAGGAAGAGGAAGAGACTTAAGTCAAATTGTGTGTCGAAGATGTAACAAAGTTGGCTATTATGCTGAAGATTGTCGAACATCACTTAATAAAATTCCCAAGTTTCAACAGCATTCAGCACAATTTGCAAATGATCAAGATGAAGATAACTCAGAATATGTTTTTACTTCCTCACCAGCATCACAACTTTCATCCCATCTTAGAAGTGACTATGAAGATTCCTGGATCTTGGATTCCGGGGCAACTCAGCACATGACTTGTCGACGTGATTTTTTCTGGAATTTTCAAGATTGCTAACTTAATTCCATTTTTCTTGCTGATGATACAAAACATACTCCTTATGGAAAAGGAGTAGTAAAAGTTTTTCTCCCTGGCATTGGAGAAAAAATTATTTCCAATGTATGGTATGTACCAAGTTTCAAGAAAAATTTGCTCTCTTTAGTCAAGATTCGACAAGCAGGACATCAGGTGATTATGGAAGATGGTTTAGTGAAGATTAATTTAGTGAAACAGAACTTGAAAATAGTCATGACAGGTTATGAAGATGGAAAATTGTTATGGATGAAAGGGACAATTATTCCAAGGCATTCTGATTTTGCAGGGGCAGTGACTACAGGTATTTCACCTATAAGACTATGGCATGTAAGATATGGACATTTGAATTTTGAGAGTCTTTCTCAATTGCAGAAACAAGGAATGGTTAAAGGAATTCCCACATTCAAAAGGGAAAATGTAAAATGTGAAGCTTGCATTTATGGCAAACAAAATTGAGAAAGTTTTCCAACAAATTCATGGCGTGCAAACAGGCGGCTACAACTAGTTCACAGTGATGTTTGTGGTCCACTACAAACTTCATTTGGTGGTTGCAAATATTTCTTACTATTCATTGATGATTTCAGCAGAATGACTTGGGTTTACTTCTTGAAGAACAAGTCAGAAGCATTTGATAAGTTTAAAAATTTTCGCCAACTTGTTGAAAATGAAGTCAAAGAAAAGATAGGTACTATCAGGACAGATAATGGGGGAGAATTCACTTCAAATGAATTCAAAACTTATTGCAGTGAAAATGGCATCAGTCGACATCTTACTAATGTTTACACTCCACAAAAAATGGAGTAGTCGAAAGAATGAATCGCACTTTGTTAGGCATGGCGAGATCCATGTTAACTTTCAAAAGGTTAAGTCCAACATATTGGGCAGAAGCAATCCATACAACTGTCTACTTAAGAAACAGATCTCCAATGGCTTCTTTAGACGGAATCACACCTTATGAATCTTGGTTTGGTTTCAAACCTCGAGTTAAACATCTTAGAGCTTTTGGGTCAGTGTGTTATGCCTTAGTTCCAAAAGAAAAACGAACTAAGCTTGACTCAAGAAGTTTAAAATGCACAATGATTGGCTATTCTGATGCGAAGAAAGGGTATCGTCATTTGACCAATGGAAAATTCATTGTGAGCAGGGATGCCATTTTGATGAAACAGAGAGTAAGAGTGCTGAAGAAATTGAAAATCTTCTTCACAAGTTAGAAACTAAGGGAAGTAAAAGAAATGGAAAAATACAAAGTCAACCAACTTCACCAAATTGGTATGAACTAGATTTTCCTTCCACTGAAGATGAGTCATCCAGTCCATCTACATCAGCAACATCATCTGGGTCTTCTAGCAGTTCATCCGCATCTCCAAGCAGCAGCAGTTCTTCTGACAGTGATTCTCCACATTCTTCACCTGAACGACGAACATCAGTTTATATTAATCCTCTTTACAATGATGGGGACTTTACAGAAGTGCAAACAAGTGAGCACCAACTTCCGAAATGGGCAGTTCAACTTTTGAAAGATGTAAAGCCTGATGAACAGAATAAAACTGGCACCAGAAGGGCACATAGAAGTGAAGGCAATTTTTCCTTGATAGCAAATGATTTTACTAAAACTTCCACATACAAAGAAGCAGTAAAACATAAAGAATGGCAACAGGCTATGGTTGAAGAATATCAAGCAGTAATTGATAACAACACTTGGAAACTTGTTGATTGTCCAGCAAATGTTAAACCCATAGGATGTAAATGGGTTTATAGAATTAAGTATAATTAGAAGGGTGAACTTGAAAAGTATAAAGCACGACTTGTCGCAAAGGGTTTTGCGCAGTAGGAAGGATTGATTATGAAGAAACTTTTGCTCCAACAGCTAAATGGAACACCATCTGATTAACACTTGCATTGGCCGCTCAAAAAGGATGGAAAGTTCATCAAATGGATGTGAAAAGTGCTTTTCTCAATGAGGATTTACAGGAGGAAGTGTATATGACCCAACCACCAGGTTTTGAAGTTGAAGGACAAGAACATAAAGTCTGCAAATTGATCAAGGCTTTATGCAGATTAAAACAAGCTCCTCGAGCTTGGTATGCAAAGATGGATGAATACCTTAAGAAAGTTGTTTTTCAACGAAGTGAATCTGATGATACTTTGTATGTACGACAACAGGGAAAATATCTGGTAATTCTTGTTATATATGTAGATGATTTGATCATTACTGGCAACCATGATGATCATATTACACAGGTGAAAAAGGAGTTACATGCAGGTTTTAAGATGACAGATTTGGGATTACTTCACTACTATGTTGGAGTTGAAGTCTTCCAACGTCCACATCATATTTTCATTTCTCAGAATAAGTATGCAGCAGAGGTTCTTCAGTGATTTTGCATGCAAGATTGCAAGCCCGTTCTCACCCCCATGCAACAAAACTTGAAACTTTCAAAATTTGAAGGGGGGGAAAAGCTGGACAGTACAACTTACAGACAGTTGATTGGTAGCTTGATTTATTTGACAAATACTCGTGCTGATCTATCTTATGCGGTCAGTATTCTTTCACTTTTTATGCAGGAACCACGAGACAGCCACTGGAATGCAGCGAAAAGAGTTCTTTGATATATCCAAGGAACAAAAGATTTTGGTCTTCTTTACACAAAGACTAAAAATTTTGTACTTGGTGGATATTCTGATGCCGACTTTGCTGGGAGTATTGATGATTGAGCATCAACATCAGGTTATTTAATGCACATGGGAGCAGCAGCAGTATCTTGGAGTTGTAAGAAACAAGCTACAGTGGCCACTTCTTCAGCAGAAGTAGAGTACATTTCAGCATGGGAAGCAACATGTGAAATTGTTTGGTTGCGCCGAATTTTGCAGGACTTGGGCATTTCTCAGGCAGAAGCTACGTCGTTATTCATTGACAACCAGTCAGCCATCAAACTTGCCAAGAACCCAGTTTTTCATTCAAAGACGAAGCATGTGGACACCAAGTATCATCATATCAGATCTCTCATTGCCAAAGATGTCCTCAAGCCAGTTTATTGTCCTTCCAAAGATCAGATCTCCGACATTTTCACGAAACCGCTTGGCCGAATAAAATTTACTAAGTTCAGGGATGAACTTGGTATCTATTGTAATGTATCTTTGGATCATAGGGGGGAATGTTAGATGATCTAAAAATACAATTTTATCATAGGTTATAAAATCAGAATAAAATAATTATTAATTTAAGATATTAAATTAATAATTATTATTCTAGAATGTTTAATTATTTAATGGAGACTTTTAGAATTAGCATATTGTTGTAACTAGATATGACTCTCCAAATGTGTCGTATCTTAGGCTCTATTTTAGGAGATTAGTTAGCTAGTTGGTTTGAATAGCATTTATTGTAAATGGGCACTTGTTATTTAATAAGTTATCCATAATTAGAGGTAGTTAGGACATGGAGCTTATATATAGCTCATTGCAAGAGTGTTTGTGTAGTTTGGGTGTAAACTCTTGCAAATTCAATTATGTAATTATTTTTTCTGATTAATAAAATTATGTGTCTGAGGACACTTCTGCCATTAGAGGGGGCATGAGGAGAACAGACACGGATATGGAACTCTTCAAAGACACTATAACGGAGAAAAAACTAGTGTACATCCAAACTATAAATGGGGTGCACACCTGGAATAATAGAAGAAGAGGGAATGACGAGATTGCATCTAGATTAGACAGATTCGTGATATCGAAACAAGTAATGAGCAGAGACATTTTCGTCAAAGCATCGATTCTTCCTAGGATGGGCTCAGACCATTGGCCAATCAGGCTGGAAACGGACCTGAAAGCCAACCCAAAAAACTACCCTTTCAAGTTTGAAGCCTTTTGGCTCAGAGATCCCAGCCTCATCAAAAGAATTGAGCTATGGTGGACGTAGAGCGAACAAAAGGGAAAGAACTACATGAAAATGTTCCAACTAAAACTCAAAGAAATAAAAAAAAAAAATATATATGGAACAAAGAAGAATTCAGACACATTATGAAGGATCAATAACAATTAAATCAAAAGATGATAGAAGTGCAACAAAAAATAATATGGGAAGGGAGATCGGAGGAGACAATAGTAGAAGAGGGAAGGATCATTAGTCAACTGGAGTAAAGGCACAAGCAAGAGGAGATTTTGTGGAAACAGAAGTCGAGAGTGAATTGGTTAAGAGAAGGGGAGAGGAACACCAGGTTCTTCCATAAGGCCATGATCCAACATCGACAAAACAATAGAATATTCTCACTTAAAGATGATGAGGGGAATCACAGCACGCAACATGAAGAGATGGAGGGAATCCTCGTAAAGCACTTCAGAGATCTCCTAACAAAACCTCAAGAAGACAGAACAGAAGCATCACAAAGAATCTCTGAGCACATTCTCCAGAAGGTCACTCAAGAACAGAACCTAGCCTTGATGAGAGTGGCAACGCTTGAGGAAGTGGAAGAAATTGTTAAAGGAATGAAAAGGAATAAGGCCCCAGGCCCAAACGGATTCACAACTGAATTTTTCCAAGCCACTTGGTCGTTCACAGAAACAGACATCCCAGAGGTTGTGGAGGAATCAAGACGAAATCAAAAGGTATGTCCTGGTTTTAACTCCACTTTCATTACTCTCATTCCTAAAACATCAAAATCGGAGGACCCATAGGGTTTCAGACCCATTTCCCTGTGCAATGTCATCTATAAAATTAAAGCCACTCTGGTTGCCAAAAGATTAAAGTTGCTTCTCCCTAACATTATATCCCTACAACAAATAGGCTTTGTTGAAGAGAGACAAATCCTCGACGGACTGGTCACCTCCCAAGAGGTGGTTCATTTCCTTAATATTAAGAAGCCTGCAGTTGGATCTCTTGAAGGTCTATGATCAGATAAGCTGGGAATATCTAAGGTTTATACTCAAGGCGTATGGTTTTAATCATAGATGGATAAGCTGAATAAGCATTATTATATCCACCCCTGTTTTTTTTATCCTCTAAATGGGACCCATGCTAGTACATTCAACCCCACTTGAGGTCTGAGATGAGGGGATCCCTTGTCTCCTTTCCTGCTTGTTATCGCTGTAGAGGGTTTGGGTAGATACATCAAGGAGGAAGACCAGGCATCCATAATCATAGGCCAAAGGGTATGGGGGAATGAACTTGCAATAACACATCATCAATTCCTGGACGATCTCATGCTCTTCTAGCAAGTCTCTCTCAGAGAATCCCAAAGAATGAAAGAAATCTTGAATACCTTTATGCAACCCTCTAAACACAAATCAACAATGAAAAATCCCGTACCTTCTTCTTCAATACCCAAGGAAATGTAAAATCCTATTTGGCCAGGATTATGGGATTCAGCATAGGTAATCTCCCCATGAAGTACCTAGGAATGCACCTAGTGGAAAACCCCCTAAAATTGGCAAGATGGCAATAAGCTATCCAAAAGATTCAGGGAAGGTTGGGGAAATGGGCCTTCTGATCCCTAAATCTTACCCGAAAAACAGTCCTCATAAAAGCAGTTTTGCAGTCAATTCTTATCTACGAGTTTTCAAGTATGGCTGCCCTGAAGGAGGCCTGTACCAAAATGGTGAACATATTCAAAAAAAAAATATGGGGAGGGCACAACAGAACAAAAAGTGATCTCTTATGTCCTGGTAGGGATTTACAAAGAAAAATTTGGAAGGAGGTCTTGGCTTACGAGATCCCTATACCTTAAATCAAGTAATGGGGGCAAAACTCTGGTGGAGA
This sequence comes from Pinus tabuliformis, assembly GCA_031772625.1. Classification (NCBI taxonomy): domain Eukaryota; kingdom Viridiplantae; phylum Streptophyta; class Pinopsida; order Pinales; family Pinaceae; genus Pinus; species Pinus tabuliformis. The sequence continues at coordinate 411,747,615 of CM062818.1, read as the reverse complement.
TGGATAGGGGGATGAGCAGATCTATGGAAACAAATCTGGAAAAGAAAGTATAATATGCCAGAGAGAACAGAGGAAATCCTATGGTATAGAGATCCCCCCAAGGGCTCAACCATATGGAACTTAGTAAGACGAAACTGAGAGCTCATTGCCCAACATGCTTTCTGGGAAATTTGAAATGGAAGGACAACTAGATTTTGATAGGATTCATGGAAGCAAAGAGAAAAAATGATATATAGACAAGATCTTTGAGACATATATAGATACACCAATGGTAGGAATACACAATATGTATAACAATTCTGGAACAAAGGGCAAGGGACTAGAAACTGGAGAAACCGGAAAAAGGTAGTAGAATGGGATCAGGGTATAGCGACAGAGCAAGGGTGAGAGTTTGAGAAAGAAATTAGCACGAGAAAAATAACCGTCAGAATGGGCCTAGATAACCTGAGATGGGGGCACTCAAAAAAAGGAACATTCACCATCAAAGAAGCTTACGAGCTAAAAGCAAAACAAGAACAAGACGGCCAATCACTGCTATGGAAAATTTTTTGGAGCGGAGGATGGTGGCCTAAGGTAGCTCACTTCCTCTGGCTTGTTTGTAAATGGAGAACACTAACTTGGGACCAGTTACAGAAAAAAGGAATAAAAGGCTCGTCCTTCTGTTGGATGTGCCTACAAGACAAAGAGGACATAGAGAACATGATGAACTCATGCCCATTTGCGAATCAACAATGGGGTCAAATACAAGGAGTCTTCGGAAGGACGGATAGGAATTTCCAAAGCATAAAGGAAACAATCCTAATATGGAGCAACAACATCTTCTGAAGCCCTGTCCTGAATCGTGCTTGGGGACTAGCCCTGGGATTCAACCTCTGGACCATTTAGAAAGAACGGAACAGCTAAATTTTCAAAAAAAAGATTTAACACAAGATCAGGTATGTAAAATATTAGTTAATAATATCAAGGAAACAATTCTAGCAGAACAATGGAGTCCAAAAGACTAGCAAGTCCATCCCCATGAAGAAAAAATACTTTTTCGTCATGATTGCCCCGAATTCCTGGAAGTGAGAAGGATCAATATCGATTCCCTGAAGCATTTCACTTTACTAGGAAAAGGATTCATCAAGCTGAATTTCGACGAGGCCTCAAAAGGGAACCTAGGAGAAGTAAGACTAGGTGGAATATTCAGATATAACCAATCAAACACGCAGCTCATATATGCAGAATCATGTGGAATTGCAAGTAACAATGAAGCCAAATTTCAGCAGCTAGATAGGGACTAAGAATAGTTGTAAGATTGGGATACAAAATTGTGGAGGTGGAAGGAGACTCCAACTTGGTCATAAACACCAAGAGGAAACTTAACAATGGCACGTCATGGGACAAACTGAGCCAAAGTTGGAGGACAACTCGCCTTATCCAGGAGATAGGTGAGCTCATTCACAAGTTCAATTATCTAGTAATTAGACATGTAAGAAGGGAAGGGAACAAAGCAGTAGATTTCTTGGCTAACTGGGGCCGCAAACAACAACATCGACCAATGGAACAGTGATGTCCAATTCAACCTAGGGATGATAGACTTAAAGCTATGGAAGATATCCTATAGCAACACACCCAAAATGGCTAGGAAAATGAGAAAACAACAATACCCTCGATCAGGGTGTGTGCCCAAGTATGTTGGCCAGATATCGTAGTTAGGTTACATAAGGGAAGGGCACCACCCACCGCCCCCCCACACACTCATGGCGATGGGTGTGGTGGCCTCCCACATGGTAACTGATAGATGACAGGGGAGAAGTGGCAGTCAGGCCCAGGGTAGTGAAGGAGGTGGGAAGGCTAAGCTAGGAGGGGTGATGGGATAGAGGAAGGTGGAAGGGGATTATGAAGGAATTCAGGATGGAGGGAAAATTATAGTCAATCCGGGAGGAAGGAGGAACAAAGGCGCAAGATAGGGGAGCGATCAACAAAGACCTCTGTGAACCATTTACAGTTATGTTCACTCACCTTACACACCCATTGCTATGTTTTCTATGCTATTCCATGGTTGGGGAGTGAGGGAGAAGACCGGAGAGGGTAATTTGGGTAAAGGCTAGGGAGACCAGCGTAAGCTTGGGGGGAAGGTGATCGGGTTTGAGCCAGAGGCTGGTGTTGGGAGAGAAAATCGGGACTGGGACCTTGAGAAACCACCTACGAATAATCAAGATAGTTGGGCTACCAGGGAGGGAGGGGAGACTAAGGCTAAGCATGTGCAAGGGAAGGCAGCTTGTCTCGACAGAGATGTGAGGTAGCAGCACTTGGAAGACGGGGGAGAGAAGGCTATGCGAGTGGGAGTGACGGTAACCTGGCTCGATGGGCTGGTGGTGAGCGCTGTAAGCATAATTTGGGTCTAGCACCAAGACATCAACCTTGGGTAGAAGTAATTTTGATTCGAGATGTGAGGGGAGGGGAACCTGCATCAACTCGGAAAGGCATGAAACTATGCCCCACGAACTAACACATACTGTGTGTGAACAGGCTCAGAAAAGAGAAGAGATGGCCAAATCAGCAAGTGGAAGAGGAGGATGCATAAGGGGGAGGGAGCTTCCTAGAGCAGCAGAACCGAACACCTCGGAACCTAGGCATGGGAGGAAGTTGGTAAAACAACTCATTAACGAAAGGGCAATAGCGTACAGGGAAGGAACGGATGCAGGCATCCGTAAGATTTTGGATGAATGGGAGGAGAAGATAAAGCAGGAGGAGGAGTTCAAAGAGGAAATGGAGAATTGGCAGGAGGTAATCCTAGATCCTGGGAACACTAGGGGTAGACTCACCCAGTTTAAGCAGACACTATATCTGTACTGGCTCATGAAGAGCCTTATGGGGAAGGCCATGGAGAAAATGTCAGTGGGGATGGCTATGACCCTCCAAGACATGCCCAATTACAAGAAAGACTTGCAGACCATTCAATTCTAGTTGTGTAAGTGGGACATCCACCTACACCATATCCAAAGGAACATCCCTTTTATTATCAAGCTGGGTAACATGCCCAGAGACTTTGCCAAAGACCGGGCTTCGATGGAGTCTACCTCAGAAGATCAGCAGGATTAGTCAGGTTCTAGGATGTTTTATTTTTGGTTTCTTGCAGGTAGCATTTACTTTTACTGATGCATGCTTATGATAGATAGACACATAGACTCTTATCATGATACTGATACATATATATATATATATATATATATATATATATATATATATATATATATATATATATATATATATATATATATATATATATATATATATATCTTGGTTTGATCAACTGAAACTATATTATTTTTGGATGGCTTATAACAAGGATAGGTGGCCAACAGACTTGGTTTCCCACTGGGAAAGTTTGAGGCCACCTATTTCACATATGTTGTGTAAACTTGTCTTTTACAAATAGAAAAAGAAGGCCCTTCCAAGCTTAACAAAAAAGAAAATTTAACATTGTTTCTTTATTTAGTGGATTTAAAAGTAAAAATTATTTGTATCCACAAATAATATTTAACAATTGAAAATAAAAACTATTTTAATTTGAAAAACAAAAATGGGTTTTTGTTTTTGTATCTCAAGAGCCCAAACCTCTTTGTTCTACGACATGTCCTCCTCTCCATAAATTAGGCCCTCTCCATAAATCAGGTCGCAAACAAGGAAATCCCCAATTGAGTTGCCTCCTCTGCCTAGTCCCCTAGGACATATTGCATAATAACTTTAAAAAACTACATTTATATTATATTTTTATTTAAAATCAAACTACTAATTGTATTTTACATCAATTATTAAGGTTAATTTAGCTATAAAAGTTAAATGGATCATGAAATTAATAAAATTAGATACAACGAAGCAATAGTGGTAACAAGATTGAAAATAATTCAAAATTACCTTTTAAAAACCATTTTAATTACGTCGATATACATTCTTATTTTGAATAGAGTTTCCATTTTTATTTTTTTAAACAGAATGGTTAGAGATTTGTACGATTAAAAAAATAAAATTGGATTACAAGACCAAAACCTTTGCATATTCCAATCTTCCTTGTAGACTTAAGATTGAGCACGGATGTTCAATCCAAACCCTCAAGTAAGTTCCCCATGACACAAAAAAATCAGTACATTTCAAGCTGAAACTTTTCCCAAAAAACCCAGTATCTAGACACATTCACTTTCCATTATTCACTATTTTTGTTTTGATTTAATTTGACTTTTTTGTTTTTCTTTGAGAAATAATTTTTTGTTTCTTCTCATCTTGAGTCCAATCCATGTCTTCTACAGATTTGGATGGGTCATGCTTCAGCAAGTCCAACAAGTTGTTCTTGAAGTTTTCCTCATCTATATTATTTGCCAAAAAAGTTTCCTTTCCAACATGATTCCTTATGTTTTCTAGAGGGGATCCATTTTCCATGCGGATTCACTGCTTTTCTAGTATCATTGAGTTCAGAGAATCCTCACTAGCATGTTATTTTTCATATTTGACTTTTGTTGCCTATGATGCATTTTATTTGGTAATATCAATTTTTGGTGCATCTTCTATTTCTTTTCTATCATGTGACTTTTCCTCTTTGTATACCATATAGTGATCCCTCTTATCTCCTTCCCACCCTTTAAACCTTCAATATTTTTTCTAAACTTTGTTAATATGACACTTGGGGCGGTATTTTATCACATACCATTTGAGAAAAAGGTGTTGAAACTATTGATGGAACAAGTGGAAGAGCTGCTAATTTTTGTTTGTCAGCGAACATTTCACAAGGAACACAACCTCTGACCTTTGCCCCTACTTGTAAGAACAATGTGGGCCAATAAAATTCTCCCTCAGAATCTTGTATGTTGTTGCTCTCTAAGCATAATTTCCCCCACAAAATCCTGTATGAAACTGATCAATGATTCCTTTAGTTTGTGATTTTGTTAAACATAATAACAAAATATTCAGTGGTTCTTTCCAGTATAAATTTGCATTTATAATGTAGTACTTGACTGATTTTAACTTAAGTGTTTTACACTGGGTCTTGGAGAATGATGTTGGACACTCAAAATGGACCAAGAAATTTACAATATCTTGATACCAGTTTGAAAACAAGAATTTTTCATCAATGTGTGTAAGACTGATATGCTTTGAAGGTAGAGGTTCTTTTCGATTCTCCCCTTTAGGATGAAGGGAAGGTTCTTGTGTATTCTCCCCTTCTGTAAGGGCATAAGGTTCTTGTGTATTCTTTCCTTGTATTTCTAAAACAAAATTGATTCCAAGTACTTTGCAGTTGGATTCAGCTAGAAGCTTGGTTAATCCTTGACCTTTTACTAGCTTGGTAGTCTTGATAGTTAGATCAAAATCTAGAATTTGAGTGATCCATCTACCTCTTTTCCCATCAGTGTCTGGTTGGGTTAGCACAATTTTCACAACACTATTAGGGACATAAGCAGTAATATGTGAATGTAAGACATACATCCTGAATGATTTCAAGGCTTGAATGAGGGCATAGGCTTGCTTCTCAATGATGTCATACTTAAGCTCAGAACTTCTCCTAACCTTGTTGAAAAAGGCTATGGGTTGGTCATGGGAATCTTCATTTTTTTGTAATAGATCGACAACAAGGGTTTTTTTAGAGGCAAAAGAGAAAATACTAAATGGCTTAGTATAATCAGGGCTAGCTAAGGTGGAAGCTTCAAAGATAGCCTTTTTTATTTGTTCAAATTCATGGATAGAAGAGGGAGTCCATTTGACTTCATGGTCCTTTTGGAGCATGTTAGTTATTTCTTTTACAATCTCTGCATAATTTGGAATAAACCTCCTTAGAAAATTAATCTTGCCTAGAAAAGCTTGAATCTCCTTCTTGTTTCTAGGTAAGGTCAATGTTTCAATGGCAGATACTCGTTTGGGGTCAATTACTACTCCCTTCTTTGAAATTATATGGCCCAAAAATTTTCCTTATTTGACAACAAATAAGGACGTCTTAGGGTTCAATGATCTTCCAAATTTTCTACACCTGTCAAAAACCTTCATCAAGTGCTTTAGATGTTTCTGATCAGATTTAAAAAAAACAGTTATGTCATCAAGATAAATAACCACAAATTTATTTACCTGACCCATAAAAGTTATGTCCATAGCTCTCTGAAATGTTGCTCTAGCATTGGTTAAGCCAAATGGCATCCTAGCGTAGTAAAGGTTGTCCTCTCTCTGTCTGTTGTATCAACATTCACTCGATTGTAACCTGAAAAACCATCAAGCATAGAAAGTCTTTGTGCTGCTGAAACCATTTGAAGTAAATGATCCATTTTGGGCAAAGGATAATTATCTTTAATGATGCCTTGATCAAATTTCTAAAATCCACACAGAGTCTTATTTCTCCATTTTTCTTTCTAACAGGAACCAAATTTGCAACTCAATTAGAATATCTAAGAGGGAGGATGATCTGAGCATCTAGAATTTTCTTAATCTCCCTTTCTACAGTTGGTGGAAGGGCTAGATTTATACTTCTAAGTTTCTGTTGATAAGGTTTTGCTTCTAGCTTCAAAGGAATCTTATGCTGTGTTAATGAAGTATCATAGGTATTTAGATCAGCATAAGTCCAAGCAAAAACATCCTTATAATTTTGCAGTAACTTAAGATATTGAGCTTTGATCTTAGGGTCTAGAGATGCACATATTTTTATGTTTTTGGTATCTTCATCAGTTCCAATGTTAATCTCTTCTATGTCATCTTCTGAAGAAATGGACTGAGGGTTTCGGAGGACATCATTTTGATCAAACAATATTTCTAAAGGAATGAGTCCTTTTGGAATAAAATTATTAGATAATTGAATAATGTCATGATTTGCAATTTTGGTTTTAAAATTTGAAGTATCATTTCCATCTGCATTTTCATTTATTTCAGTTCTACCTTCATCAATTTGTAGAAAGAAAAATCATCTATTACCTACAAAAATGATTTCAAATGTTCATCATCTTTGAATATTTTACAATGTTTTAGATTATCTGGGATAGATGGCCTATATTTGACTTGTATCTGGTAGAGTACATCAGTATGATCAAGAATTTTAAAAGAGCTAGCAGAGACAGCTAAGGAATCTGCATGAATATTCTGATCTCTGGGAATATGAGTCAAATTAAAAGCATCAAAGAAGTTTTTAACTGAATCCCATACATCATTTCGATGGGACCTAAGTCTAGGGTGTTTGGTCTAGCAAACATTTCTTACTTACTTAACAATAAGTTCTGAATCAATAAAAACACTTAAGTTTTGAACTTTTAATCTTTTTGCTAATTGCAATCCTAAAATGAAAGCTTCATATTCAACCACATTATTTGTAACTTCGACGTCTAATTTACATGATTGGGTTACATTTTATTTTTTAGGTGAAATTAAAACTACTCCATCTCCTACCCCATATTTCATGCAAGAGCCATCAAAGAATAATTTCCAAATATCAGTTTTGTTTGGTTCAGGACATTCAACTACCTCTTCAATTTTGACTTGAGTTTTATGTTGGTTTGGAGTGAGTTGAAAAAACCAAAGTATTGATCTATTACATAAATTGGATGGTTCCTTGGCTGGTCAGTCTTACAAATAGTATGTACAAATATTATCTCTCTATATAATCTTAATTTCTCTCCTCCATAAATAGGAATAGTAGCATATGACATATCCATCTGTAGATCTCCCCCTAGCACAACAAGACCTAGAAAGGATCATTGCAAACTTGGGTTGGATATTTGTGACAGCAATATCAAGTACTACACTTTTCACTAGAATTTGGGCAAGGGTAACCACTAGATCCTTGATCAATCCCAAACAGGGTACCCTTTTAGAATCAAAGGTGTACAGGTCATGGTAGGATTTAGTTATACCAAGTTTCAAATGGTCCATGATAGATTTTGGCATAAGGTTGTGTGATGCTCCTAAATCAAGCATACAATTATACAACATGGAATCATTTTTTTTAAGAGTTACATAGAAAGGAGGCACTATGTCATCTATCACGTTTGAACTAGGGCCAAAAACTACTGCTAGTTTTTCATCTTGCAGACTTATGACATCACCTTTAGCATCAACCGAGGTATTTTGTATCCATTTTATGACTTGGTTTTTATAACCAGGGTTTTTAGAAAGTTCTGATAGTGGAATTGGGATCTTAACCCTCTCTAATTATTTTTCAACATTAAATGTAGTCAAAATGTTTTTACCAGTTTGGGTAGTATCAATTCATTGATCTAAGGGTTGAATAAGAGTTGTTTGAGCTTCAACATCTTTGGTACATGGTTCAATTACTGGATTTTCCTTTGGAGGTCTCCCAGGACTAGGCCTAGGCCTAAGATCATACCTCTTGTTTAACTCTACAATTAAAAATTTAGAGAAAGTGTGATATTTAGAGACCTGTGAAGCTTCCTAATCTTCTTGAACCTGCTTCTGTTGTGAGAGAGGAATGATGGCTGTTAGGTTGGAAAAGGAATCCATACTAATAATATCTTCACTAATTGTCCTAGTATTATCATCAGGTTGTTGGTCATGTATCAATATAGGAGTAGGAACCTTTTGATCATTGCTAGGTCTCTGAAGAATTTGTAGTGGTGGATTTCTTTTATACTGACCCTGATTTTGGTTTTGGGGTCTAGTAACTGTTTTCTGTATTGTCCTAGGTTGGGTCTCAATCTTTGAAATCCTATTTGATAGGTTTCTAAGAAGAGATGTTATTTCATCTATTTTTGAGTCTTCTGATTTAGTATTAGAAGAACTAGAGGCTTCTTGAATATATTTGAGTTTTCTTTGGGCCTTTTATCCCTTAAGTTTTAAAGAAGTTGAGGCTGCCCTCTTTGCTTCTACTTCTATAGTGTTTGTTTGCATATCTTCAAGAATTATTGAAGTTATCTCTTGTAGCATAACAATGAAGTCATCATCAAAAGCTTTAGAAAATCTAGACTTAGTTGCTGCTATAGGGGGCTTACAATCAGCAAGCATTTCGTGATAGAGTTTATTGAATCATTTTGATAAAATCTGATACTGGTTCACCGAAGTTCCTTTTAAGCTCTTCAAATTCTATGAGGAAGTAAAGAGGATAACTTTTCACACCCCATTGATTTTTAAATATGGTTGTAAGCTCTTCCCAATTTCTAATGGACACTATTGGTAACTGCCTAAACCAAATCCTCACATTTCCTTCAAGTGACTATGCAAGCAATCTCATATAAACATTTTCTTGTTCAATATTTATGTTGTCTACAAAGTCTAGGAAAGCTTGAAGATGGTCCTCAGCAGAGGGACTAGTTTCTCCATTGTACTTGGGAAGGTATTTTAAGTATCCAGCTGGGAATGCATCAAGGTTATTAGGTAAGACTAAGGCAACATATCTAGCCTCTACAATAGGTCGGAAATCCATGACAATAGGTGGTGTATGAGGTGCTTGAGGTATATGAGGTTGTCCAGGTGTAGTATGTAGTGTTTGTGTGGATGTAGAAGATGAAGAAGAAGTAGAGGAAGAAGATGGTGATTCAGGGGTTGATTAACTAGTTGGAGGTGAAGGAGGAGATCTCCTGAAAGACTTCATGATCAGGTGCTCATGTCCTAAGTGTCGTAAAAAGCTCAAATTTTAAAGTGCTTAGAACTGGTTCAAAGTTGAATGACTGGAAATTGCTAGTCTTCTTACTGTGGAATCTCCGGTGACTAATTCAAAAATTGCTAGTCTTCTCGATTCCAGTGCCGCAAACGGTTAGAAAAACGGTCGCCATATGAGGAAGTTATGGCAAAAGGAAGAATTTGTCCATAACATTAGAAATTTTAATTTCTCAAAAAAAAAAAAAAAAGGAATAGTCCGCTTGGCACGAAATCCAAGGCAAACACCAAACATTAAATGTAACTGCAGTTAAGTTGGCAGAATTTTGGCAGGAGCACCAAATTTGGTGGACTCGCCATAATTGGCGGAGCTATCTAGAGTTAACTAAAGTTAGCTGGAGTTTTTCTAGGGAAAAACTGAAGAAACTTTAAATGGCAATAACTTTGGCTAGGAAAGTCGGTTTAGGACAAATTGTTTTTTGAATTTTGGTATTTTCGACCTTCTAAAGCCATTGGTGCAGGTCTTACAGCCATCTGAGGTCATTTGGAGAGGTTTTGGAGCCGTGAAAGTTCTAGGAGCCACGAGGACCTAGTTTTGTGATGACTGTATAGGGTTGCAGGTATCCATTGGAGGTGATCCAATAGTCAATCCTGAAGGATTCAAGTGTTATGAATCCATTTTTACCATCTATTTCTATTGTAGATGCTTCTATTCAGTTGTATTTTCAATTTGATCATTTAATAAAAACAAGGACAAGCCCGGTTGGGAGCTTTGGACCCAGCAGACGTAGCCCTGGAGGGGGTGAACTGCTTTATCAACTTCTTTTGCATTTGTGGTTGATTTATTTTTCAGATCAAATCATTTTAATGTGTTAAACAGTAAAAGGAAATAACTCTGCTATGCTTAAATGGGTCACGAACAGCTGAAAATTTCATGTGTTTTCTTTCTGCAAGACATGGAAATCTTTTAAACATGTTTAATTCTGAATTGAATACCTTGCAAACAAATTTCAAGTAGTTTCAAATTCAGATCAAGTTGGTATCAGAGCTCAGGGTTTTGTGCAAAGACCTTCTAACTGTCTTGCAAAGTATTGATGCTTACCAGGTTAAAACTCAAAAGAGGGGAAGGACAATTGACTAGAGAACGAGAGAATCCTCAGTTAAGGAAGGTCAGAGAGCCATCACCTCCACCTTCAATTTCACCCTCAAGAGTCTCAGCAGAAGCTTCAAGAATGTCTGCACATGAAGGAGAAATTCCTACAGAGACAGATCCAAGAGAAGAAGAAAGAGTCTTCAGAAAGACTTTCTTAGACCTCATTGAAATGGTGAGGATATTGTACCAAGAAAGAAATGAGAAATTGGCTGGAGAAGGGTCCAAACATCCACATGAAGGAGAGGGTTCTTCAGGAGGTAGGAATGATGATGATCATTCCAAGAAAGTACATGGAGGAAATGGTGATCCACCACCCCCATCTTCACCTTTCTCCTCTTCATCCTCGTCTTCGTCTGTTCATAAGCATAGATCCTCTGGAAAAAGTCCTTTTTTGAAGCTTGATGTAAAATTCGAATTACCTATGTTTAATGGTGAAGTGAATGCAGAAAAGCTTGACAACTGGATTAGGTAGTTGGAATTTTACTTGAGGATCCAAAATATGCATGATGATGCCACAAAGATCCAGTTGGCTTCTTTGAGAATGGATGGAGTAGCACTGGTCTGGTGGGAGGCCAAGACTAAAGAGGAGATCAAGAAATTTGGTAAGGTTACCTTAACATGGCCTGAATTTCTGTTAGCCATTAAAAAACAGTTTTATCCTCTTGCTCACATGCAGAAGGCCATTATGAATTGGCAAAATTTCAGACAACTTAAGGGTCAGAGTGTCCAAGACTACACCCAAGAATTCAGGAGAAGAGCTCTCTTGTTAGGGGTAAATTTACAGACCCAAGAAAGCTTGCTGAAATACATTGGTGGCTTGCATAGCTACCTTAGACACACCATCTTGATGTTTAACCCTACTAGCCTGGACGAGGTTTGTGTCCAAGCTACCCATTTAGAGGCAAGGGGAAAAAACACATTTGAAGAGGGTAGAAACAAGCCCCCCAAGGGGAAAAACAAAGAGAAAACCTCCAAGGGAAAGAGCAAAAAGAATGCATCTGTCAAACAGGAGAGTGAGAAAGTCATCTGTAAAAACTATTCTAAACCAGGCCATGAGGAGAAAAACTGTTGGAAATTATATCTTGAAAAAAGACCTCAATTTAACAAATCCAAAGGGAAACAAAAAACTGCTGCTACTACATCTACACCACAAGATTTAGGGGAAGATTCAGGTGATGAAACCAAAATTACAGCCATGGGTTTGAAAAACTTGAAGGGAAAAGAAGTTGAAACTCAAGCCAGCACTAGTACCTCAAACTGCCATGTACAAGCTCCTAATGAGGAAGAAAGAATTGAACTGTTTCATGTGAGGGTGATTTCAAAACATACTAAAATTGACACACTTTTTGATAGTGGGTCACAAGCAAACCTTATATCAGAGGACTTGGTCAAGCAGCTTAAACTTGAGACCGTTCCACATCCGAAGCCATATCCACTTGGATGGATTTGCAAGGATGGAAATTTACAAGTTTCAAGAAAGTGCACATTGCGCTTTGCAATTACTGCACATTTTATTGACACAGTTGAACTTGATGTGGTACCTTTTGATATAGCAGGAATTGTTTTGGGAAGTCCTTACTTGTTTGACAGGAAAGCTATCTTTCATCGCCATGAAAACAAATATCATCTATTCAAAGATGGCAAGGAGTTCATTGTTAGAGCTCATCGCAAGAAGACAAATATAGCGATGGTGAATGCAGAACAGGTAAAAAGGCTGGTCAATTCAAGTAAGAATTTTGTTCTTCTTATGATTAAGCCCAAGGTTGATGTAAATTATGAGTCATTTGACAATTGTGATCCAAAACTTAAATCAGATCTGTATGATGTAGTTCATGCATATCATGAGATGTTTCAGGAGCCAACAGGTTTGCCTCCTAAGAGGGAGATTCAGCATGAAATCCATTTGCATCCAGATTGTCCTCTTCCAAACATAGGCATGTACCGCATGTCTATTATGGAGAATGTTGAAATAAAGAAGCAAATCAAGGACTTGTTGGACAAGGGTTTCATAAGGCCAAGTACTTCGCCATGTGGGTCACCGATTGTATTGATTCCAAAGAAAGATGGCACTTGGCGTATGTGTGTTGATTTCAGGGCCTTGAAAAAGATAACGGTAAAGAATCGTTACCCACTCCCAAGGATAGATGATTTGCTAGACCAGCTGAAAGATGCTCGATATTTCACTAAGCTAGACTTGCGCAGTGGATATCATCAAGTAAGAATTGAAGAAAGTGACATTTGGAAGACAGCCTTTAAAACCAAACAAGGACTCTTTGAGTGGCTTGTGATGCCGTTTGGTTTGTGCAATGCACCTGCAACTTTCATGCGGGTAATGGATGATGTCTTGCGTCCTTTTCTTGATGATTTCGTTATTGTCTACTTAGATGACATCTTAATTTTCAGCAAGTCTAGAGAAGATCATGTCATGCATGTTAGAAAAGTACTTGATGTTTTGAAGAAGAATCAGTTATTTCTTAAAATGTCAAAGTGTGAATTTGGAAAGACTTCTTTGGTTTATTTGGGACACATAGTAGGAGGAGGTGCTTTGAGAATTGATCTTGCTAAGATTGAGGCTATTGTGAAGTGGCCTACTCCCAAATCCATAACAGAGGTAAGAAGTTTTTTGGGTGCAGCTCAATATTGGAGGAAGTTTATCTCTAACTTCTCTTCTATAGCAGCTCCTATGCATGTAGTGACAAGTGTGAAGCATGCTTTCCAATGGGGAGGCAAGCAGCAAAAAGCTTTCGAATCTTTGAAAGAGAAGATTAGTTCAGCTCCAGTCCTTGCATTACCGGATTTGAGACAACCATTTGAGATACAAACTGATGCTAGTGATTATGTTATCGGTGCAGTTCTTCTACAGCATAGTAAGCCTATTGCTTTTCATTCTGAAACTTTTAATGGTGCTGTTGTAAATTATCCTACATATGATAAGGAGTTATATGCATTGGTACAAAGCGTCAAAAAGTGGAAACACTACTTGATTGGCAAAGAAACTGTTATACATACCGACCATCAACCCTTACAGTACTTGCAATCACAAAGCAAGTTACAACAGTCACGACATTTCAGATGGATGGGCTTCTTGCAACAGTTCCATTTGGTAATAAGGTATAAGAAAGGTACTTTGAATAAGGTTGTTGATATGCTTTCAAGGCCTATTATTGGTGTTGTTACTTTACTTAAGAATGATTCCATTGTACATGATAGTTACATAGAACAATATGCATCTGATGATGACTTTAAAGATGTGTATGCTAACTTGAGTAAAGGAAATCATGTAGAGGAAAATGACTATCACATTCATAACAATTTGTTGTTTCATTTGGGCAAGTTGTGTATACCACAGGGGGAGAGGATAAATGTCATAAGAGAAGCTCATTCTTCTCTTATTGCTGGCCATTTTGGTGTGAGAAAAATAGTTGCACATCTACAGAGGTATTGCTGTTGGCCTCGCATGGTAGATTCTGTTTCAAGGTTCATAAGAGGTTGTTCATTATGTGCTACAAGCAAGCCTAGCAACATGAAGCTTGGTTTGTATACTCCTTTTTCGGTCCTTCTAGACCATGGGAGAGAATCTCTATGGATTTTGTAGGAGGTTTGCCAAAATCTCGAAAGCAGCATGATTATTTATATGTAGTAGTTGATCATTTCAGCAAAATGTGTATACTTATGCCTTGTAAGAAAACTATAACTGCTGAACAAACTACTGAATTATTTTTTCATCATGTATGGATTCACTTTGGTTTGCCTACTTCCATTATTAGTGACATGGATTCCATATTTGTGGGGAATTTTTGGTCCAACCTATGGGAGATGATGGACACAAAGTTGAAGAAAAGTACTGCTTTCCATCTGCAAACAGATGGACAAACCGAAGTTGTGAACAGAACCATTGTGAACCTCTTGAGAGGTTATTGCAACAAGCATCCCAAGCTTTGGGATGAACATTTGCACTACATACAACATGCTTACAATCGTGCCAAGCACTCTTCCACAAACACCTCACCGTTTGAAGCTTGTTTTGGTTACTTGCCAAAATCACCTCTTGATTTCGTTCTTGAGAAAGATGTTTCCATTGAGGGACATAGTGATATTGACAAATCCCATTCAGTCATTGAAAGAATTCAGCAAATACATCAGCAAATTCAAGAACAGCTTGAGAAGAGTCAAGGCAAGTACAAGGAAAGACACGACAAGCACAGAGTCGATCACAAGTTTCAAGAAGGGGATGAGGTATGGCTGTACATTAGTAAGGAAAGGATGCAAGGAGAAGGTAAAAAGCTGAAGCCTGTTCATTATGGTCCATTCAAAATCCTCAAGAAGGTTGGAAATAATGCTTTTCAATTAGATTTGTCTTCCTACATGAAAATGTATTCTGTTGTCAATGTGGAGAACTTACGTTTGTATGAACCTCCTTTGATTGTTGATCATGAAAATGTTGTTCCACTGCCATCTATAGAATATTTCTCGCCAGAATTCTTAGATGAGCTGAAAGAAGATACAATCATTGACAGAAGGACACGCACTTCAAGGAGGGGCAGTGTAGATTATGTTCGGGTTGGTTTCAAAGGCAGCAAACCGAACAAGGCCAAGTGGATGGAGGTGGACAGAGTGAGGGAGCTGTACCCTCACCTCTTTAACAGGTAGTTGAAGGCTTTTGGGGTCCAAAAGCTTCCCAATGGGGAGGCGTGATCAGGTGCTCATGTCCTAAGTGTCGTAAAATGCTCAAATTTTAAAGTGCTTAGAACTGGTTCAAAGTTGAATGAATGGAAATTTCTCGTCTTCCCGATTCCGACGCCGCAAACAGTTCGAAAAACGGTCGCCGTATGAGGAAGTTATGGCAAAAAGAAGAATTTGTCCATAACATTAGAAATTTTAATTTTTCAAAAAAAAAATAAAAAAAGAATATTCCGCCTGGCACGAAATTCGAGGCAAACACCAAACATTAAATTTAACTACAGTTAAGTTGGCGGGATTTTGGCAAGAGCGCCAAATTTTGCGGACCCGCCATAATTGGTGGAGCTATCAGGAGTTAACTAAAGTTAGCTGGAGTTTTTCTAGGGAAAAACTGAAGAAACTTTAAATGGCCATAACTTTGGCTAGGAAAGTCGGTTTTGGACAAATTTGTTTTTGATTTTGGGTATTTTAGACCTTTTAAAGCCATTGGTGCAGGTATTATAGCCATCTGAGGTCATTTTCAGAGGTTTTGGAGCCGTGAAACTTCTAGGAGCCACCAGGACCTAGTTTTGTGAAGACTGTATAGGGTTGCAGGTATCCATTGGAGGTGATCCAATAGTCAATCCTGAAGGATTCAAGTGTTTTGAATCCATTTTTACCATCTATTTCTCTTGTAGATGCTTCTATTCAGCTGTATTTTCAATTTGAGCATTTAATAAAAACAAGGACAAGCCCGGTTGGGAGCTTTGGACCCAGCAGACGTAGCCCTGGAGGGGGTGAACTGCTTTATCAACTTCTTTTTCATTTGTGGTTGATTTATTTTTCAGATCAAATCATTTTAATGTGTTAAACGGTAAAAGGAAATAACTCTGCTATGCTTAAATGGGTCATGAACAGCTGAAAATTTCATGTGTTTTCTTTCTGCAAGACATGGAAATCTTTTAAACATGTTTAATTCTGAATTGAATACCTCGCAAACAAATTTCAAGTAGTTTCAAATTCAGATCACTTCAAAGGAGTCCTAAGAACTAACTTTCGGACTTGTAAAGGAATACCTTCTTTTGTTTCAAATAAAGGATTGGAATATATAGAAAAGGTCTCCTTAGGTTGTTCAGAAGAAGAAGCTTCAAGTAGGTCAAAAATGGAGGGAAAATGATAGGTGGTAGGGGATATGAAATCTATGGGTTTATATTCTGGTAGATTAACACCCAAATCAGATTCTCTTTTAAGTGATCCTGGTGGTAGTGTGGGTATTGGATGAGATTCTAATGAATGAATAAGGTAGGCTGACTTAAAATCAACTTCTTTATTTGGAAGTTCAGAAACCCTAGGTGATAAATGGGAGTAATCAGGATCAACTGGGATATTACTATAGGGGTCAAATAATTCTAATTCTTTAGACTGTAATATTGAATAGGAAGAAGAATATGGTTGGTGTCCCCTTTTAGAACTAGCTTTTCTCATAAGCCTATGTCAGCTTCTGAACAAGATCTGGTATGTTTAAAGGGTGCCAGCTTAGGAGTGTGGAGTCGTCTAGGTGAATGATTTTAACCTTTCTAAATCCTTTAATCACCTTTAAAGGAAAATAAAGAATGAATATTGCTATCCCAAGGGAAACTTAAAATGAATTCGAATCCCTAGCAATGACACCAGTCTGATGTTGTACCTTTGAGATAGTAGTAGGTCAGCTAGCAATGCCAGAGCATCTAAAATAATCGTTTTGGGGATTTTGGTTTTAGTTTTGGAATACCAATGAATGAAGACAGATGTAGAATTGAAATACTTAATCCTTTCGATAATATTAATATTTCAGCAAAGAGCTACTATAAAGCTTTACACCGTTATATAGATCAAAATAGTGGTGAGAAGAAGACAGAAAATAATATGATTATCACAGTTTCCAAATTGTAAAACTGAACAATCATAAGTGTGAAAACCTTCTAAACTACGTTCCAAAGATTCAAGGCAATATAATTAAGCTTACATAAGATCGTGATGATTTATTGATTAGAGGGGATTAGCTAAACAGATAGCTCATTAATCCATGCTCTTAATAGATGATCACTTCAGGAGCTTATAGGAATTAATTGAGATGCAATTATTCCTACCTAGATATCTCTATAAGTCATAAGAATATGAAGAAAGACATAATGATTGATAACTGGAAAAATGTACAGAATAACACAAACCGTGTAAAACCAAATTCAGAATCCTCTACTTTGTATTAAGGTTCTAGAAAAACTAAGTACATCAAGTGTCTACAAAAGCTTCCTTTACAGGTGCAACCAGGTTCAAAGTAGAATCAACAATCAAAACTTAACAAGCAATGAATAATGACTCTTGAACTTTGAACCTATAACAACTGGAGAAGAGAGTCATTTATACAATAATAAAAATAAGGAAATATCCTAAAATTGATTAAGATCTATTCTAGGGAAGGAAAGATCTTCGTACAAGAAGATAGGGACAACTATTGAACTGATTCTTACTATCTGTTTTATTTAGGTTGTGCTGCCTTTGTTGTCTTATATTTATCCCCTTTAAGTTGTTTGATTTTTTTCATCTTTTACGCTGGTTGATTCCTTCATTTGATCTTTCATCTGATACTCTTTAAACTCTGTGAATATCCTTTGACCCTGTCGAGTAACCTTAATTATGTTCCTTTTTACCTTTGCTGTGCATTTCAGGTTTTTACTGTGTTTTTCAACAGTAAATCCTTTTAGATTTTATGTCACATGCTAAAGTAATTTGATATGATTTTCATATTTGTCTTTTGACTGTATGTAGGTTTTTTCTTTGTAATCCTGGAACAGGAGTCTTTACCTGCAAAACACAGAAATTGTTAAGAAAATAGAGGTGACAAAGAAGGTTGTAAATGGCTTTATTGAGCTTGAAAGGATTTTGGAAGGAGTATAGAGCATATCAGAAGGTAAAACGATGGCTTTATTGGTCACAGAGGTTTATGGCGGATATACTGTTAAAACAGGTGAAACAAAGGAAAAATGATAATTTTTGCATTGAAACTAAAAAATGGCTTTCTTTTTTAAATATGGGGCAAAGTGAACAATGGTCATTTTGTCATTATGCAGGAGGTGGTTTTGGTTTTCATCACACTGCCTTATGTAGGAATTTACAGGGTAAGTTCCTCAGACAGAACACCAAAGGACACCGCTCACACATAGATCACAAATCAATACACTAGTATTTTTGACGTGGTTAAAACCCTCAAAGAGGGAAACAATCCATGGCCTGAGCCAACGCGACCACTTTAGGAAATTTATTAATAAAAGAATTAAAATTTACATAAGCTTCTCTCATGGATGGGTTAACCTACAAATGACCCTCCATGCTCTTTAAATAGAGATCATGGACCAATCGGGTGTTAAACCACAGATCAAGTGTCGGTAATACTGAGGAGAGAATGAACCGTCGGATTGTAAGTTACAAAATGTACATAGTAAAGAAACACACCTTACCTAACTCTATACTAGACCAAGTTATACTTAACTATTTCCTATGTGTCGGAATATCCTAACATCCCCCCTTAAGAACAACTTGGGATAGGATTGAAGGATTTACAAATATGACACAATGGGAGAAGGAAGGAGGCACTAGAGCCTATCCCCCCTTAGTGACAACTTCCTGAACTCCAACCATAAATCGAAGTTTAGTGAACTTCGCCTCTGTGAGAGCCTTTGTAAAGATGTCTGCAACTTGATCATCTGTTGAACAATATTGTACTTCAAGAACATGGTCATGAATGAGCTTTTTGATGAAGTGCATGTGCAGTTCAATGTGTTTGGTGCACTGATGTTGGACTGGATCTTTGCATAGTTGAATGGCACTTTGATTATCACACCAAAGTGTAGTCGGATGCTGTTGCTGAAAGCCAAACTCTGATAGGATCTGACGGAGCCACAAGCCTTCCTTACTAGCTTCTACGGCACCACGATACTTTGCTTCTGCTGAAGAAAGAGAAATGGCACCTTGTTTCTTGCAAGCCCATGTAATAGGTCCTGGACCAAGAGTGAACACATAACCTGCAGTAGACTTCCGATCATCAGGGTCACCAACCCAATCAGAATCAGTGAAACCAACCAATAGAGGAGATGCTTCGGTACTGTAATGAATCCCAAAATGAACTATACCTCGAACATAATGAAGTATTATTTTACCTGCTTTCCAATGACTTTCATGCGGGTTTTGCATAAACCGAGCAACAATGCCAACAGTAAAGGAAAGGTCAGGATGAGTGTGGGTTAGATACAAAAGTTTTCCTACAAGTTGACGGTATAAGGTAGCATCAACTTCAGGAGAAGTACAAGTGACTGAAATTTTGACTCCAGACTGAAACGGAGAAGGGGCTGGCTTAGGGTCTTCCATGTGAAAATGGTGTAGAATACGACAGGCATACTTGGACTGGGAAAGGGAAATACCTTCCTTGGATTGCAAGACTTGAAGACCAAGAAAATAATGTAAGTGTCCTAAGTCTGTCATTTCAAAATTTCTTTTAAGTCTAGACTTCACATGGTTTATAAGGTTGGAATCACTACCAGTCAGGATAACATCATCAACATAAAGAACAAGAATGATAAGAGACTTGCTCACTTTCTTGGTGTAGACAGTATTGTCAGAATGACACCTAGAAAAGCCATTTTCTAAAAGAAAGTTATCCATTTTGGCATACCAATCTCAAGGAGCTTGCTTGAGACCATAAAGGGATTTCTTAAGCTGACATACAAAGCTGGAGTCTGTTTGTATAAAGCCAATAGGTTGTTCCATATAGATTTCTTCATGCAAGTCCCCATGCAAGAAGGCAGATTTCACATCCATCTGATGGACTTCCCATTTGAAGGAGGCAGCAAGGGAAAGAACAAGGCAGATAGAGTTCATTTTCGCAACAGGGGAGAAGGTTTTAGTGTAGTCGCCTTAAACTTGTGAAAAACCCTTAGCAACAAGACGAGCTTTATGTTTATCAACTTTCCCATCTGGTCCATACCTGGTTCTGTAAACCCATTTGCATCTAACAAGTTTTCGTCCCTTTGGTAGAGGAACAAGATCCCATGTATCATTTGCCAATAATGAATGATATTCTTCATTCATAGCTGCTTCCCAATCTGGATAGCCTGAAGCTTC